>OZ005742.1:230257883-230635749 GCA_963930735.1 Dioctria linearis | reverse complement strand
ATTAATCTACTTTGTTTTCTCAGCAAAGTTCTGGAGAAACTTATAAACATTCAAATAGTTCAAAGTGTTCTCGAAAATGGGTTGGTCTCCCGGTGGCAATCTGGTTATCGATCGGGTTACAGCTGCGAAACAGCACTCTCAAAAGTAACGTCGGATATACGCAGAGCATTGGATAGTAACTATTTCACGGCTTTGGTACTGCTTGATTTTAGCAAGGCGTTTGACACAGTTAATCATAGCTTACTTCTTGCTAAACTTAAAAAAAATTATAATTTTTTATCGTCGTCGCTTAAATTAATCAGAACTTTTCTAACTGATCGCTTTCAGCAGGTCAGTATAGGGAATGAAAAATTAGCATGGAAAAGATTACTTACTGGAGTCCCACAAGGGTCTATTCTTGGACCCTTATTATTTTGTCTGTTTATCAATGATCTACCGGACGTACTTCATGATGTTAACATTCATCTTTACGCTGATGATGTTCAACTTTATTTGTCTCGACCAATAGATTTAATAGAGGACTGCATTGATAGAGTAAAATCTGATATGTTGAATATATCTGCTTGGGCATGTAGAAACTAATTGACACTAAATCCTTTAAAATCTACCTGTATTGCTTGTTACAGATATGATCTTACCTTTGCCGATCTTCCTCCCATATACCTTAATGGAATGATTCTCCCCTATACGAGGGAAGCTAAAAGCCTGGGAGTACGTATAAATAGTAAGCTAAGTTGCTGTGACCATGTAAAACAGTTTCTTGGCAAGATTTATAGTGGCCTTAGGCAACTATGGTTATCCGCTAAGCTACTCTCTATTAATCTAAAGCTGAGACTTGTAAAATCTCTGTTGATGCCACATTTCATTTATTGTATCCTATCCTGTTTTGGATTCTGAGTGTTACCGCAAGATTAATACTGCTTTTAATGACTGTGTACGGTTTATATACGGCCTAAAACGGTATGATCATATTACCAAGTTCAAAGATACTGTCTTGGGTTGTTCATTAGGCACTTATCTAAATATTAGGGCATTGGTGTTTTTACATAAAATAGTTAATGAAAGATCTCCTTCTTATTTGATAGAACTTTTTGAATTTTTGCACTCATATAGACATAAAACCTTCCTTATACCCAAAACTTCATACATTGTGGGGCAGCGCTCTTTTTTTGTTTCAATAGTTCGATTATGGAATACTCTTCCCAATCATGTCAGGGGACTTGACAGGACGCATGAATTTAGACTTGCACTGCGGAAGCATTTTTCTGTTGTGGAGTAATGCGATGGAGAGCACCGTTTTCGTCAAACACTTATCTATTTACATACATATTTATATATTCAGTTGTTTTTTTTTCTTTTTCTTTCAAATAGTTTTTTACTTTAAATTCTTTACTTTTACTTAAATTATTTTTTTTTCATCATTTTGTTTTTATTTATTCTAATTTTTCTTGTGAATTTATTTTTGATTTGCCGTAGTTCTTTATTAAGTATACATTTATAAAAGATAATAATCTTGTGTATACAAACCAGAAATAAATTATTATTATTAAAAATTATTATTAAATTATTATTTGAAAGAAATAAATGCAAAGAGAATTTTGAATGACCCTAGAAGAATATTAAATGGGGATTAGACAGGATTTAGCCTTTGTCCGAAAACTGGGAAAGTTCTCGCTCCAAAGGGATATAAGAATGTTTACAAAGTAAACAATGCGAATGAAAAGGAAATTATTACAGTCCTTCTAGTCTTCACTACGAATGGAGATACTGTCGTACCAATGGTAGTTTTTCCCTACATACGCCCACCAAATACTGTCGTCAACAGCATGCCACCAGATTGGTTTTTAGGAAGGTCGCAGACAGGTTGGATGAATTCCGAAATATTCTTCGAGTACATCGCAAATGGGGTCCACTCATGGTTAAAGGACAAAAACATCCCTAGGCCAGTACTTCTATTTGTAGATGGACACAAATCCCATTTGACCTTAGAGTTAAGTGAGTTTTGCTCCAATAACCAAATAATTCTCTACGCCTTACCACCAAATGCCACACATTTAATACAACCCGCTGATGTCAGTGTTTTTAAGCCACTCAAATTCGAGTGGAAAAAAACATTATTAGACTGGCAACGAAATCCAAAGAATATTAACGCTTGCGTCACCAAAACAACATTTTGTCCACTGTTGAACTCAGTTTTAAAAATGGAAAATCTGCCTGAAAGTATAAAAAATGGATTCAGGAAATGCGGACTGTACCCATTTAATCCGGAAAGTATTGATTTTTCAAAGTGTATTAAGAATACTATTGAAAACTTTCATCAGGAGGAAGCGAGTTCTGTGAACGCACAAAGCAGCTCTTATGATATAGCGAAAACCGCTATCGAAAAAATACGCTCTAATTTAAATCAAAAAGGAATAAACCCGACGACGGTCATTGAGGAAATACTGAAAGAAAAGGATAAACTAAAGACTAATTTAGCTGATTTAAACCAGTCAGATATAGAGTTTATGAGTCACATAAACTTAAATGATTTGGAGCCTGGTATATATGACTTAGTAAACGGATCGCTTATGAAATCAATTGACTTCAACCAACAGATTCAACCTGAAAATGAAACCGAAACTATTACTACAAAAAATTTGCAGTTAGATCAAGCGCCAGCTCATTTGGAATCCGATGGTGATATAGAAAATGTTCAGCCCCAACCAAGTACTTTTGGAACAAGCAGCATTGCTGGTAGAAGAATTTCTGAAGCGTCATCAAACTGCCCCACTCCTACGTCAAGGCCAAGTTCCTCATGTTCCGTAAGTCTAGATAAATACCTAAGGTTACCTACTCCAGAACATATATTTATAAAAAGTAGAAAGTATCCCAAGGATTCCGCCCCAAGAGCGATATCATCAGAGCTTTGGCGAAATATACAAATTAAAAAAGAAAGAAACAAACAGGAAAAAATTAATGCCGTTAAAATGCGGAAAGAAGAACGTTTGAAGAGAAGAAATGAATTAGAAAAGAAAATGGAAAAAATTTTATTTAATATGAGGAAGAAAAAGTTACATGAGGATACCCAATCTAAGAAGATACAATGCTCATCATGCAAAGAGCAACTGGTAAGCGATGTAGAAGATGAATGCCTGATGAATGTTGGCTGTGATATCTGCCTAAGGTGGTACCACCTGAAATGTACGGAATTTAATACATATCAGGAAATTTGTCTGTCAATTTTGCCTTTCAAAATAAATTTTCTCAAAGTTACAAAAAGTGTAAATTTAAATATATTTTTCAAGTAGATACCAAGAAAAAGAGGCTATTTTATCCAGAACTGTGATTTAATTTTTAGTTTATTAAATAAATGGAATATTTTTTTTTATTTTTATTTGTTCATTTTGCAATATATTTTCTGAAAAATAAACAGGGATTTTAATTTAATAACTGTGTTTAATTCATTTTTAAACTGTCCGACAATTGGATAAAATCTGTCCGAATATTGGGTTTTACTGTCCGGAAAGTGGAGGATTAGGTATATTTTTATTTAAACTTAGTTTTTTAATTAAATAGCAATTAGTTTACATAATTAAACATTAAAAATTAAACTAGATAAAATAATAAGTCAAAAACCAATTGGTTTGCGAATATACGATCTCAAATAAAAAGTTTGTGGTATTTTGAAGCAAAAAATTTAGTTAAGTGTCCGGATATTGGGTCTTTTACCCTATTGAAGTAATTTTTTTTTTTACAAAATAAGCAAAGTCCAAACTTCAAAATAGTAGCAAATTTATTTTAATTTATTTTATCCACATAATTTTTTTTTCCTTTTACTAAATACCTACCTACATATGCCATTAAGTCCGGGTCCAACTAGCTGGACCCCGCCCATCGTGAACCGGGAAGACGGTAGAGTAAGCGCGAAAAATATGGCCCTATGGGCTAATATAGCCCACTGCGATATCTCGAAAACAAAAAAATTGTACGTGGCTGAACTCAGCCGCATTAAAAGCAAGTACGAAAAAGTTTTACATCAGTCAGTTGGTGAGATTCGAGCGGAACGCACGTAGCTAATTTTGATGAATTTTCGTTTTTCTTCCATTTCCTTCAAATTTTTTAGTAAGTTTTAATAACCATTTCACATTTATTTATATTACGTCACTTTTATCAGTTCATATTTTTAAAATCTTATTGTGCAGGTTATTTTGAAGAACTTTTATTTTATATTTGAATCAGTGTAGGTAATATGGCCCAATACAGTGTAGCATATATGGACCAGTGGTCCATATTTCACAAACTTTTTTTATTATTACAGGCGATGCCTCTTTAACGTACACCGACTACGAAATCACGCCAAATATGGGACAAAAACGCAATGAAGGATGCTTCGTCGCTTGGTAACAAGAATAGAGTTAACCGTGGATCAAGTGATATCTGCGAAATTAGATAAAAACTCTGTTTTACCACCAGATTTAGAAGAGTCTCTTGCTAATAACCATGGAGAGACAATAAGGGACATCAGATCGTTAGCGTTTCAGTTAGCCGTCAAAAGTAACTTAGCTAATCTATTTTCAAAAAAGAACAAGACCGTCGGAAGGGACTGGTTACATCTTTTTCTAAAGCGCTATCCATCTCGTTCGTTTCGTCAGCCCGCAGGACTTCATTTGCTCGCGCCAAAGGTTTTAACAAGGAAAACGTCCAGCATTTTTTCGATTTGTTAGAGAAAGAAATGGATACAGAACATTTTCAACCGAGCAATATTACAACGTTGATGAGACGGGAATATCAGTAGTCCCAGCGAAATTTCCCAAAGTTTTAGAACTTAAGAGCAAAGAGCAAATGGGAACATTGACCTTAGCAGAAAGAAGCTTAGCACTTACTTGTATTATGTGCAGGAGGATCGATTGTACCACCAATGCTCATATTCCCGCATTCGAGAAACAACCGCATTTTTATGAAGGGAGACCCCCCCCCCCCCCCCCCCTGGATCACTTTGTGCACGTCACCCTTCCGGCTGGGTTCAAACTAATTTGTTTACCATGTGGTTCAGACACTTTCTACAGATACCATCGGCTATATCACCTGTGCTTCTCATATTGGATGAACATACTAGTCATATCAGAAACATTGATTTCATAGATTAGCAAGAGAAAATCACGTTCACCTGCTTTCAATCCCACCACAGTCGAGTCATAAGATTTAACCACTCGATAAAACCTTTATGGGTCCTTTTAAAAAGAATTTGTCTTAGGAAATTCGTTGTTGAACGAAAAACAATGCACGTCCTCTAAATAATTTCGAAATAACCGAACTCAACTGACACTGTGGATACCCATACAAGACAGACCTTAGAGCCACTAGATTCTCCAGAACCGATCAATAGTGCGCCGTGTACTCAAGCTTCATCTTCAAGTGCTACTGTTACTTATCCAAAACCCTCCAACGTTATTACAACACCGTATCAGATATTGCCGATACCTGTTAAGATGAAGAGACAAAGTACCCGTGGCAGAAACCTTGGCAAAGCGCTAGTATTAACATCGTCTCCCTATAAACAAGAAGTCTTGAAGAAGTCTTTGGCAAAAAGGTCAGAATCTAATTAAAAATTGGTGTTATGTGTTTCCTGTAAGTTGTGGGCACACGAACTGTACTTTGGTGTGGAAAAAGATCATTGTTCGTGCGAATATTGTTCCTGCATGCTAACTACTTACTTATCCTGAAGGATTGTGATAAATACGGACCACCTGGTCCATATTTAATGCACTCTGGTCCAAATTACCCAAAAAATTGTTTTGTTGATTAAATTAATTTTTGCTTGTTTATAAATGAAAAAATATGTTCATTTTCGTCTGTGATTTTATTCCTAGATAATTCAAAAACTGAACTGTAAATAAAAGATTTCGATTTAATTATAATTCATAGTTTTATTGTTGATTTTGCTTATGGTGGTCCATATTTGCCGCACTTACTCTATATAAGGAATTCATGTGCCAAACCATTGCCGTCTTTATGTTCCAGGCCGTGACCTAAAAGGATTTTGCTACTTGCAAAAGTATTAGAGTGGTACGATTTCGTTCTTCTCTTAGCATTTGTTGTTATGGGAGAATGCAACTTTCTGCATAATGTAAATAAGCCTCAGTACTAAGGAATTTTGATACTTAATTCCTTGTGCATTTACCTGTATAAAAATCTAAGACCTTTCTTTAAGAAAATTGTTTATATTTTTTCACCCAAACATAGCTCTACACATAAAAATGAAAAAATTCGTTGAATTCTGATGCCTTCATCCCAGCTTTCATTTCTCTGTGTTTTATTTATTTGGAAAATGTATAAAAACCTAATGAATAAATTATACCACCATAACGGCAATAAATTTACCTATAAGATTTGAATTACCTTTGAATTATAATTTAAAAGTTATGAAAAGTTAAACACAGAATACCATTGCCGCCCGTCCGGCAGTGAGCAAGCGCAACTTGTTAAAATTTGAGGCGAATGTGTAGCTTAGCTCTGCTGATTTGTGGTATGAAGGCAACACAATTCAACACATTTTTTCATTTTTATGTTTGGGTAAAAAAATAAAAAACAATTTTCTTAAAGAAATTACTTCGATTTTTATACAGGTAAATCCACAAGGAATTAAGTAACAAAATTCCTGAATAAAACTTTTAGTACCTACGGAGGCTTGTTTACATTATGCAGAAAGTTGCATTTTCCCATAACAACAATTGCTAAGAGAAGTACGAAATCGTACCACTCTAATCCATTCAAAGAATTCAATGTCATGGCCTGGAACATAAAGACGGCAATGGCCAAACTCTAAAATTTTGTGCTCGCAAATTTAGTACATTTTTAAATATTCAAAATGAGGGGTGCAGCACGATGGTTAGCTGCACCCCGCTCTAGTTAAACTCTACCAACAAAGTTTTGATTACTTCGTCAAATTTAACATTTTTTACTCAAAACTTTCTTTTTAATCAAATTAAATATCAAATCACACGGGCCATACGCATTTTATATAGGTCCAGAACTAACGTAATAAGTCTTCTGTATTTATGCACAGAAACAAATTCCTTCTTAAACTTTTTACCAATAGCCCAAATAAAATTTTTTAATTACTGAAAAATTTTACAAATAAGTCCATTTTGACAACGAGAAATGTCATTATCATTTGACAATTTATTTTCGACAGTAGGGGTAGGCGATAATAAAATCGATTAATCGATCAATTCGATTAAATTTCCGACGTTGCCAAATTTTGTCGGAGAAAAGTCCAAAAATTTGAAACACTTTTCGAAAGCAAAAATTCTAGATTAGGCAAAAATTAGCACATAATTAGCACATAAATCCTGCGTGAATCAAAATTTTGTTGGTAGAGTTAAACTAGGGCGGGGTGCAGCTAACCATCGTGCTGCACCCCTCATTTTGAATATTTAAAAATGTACTAAATTTGCGAGCATAAAACTGGCACATAATTAGCACATAATTTTCTCATACATCGTTTTCCCCCGGGTCACGATGGGCGGTGTGGAGCTAGTTGGACCAATTAAGTCCCGTACACAATTTTTTTTTGTAAACCCAACAAAAAACTGAAGATGGTAGACTAATTCCATATTTTTATTTATTTATTTATTTATTTATTAGGCAATTAACAACAGGTAAACAGAGAATAATTCCAATAATGCACAACCTTAGGCTATGAAAAAAAATTAAAGAAGAGAGAATCATACAAAATTATAAAACAAAACTAAAATAAAGGAAACTAAAGTAATAAGAATAAAATAATAGAGTAGGAGATAAAAGTAAAAAATAACGCAGGTTTAGAGCTAATAACTCTTTAACGGCTGCAGATAGCACCTAGAGTATACTAGGTAAAATTAAAGAGGAGAGTCTACAGTTTACAGTTTTTATAAAAAAAAGTTATGTTAATATTTGACCTTTTTGCAAAATTAAAAAAAAGGTATGAAAATCCGAAATTTTTAGTTTGGATAACCATAATTCTTGAGGGGAGAGGGGTACGGAGCTGATTGAGCAGTCGTTGGAAAGGCCATGAAGTTCTGCATATAATAAGCTCTTAACTTTGAGCGTACGCCCTGCAGTTTTTCAGATACATGGTTTTTGTGAAAAACTAGCCTTTTTTTCGTAATCACCCTGTAATTCCTAAACGGTTGATATTGCCACCCCCCCCCATTTTATTAACCTCCTGAAGGTAAACAAGGAAAAATTCGAGGGGAGAAATCTCCTTCTTCACACTACCTTTCTTCTCTTGCAAGACGTCGAGCTGGTGGAAGTTCAGCTTCATATTCCGAATCAGTTTCTTCTTCTGTTGATGAACTCAGACACAAGTCTATATCGTCCATCACATTTTCATCTTCACTTTATATAAAAACATCATCTATATCCTATTCACTTAGTCTTCGAGACATTTTGAACGAATTCACAATAAAACACAAAATGACAACGACACAAATAAATTATTTATAATTCGCAAAATTACAAAAGTATATCGAAAAACTAACGCGATCCGGATCCAAGCAAAAATAGTGAAAGACCAAATAACATCCAAAGCGACACAATTCCTTTTGAGAGGATAATGAAACGAAAATGAGCCTATTTACATTTATTTATATACACCTAACACCAGCATGGGTTTTCTTGTGGGGTGGGCCTAGTAGGGGCCAGCTTGACACAAAAATTGAAAAAGAATAATCTTCAATCAAGTAATGTTTTTTAAAACTGTGTAATAGTTTCTAAAACGTTAATCAATGTTACCGCAAAGTTTCCTTACATCAAGCAGCAAACTATTTTATTGATTACCGTTGTTTGATTTCGAGCAAGAGTTCGTTCTTAAGTAAATATCGCGTATACATTTGACTGGATTTTATTTAGATCGAATAAAAAATACATGTGACTTTTTTTTTAAAATCTACTAACATTACAATTTCTATTGGAGTGAGAAAACTTTCACAGAAAGAAGAAAACTCCTTTTAACGGTAATAAAACCGAAGATCTAATAGAAGCCAAATTTAAATAACCCATTTTATCCCGAATTATTTTTTTTTTAATTTTACTTGATCTGCAATTATTATAAAGCGCTTTAAGTAGGTATAAAACTAAGAAATTCAATTGATTTAATTGTTTTTTTTTCTAATAGTAGAGAAATTATGTGTTGCGAAAGCGCCAACCTTGGGAGTTGCTTGGTTTGTAGGAGAGAAAGGAAAAATACATTTTTGCAACACTGGGACTGGGATCGTCTATGTTGAGCAGTGACATATGAGAGAATCGTTCTTGAAGCGTTGTGCTTCTAACCCACGTTTTTATCCGCCTCATAGCGGACAAATTTCTCTCACAGTCGGCGAAGTTCACTGGGAGTAATATTGCCGCTTTAAAAATTTTATACTATTCTTTGATATTTTTTCTCAAATTTTCAGCATTCATCTCGTAATTTCTTAATTTAAGCATGTTTTTCATGACCATCGCTTCAGCTTCCGAGGGTGATGTATCAATTTTTAAGATTTTTTTATAATTACTGATGAATTTAAGAAATTTGTCATCATATTTTCAAGAAAATTGAGGAATTTTCAAGAAATAACCTAATTTTTTATGAAGATTAGTCCTCCAGGTGTCTTCTCAAAGGTAAGCCCTGGCGGACAAGTGTCAGTATTATATCAATAAGTTTAGCCAAGTATTCTATGGTTTGAACAATTTTTTCCTCTTGCGGTTTCGTAAGTTGTTAATGAAAATATCTCCAAATGTAAGAGATTGACGATGGGGTCACATACATTTGGCTGAATTCCGAGTGAGGCGATGATTCTGAGTGTTTTTTTAAAGCCTCTGCTAATCTTTTCCTTTAGTTAAAGCTGCTGTGAGGTTACGTTTTCAAATTACAGCAAGGACTGGGAGTACTTTTATGCAAGATGTTCACCAGACCCGATTGAAAATCTCTTTCTTGACATTTTGACTTTCTAAACTCAGAACTCAAGTTTTTATACCCTAGATGAAATCTAAGGGTTATACTAAGTTTGCCATTCCGTTTGTAACGCACAGAAATAATGATGGTAGAGCAAAATGGATTGGACACCCTCGCATAAAATTAAAAGATATTTTGATTTTTGCATGTCCGTCTGTCCGTCCGTCCGTCCGTGCGCACGATAACTCGAGAATGCGTTCACTTAGAAAGCTGAAATTTTGTACACGGACATTAAAAAAAAAGTAAAATTAAGTTCGAAAATGAGGCAAATCGGGCAACTCCTTCGTGGGGTTGCCATACAAAAATCTCGTTTTCCACGATATATTTGGACACTACCTGAGAACACGTCGACATAGAAAGCTGAAATTTGGTACATTGTGTTTTCACACTAATAGCCAATAAAATTTCAAAAACGAACTAAATTGGGCAACCCCTTCGTGGTGTTGCCATATAAAAATAATTTTGGTTTTTTACATATACTTTGAAAACGATCAGTCCTAGACATTTTTATTGCACTAAAAACTTCTTCAGAATAAGAAATCCTATAAAATTGGTTATAATCATTTTTTCTGTCCGACCAGCCGTTCTAGAAATATATGCGAGAAACCAATGCAAAAAATCAAAATTGCTCAAATGGGTGACCATACGAAATTTCATACGTGCATTCATCTAGCGTATCAGAAGAATTGGTTTTACACCAATTCTAGCTTTTTCACTTGTTATTTTTGACTTAACATTTGTTATAGTTACTTCTAAATTTTCCCTTTTGTTCTTTATTAGGGGAACAACAGGCCTTATACAAGCGAAATTGAACATTTTCGCCTACGCATAAGAAAATTAGACGCATGCTAGCATGACCAATAACCAAGAAGATCCTGTACTGCCAGTATGTGGGTCAAACATCACACATATTTACACTGGCTGTATGGTAGGTCAAGGACTGCCCAATGCCATTATACATGGCCAGAATCGGTGTCGTGCTGAGTGGTTTGTTTCTACGTAAACAGTGTACCTAGTGCGTTGTCGCATTATGCTAAGAATGCAAAAATGTTGAGTCGACAATAATTCTTATGGATTTATTATCAGTCGGTCGAAATGGCGAAAGTCAAGTCACTGTTAAGGTACGTGTGCCCACCCATGCCCTACCTAGCTACGCGCATGAACGCCAGCTAAACTGCAGACGAAATCGCTATATGGTACAGTTTAGAAAAAAAATATTTTCCTAATAATTTGCAGAATTGTGAACCCGACTTTTTCCAGGAACTTTTGACTGAACATCGCGTTTGTGGAGCATAATTCACGATGTTTCTTAGAAGAACATAAAAAGTAAAATAGCAATCTTACGCAATTCGATTTTATTCGTAATATTTGTATATATTATACACATGTATATATGTACATCCAATTCTCACAAACAGATTACCTTGGAACCCGACCATCTCCGATTTGGACAAAACTTTCAAATTTTGTATGGAATACCAAAATAGCTAACGCATAATTTTTTGTTTCCCCTACCAGTGGCCGACACAAGGGAGGTGCCCCCCCCCCCTAGATCACCCCCCCCCCACGATATAGCTCTAATAAAGTTAAAATTTATACTCGAATCAAATAAAAACAGGAAATATATATAAAAAAAAATCTTTTTAAAATAGACAGCTTCTAAATACACACTAAAAAATAGAAAGTAATTTCTTCCTTTACAAAAATTCTTAAAGTTTCTTTAAAGTATACTCTAGATCAGCGGTTATCAACCTTTTTTGGTTTGCATACCCCTTGGTAGTTCATTATCCTAAATTGTACCCCTCACGTTAGAAAAATGTTAATAATTTAAATAGTTGTAGTTGTTATTATTTTAAACTTGTTCTAACACTAAATAAATAGCAATAACGTTTCAAGGAGTATGCGCAGTATGTTTATTGATGAAAACTAAAAGATTTTTTATAGATACATAACTTTTTAATAAAAAACAACATTCTTAATAAATATAAACTATTATAAAAATAAAGTTAAATATTCGCAATTTTACATTAATTTTAACTTAACATATCATGTTCAGTGAGATCCTTGAGCTTGCTTTGAGGCAGATAGTTTTTTGAAAGCAGGTTCAATTGATGCCAGATATAATCTTAAATCTGGAGCTGCATTCAGCTTATTACGGTATTTGTTTTTAATAAAGAGATACGAAGAGAATGCTCTTTCCACCAGCACTGTACTTGTAAATGGCAACTAAACGTTAAGCGCTTTAGCAGAAAGCTGTTCATATTCGGTGCTGATATGTGACCAAAAGTTAATAAGACAGAGTCCTTTAAATTCGACTTTCAAAGCAGAGTCATTTGATAGTTCAATTAAGTTCTCTTTTTCTTTGATAGACAATTTAGCTACTCGAAAGTATTCTTCATTGAAAGGATTTGAAATCCAATTTTTTCCTTCATCAGGTTTGTGAAAGTAATTCTCGAAACTTGATTTTAGCTCTTTTAAGTGTTGATATATGTTGTTGCTCAATTCTCTGGAGAGGCAAAGTTTATTCTCTGACAGAAAATTATGCAAAATTTCAAATACCTCCGGTTGACCATTTTCAATACATGTCCTCCAAAAATAAATTTTTTTAATCATTGATTCAATTTTATCTGACATTGAAGATCGTTATGGAGTTATATTTTGAAGAGCTAAATTTAGATTGTTTATACGTAGGAAAATATCTGATTAATATGCACGCGTCTGAAGCCAATTACAGTCGTGTAACATAGAAGCAAGTTGGAAAGGATGTTCCTCGAAGAAAACCTGTACTTCATGTCAAAGTTCGAACAACTGCTTATGTAGTTGCCAAACTTTGCCTGTGGATGCAACAGTGACTCCAACTTACATTGGGAGCTATTCTTATGACACGAACACGTAGACCAGAATAAATACCTGATATAGGCTTGCCACCATCCGTACATAGCCCACAACAATGAGACCAATTTATGCCTTCTTCTTTGAAATAATAATCGATAGCTTTAAATATATCCTCACCTGTTGTATGTTCTGACAGAACATGATAAATTAAAAGGCTTTCGTCGGCTTTATTGTCGTTTAAATACCTCGCAATAACAAGCAAAATAGCAAAATTAGCAACATTTGTGCTGTACTCCAGTCGGCCACCAGTCTGAATAAGAATTCTGTCGTAACATTTGCTGTAAATTTCTAAGAAGAAATGAATGCTAATTACTCATCTACGCGTACGCGTCTGTAAGTGGTCCAGGCACCCGTTGTCACCTCCAATAATCCATAGGAATTCTAAGGAAAAATTTTCCAGTAAATTTCTAAGAAAAAATTGCGGCTTTCCCTACATTAGGTCGAGGCATCGTTGATTTACGGCATCAAGACGTCTACGAATCGTTGATTTTATATTCTAACGAGGCATTCCGACGAAAGCAGATTAGGATATTTTAACATCCGCCATTACTAAATTTTTTTCACGTACCCCTAAGCCATCATACGCGTACCCCTAGAGGTACGCGTACCACGGGTTGAGAATCGCTGCTCTAGATGAAATCTAAAGGGTATAGGTACTAAGTTTGTCATTCCGTTTGTAAAACCTCGAAATAATGATGGTAGAGCAAAATGGATTGGGCACCCACGCATAATATTAAAAGTTATTTTGATTTTTGCATGTCCGTCGGTCTGTCCGTCTGTGCGCACGATAACTCGAGAACGCGTATACTTAGAGAGCTGAAATTTAGTACACAGACTTTAAAAAAAAGTAAAATAAACTTCGCAAATGAAACAAATCGGGCAACTCCTTCGTGGCGTTGCCATATAAAAATTTCGTTTTCCGCTATATATTTGGACAATGCCTGAAAATGCGTCGACGTAAAGAGCTCAAATTTGGTACATAGAGTTTTCATTATACCAGCAAATAAAATTTCAAAAAAGAACTAAATCGGGCAACTCCTTCTTGGTGTTGCCATATAAAAATTTAGGCTTTTTACGTATGCTGTGAAAACGATCAGTCCAAGACATTTTTATTGTACTAAAAACTTCTTCAGATTACGAAATCCAATAAAATTGGTTATAATCATTTTTTCTGTCCGACAAACCGTTCTAGAAATATATGCGAAAACCACTTAAAAAATCAAACTTGCACAGAAGGGTGATAATACGAAATTTTATACGGGCGGGCATTCACCTAGTCTAGGGTATCATAAGAATTGGTCTTAGACCAATTCTACCTTTTTTACTTGTTTTATATTTTAAGTAAATATTGAAATTATAGTAACATTTTAATTGTCTATAAAACTTAAAAATTTCAAGGTACAAAAAGAAAGCAAAGTCTGAGTAATCTGGATGTTTTCAAAAAATCATCTGTATAATGGAAAGTCGTAAGTGCATATTGTATGATCTTAGTAAATCAACTTTTAAATTTTAGGCCGTCAAAATGAGCAAAAATCATGTATTTCTCTCTCAGTTGGTACTTGGTGCTTAGAAGTGAGCCCACTTTATGCAATGTATTTCTATGAACGTATAGTCAGTCCATATTATATATGTCAGTGGTTATGGTATCAAGTCGAGGCATCGTCGATTTTATATTCGAGCGAGACGTTACTGGCTTGTGTTCTACTTGCCCAGTCTTATTTGTATGTTATTAGATTGTCTAAGGCTCTACCTTGACGCGTGAGTGCGGCACATGCTTTGACAGTTCTTTGCGTGATTTAAAACTAAACAAAAAAAGGAGTTGCGCTAGAAATTGTGTTTTTTTTCTGCGAAGAGTTAGATATTTGTAGGTACTTAATAGACCCAGAAATACTTAAGTAAAAATCTTGGTACATAAGGCCAAAACTAAGTCTTAGGTACAAGTAAATAGAAGCAAGTACTTATGTTGAAGTACTAAGTAGGGGCATTTCAAAAGAATTGAGTAATAAGTCTTAAGTGACGAAAATGTACTTTAAGTAGTACCTACTTAGGTCTTTTTTTACTTAAGTATTGCCCAGATCTGTCGTTAACTAATATAAATCTGAAGAAAAAACGTATATACCAAAATAAATTTAGTTAAAATTAATTACTAGCACTACGATTTTCTAAAGGAGTTCCTATAAATAAATATTAATGTTATTTTATGGTATCAGATAACTCAATGCATTCGAATAGTACTACTACTCTGCTTCAATCAATTATAACAACTTTTTCAAAAATTTATTAATTTATTTTATGTAGTCTAAATAAAGCCTGAAAATATGTTTTATCCTGCTTAGAGAAAATCTTTTATGCTCTTTATTTTGTTTTTTTTTGGCAGCTGGAAGATACTATTTTTAGAGTTCGAAGAAAACCTTTTCCTGGTCTCATTAAGAAGTTCGCTATACGACCAATCTCTGGGCTGAAGTTTTATATTTCAGCTTAAAGAGATCATAAAGTAAAACCGTCAGTTTTGAAAACGGAACTCTCTGAAAATGAAACTTAGTTGTTCTTTTAGCAACACATTTGAAACCAGTTGAGTTTATTTCGATTACTCGTAAAATCACATTTCAATACTTCATGTTGCTTAAAATCCTGAACAAAGGTAGTGGGCTGTGATTTCTGTATGGTTCAAATATTTGTCTAACAAACACTGTAACATTTGTGAACGCTATTCACTTCCTAGATTTGTGAATGGCCCGGTTCTGAAAACTTTTGAGTAACAGACTTGTTTTGTTTGTTGTTATTCAAGACTTGCAAGATAGCTGTCGAAGGTATTCTGTTTTCGTTTTGAGGGATACATGAATCATTCCACAGAAATATATGTTCGCCACGTAAGCCATTCAGTATAATTTTTGTGAATAACTTTTTAAGAACTGATACCAAATCATTCCCTGAAGTACTTCTGTCCACACGGCGCAATATGCTCTGGTTTTTTTTAAAATTTGCTAAAATAATGTAGCAGTTAGATTATACGTTAAATTTTCGCTTATAGTAAAACATCGAAGCAAATACCTTAGGTAAATTGAAGACACTCTGAAAATCGTATCAAATAACAATAGTTTTGGGGTCAATGTTCGTTTCATCAACTTTTCTTTCACTTTTTAGTAAAATTTTAACGAAATGTATTCATCTTAAACACTACAAATATATCAGTGTTCAAGTACCTACGTATTCAACAGACAAAACAATATGAAGATGGGTTTGATTCTTTATCTTTAACCCATTGTTCAACGCTAAGGGTTATTGATAATGTACTATGGGCACAAGAATAACTATCAATTTGTGCGAGGTTATCCTGAATATAAAAAAAAATCTTCACAATGCATTTCAAAATTTAAAAAAATTACTGAGGAGGTAATCAGTTATATTAGCCTACTGCCATTCCCGTAATTTCTGTTTGAATTTGTAAGGTATCTGTTGGTGGAACATAGCACAGAACGAATCATGAGCAACCTACACTTAAGGAAATCTAGCTTAAGTCATAAAATAAACACATAATAATTTTCATATAAAATAAATAAAATAAAAGAACTAGGTACTTGGATTTAAATAAAATACATAAACTACTTGAAAACCGTACAAATGTTAAGGCGGAACATTTGAATAAAACACGGCCGAAATTTAGCTCGACCAACTTCAGTGAAAAGAAGGAGAGAGATGACGTGAAGGTGACAAGTCGATTTTGACCGAACAAGGTGCCCGGAAGATTTTCTTTATAAAACTAAGCTGGAATAATTTTAAAAGAAAAAAATAACAAAAATTCGTCACAGTATAATTGGGGGGGGGGGGGGGGAGAAACGTATCGACAGCCGTGGCAACACTTATCGCTGTGGGAAAAATCCTCAAAATTTGATTATATCAGCAAGTGGAGATAACCTGCCTCCAGGTCTCGTGTGCGGAAAATGTTGAACAACAGCCACATCCATCCTAAGGAATAAATCGCAAAATATCACTGCGAAGCCAAGTAATCAAAAAAAATTAATTTCTTTATAACTAAATAAATAAATAGATAAATGAACAGCTAACCCATAAATAATTAAAGAACCAATTTTCAACAAATACTAACCTCAAATCATAGATTAGCTACACATATGTGGAAGCAGGTCGGCTGTAGGATTTAATTATTGTAAACGATAGGTTGTTCATTTAAAAATACAGCTGTGCCAAAGAAAAGTCAAGCTCAGTTTTTTTTTCATTTCTCACGTTGATAATTGATAAACAAAAAAGACAATTTTTCAGTAAATGGATGGGAAGGCGAACCCTATACCGCTAATCCCATTACAAATTTAATTCGAGTCCCAACATGCTTAATTTCAGGAAATAACAAATCTAAATGATGTGCGTTCATTGACGTTAAAATATCGATGTCTATTTTACATTGTATATGTTACGAAAAATTCTTTTATATGCACTCACGTTATTTTTTATTATAGATACCTACATGCCTTTAAAATTTTGATAATATTCCTCAAAATTCTATTAATCGAATTAACTGCAATTAAGTCGAACAAATCGTTTGTAACTATTTCCACTGATTGCACTTCCCCTGCTTTCTTTATTAGACCTAAATTAAAAATAACACTTTCCACACTCAACTTTTATCTTGCACAAATAACTTCATAGTTAAGTGCGCGTATTCTTAACTATGAAGTTATTAGCAAATGGCTCCCTCTTTCAACACGACAACGCTCCGTGCCATATCTCGCTCTCAATACGCGAGTTCTTTGAAAAAAAAAAATCCTGTCTGTCTACATCCACCGCAACTCTCCGAATTTAACACCATAAATAAAAACTGAACTTTTTTGACACTTAGAGGGTCACGACAGAGCAGCTGAAGGCCGTTCCGAAAGAACGCTTCCAGAAATGCTTCCAATCATGGAATCAACGTTGGGATAAGTGTATCGCTAGCCAAGGAGAGTACTTACTTTGAAAGAAAATAATTCGAATTTGATGTAAACTGTTTCCTTTTTTTTGTAATAAAACTATTCACCGTATTTTTTTATCACACCTGAAGCATCATTTTCAAAATATCATATCTTGAGAGCAGAAAAACCGATTTTTCTGATTCAAATGCCAAATGAAGCTTCATGCTTCATATTTTTCATTAAAAAATATAGCACTGCCAAATGAAAATATATTTTTTAATAATAGTATTTAAAAAAAATAAAATAGTATTATTTACTATTGAGGACTTCTAGCAATTTCTTTTAGTATTTTTATTTTGAAGCTAGAAGTCGGAAAAATAGGGCTCTAAAGTTTTGTCCTGCACCTATCTGAGCACTTAAGAACTGCTGTTGTATATTTAAAGGTTTTATTTTATTTTATCGGACTTTGTAAAAATATACAGACCACATTTTATACATAATTTGTAAATTATTTTCAAAAAACTGACATTCTGGAGGGGGACCGGTCCCGTTCGTCTCCCCTCTCGGTGCGCCCCTGCTAGAAATGTACAAATTGACAAATCGAGGTCTAGAAAAAATGCAGAACACGTTTGGATCTCTCGTCACTCATCAATAAATTTCCGATATACTATCTTCCTCACAATTTCTGTAAAAAATGTATGCCATCACAATGTAAATCCTGCTTAACGCTTATTTACATTCCAAAAAAAAAAAATATATATATAAAGGTCCACTTTTTATATAAAATGCCGTGAAATGGGAAAGTATTTGCTTCATTCATTTCAATTTTAATATTTCGATGAACGCTTAGCAGAGCGACTAAAAATAAAAGCAAATTCATTGAAAAACAAAACTTTATTTTTAGGGAATTTTAGATATAATTATGTAATTATCTAAAATGCCCTAAAAAGTAATAAAACAATTTTTTAAACTATTTAAATAAAACCATGGAGCGCTCATGGATAATGTTAGTTACCATATTATAATTAGTTACAATAAAAGTTGTTGTTTTAACGACAAAAAACAAAGTAGACTTAAGTAATCCAAGTAAGAGATAAGCTATTCTGCGTAAAGAATTAAGACATGTCAGAGGTCAGCTGATCTCGTACCTTTTGTGGAGATTTTTTTAAGAGATTTTCTATTCGAACAAACAAAAATAGCTGTCGTCAAATATTTCTTAACATAAGAGCTCTAATGAAAGAGGATATAGTCGCAGAAATTGTTTTGTTTCAAATACCGAAATTTTGGATAAAAATACTGTCAAGTAAGTACATATTTATATAATACGTAAATATTACATAAATAATGTACAAATTTGTGAAATATAAAATAATTATACAATATGAATCGTGCACAGAGGATAGTTCTGAGGAATATGAGGAACGACTTGGATCCGTTTGCTATTTCGGAGACTGCATTCATAAAGTTCATAATGCCAAAATTTGTATCCTTTAAAATGGTTGCAATAGCCTTACGATAATCTACATTACTCGACAATAGTATCGTCACTTTAAAGTTCTGGCAGCAATTATTTTTTTTGCTACAGTTTTATACGAAAACCCTTTTGACATAATGACGACTGTGAAATTCTTTACCTTCGATTTAGTGATAAAATAATAATTCAATTAATTTTCCGTGCTTTGAATTTATCATAAAATAATCAACAATTTGCAGCTTGAATAAAGCCACACAAAACTAACCTCGTTAATCATAGTGTGTGTGTGATGTGCGATATCGAGTAGACGATTCTTCAACCGCTCCTGTAAATTTTCCTTGTCACAATATTTCTGCGCTTTTTTTGCGTAAGCATACTTAATTATTGGCACACTGTTTGCTCGACTGCGGGTGGTGTTAACTTTTTATAAATATCTTCAGTAATTGTGTATTCTTCGTTAAAATAATGTCGTCTAAAGGCTCAGCAATGAATCGAAATGCCAGCGATGATCGCTGCAATGTAGGTTCGTACATCTGCGTGCAAACACAGAGTGGCCCTAAACAGCGAATACCTTCTCTTTCATCTGACCCTCTTGAGAATAAATTAATAAGTAAACTTGATGAATTATTAAATGAAAAATTGTCCGAAATGGAGTGTCGATTAATGGAAAAGATTCAAGGTTTATTTCTTGATTGCGATCAACGAGTTCAGACATTGGCGGACCAAGTAAAGCTACTGCAAGGTGTATCTTTCCTTATTAGTGAAAAACCTGATGAAGTTGCAAAAACATCTGTGCTTTGATAGAACATATACCATCTCCATACGATAACGCATACAGAATTAAATCTAACGGAAATACCGCAAGGTCATCGATTGTTTTAAAATTGTCTAGTGCAGCTGAAGGGCGCTCATTTATGCAAAAACTTCGAATTAACCAGAGTCGTTTAAAATGAAATGCAATCGTCAGTGGCGTTTCTTCTGATGGCCGAGTCTACTGCTTCGAGAGTATAAATCCTGGATTCAATGCAATTCTACAACGTGGGTAAGCAAATCTACTGTGAAATTTCAGCGAACAGTAATCGACCTTTTATTCAAAATTCTTTTAGGAAACAGGTTTTTAACGAGGTAGACAATCTATGGCATCCAAGTATCCGTGACACTAACAAAATGGTAACCTCCAAATATTGTTGGTCTTCAATGAATAAGGATGTTAATTCCTGGGCTCGCGCATGTCAGCAATGCAAAATCACTCGTCAGTTAAGAAAACCTGCGGACTCTTTTCCACTTAAGTTTAAGCCGGTTCAAGGACATTCATATTGATGTTATCGATCCCCTCCCATCTTCGAATGTTTTCAGATATTGCCTCATCGTCAAGGCTTAATTTTAATCAGCACTTTTTGCTGAGCTCTCTAAATTGCTAGGTTTTGCTCGTAGCCGAACTACCTATCCTCAAGCATACGGATTCTTAAAATAAAGGCATAGCACGCTGAAAGCTACTATTATGACCTACAGAAACAAGACTTGGTAAAATATTTTACCATTCGTATGTGTTAGACCTCAGGACAATGTTCAGGGAGAAATTTTTAACAATTCCAGCGAAGTTAGTTTACCGAGAAGATTTACGCCATCCTGGAGATTTTCTTCAAAACTTCCAATTTAATCCCCAGTCTGATTTTGTTGTTTCTTTACGTAAATTGTTTGCTGATCTTAGGCCGATATCCGCAGATATTTTAAGTAGGGGATTAATATGAGAACAAAAAAAAATATTTTTCAATAAGTAGTCTGAGGTTTGATGGGCAATTAAAAAATTTTCAATTATATTTTTAACATGTTATACATAATATTATTTATATCATAAATACATTGCATTACTTAGCGCCAGGTTACATATGTAAAAACATAAGCACATTATTAATAATCTTGTATTATACTTACATAGAGTGGAGAAATATAAGACTACATGAATTTGAGACAATACAAAATTGTATATACCTGTATATATGTTTAAACAATATGTAACATATTTATGTAGTATTGGAGACAAGTTAAGTCATGCTTAATAGTAAGAAATAAATTGAGGAAAACTAAATCCTACACTCAGAAATTTTTATCGTAAAGTATTCGCAAAAGCTGTCGTAAGATCTCGATCTGAAAGATTTTCGTAGTATTTTGCCGAATAGGATTTTTGTAGAACTTATAACGCATTTTAACAGACATATTGTAAAAATCTATTAAATGTTTCGTAAAAAAAGGAACGTACGTAGGCTTGTACAGTTACTCTCTGAATCTGTCAGTAGAACGTGATCGACAAATCTTCAATTAGTAAGTTCCGGAATCATTTAAAGAACATGCACAATTTAAAGTCAGAATCCGCATTAAGCGGTGTGGATGATGTGTCATTTATTAGCATACTTTTTTTACAAAATGTAATTTTTTTAATAGAATAGTAGTTTAGCAATGCAAATCAAACTTTTAACAGTTTTACACACTAGCATATATATGTACATATATGGACTGCTCGATATGCTATCTTATACGGGTACAATTTTGTGTGTCTAAATAGTTCTTACGTCGTCGGTGCCAACATTGAAAAACCATTCGCGGAAGTTGAAAATTGATTTTAATAAAACCTTTCGAATTTCTGTTGAGTATCTTTGGTAAATCACTTCTTATCACTTATTAACCCAAATAATTAATTTACAAACATTTATTTCGACGAACCCATTTATTCATTTGTTGTTTACAGTTCATTCTCCAGTGGGTACTTGGTGCTTAAACCAAAAGAGAACGTTATATAGAAGTGAGCCCACTTTTCCCAGTGTATTTCTACGGTCGTAGTCAGTCCATATTATATATGTCAGTGGTTTTACATAAGATCGCTGCAAATATTTTAGAATGTTAGGACTAAGTTAGAGTTCTGATGTGGTAGTGAGGAAGTCTGTTTCGTAGGCTTGGGAAGAGTTTCTCGAGGGTTTTGGAACACCCAAAGTTGGGGTCCCAAACTCAAATTCTGAGAAAAACTTATACATATACATTACATGCATACCGACAATAAGAATAGTACCTATAGTGTATAAAACTATCTTGGAGCGAATTATTGAAGAAAAGTAAAGAAAGTGATTGCTGAAATATTTTTTTTAGGGATTGGCATTATGTTCTCTCTGTAGTAACCAGGGACCGAAAATAACTGTTATTATTTTTTGGCAAGCGAAAAAACTTTCATAAAGTTTTCTAGGAAGTAGCGTAGCACAAAAGGGGACTATATAGAGCACTTAAACTAGCTGCTTACGTTGAAATCAAGAAAGTTTCGACTTTAATATATAAATCCAATCCTAACTGTAATTGTAAGACATATTTTTTTTATATTTGAATTTTAACTGTTAAAAGATAATACTTATATTATTTTACAGCGATATAAAACTGTTTGCCAGAGTTTTACATATTTCGTCTACTATAAGAATTAAAAATGAGTTTTATTTTTTTCTTCAGGAAATAAAACTCATAATTCGAGTTTCATATTTTCCTCGTCTTATAATAGTACTTAAAAATGAGTTTAATTTTTTTTCTCAGGAAATAAAATTTATCAATGGTCGTTTTCAATTTTTGTTGTCATATATTTGTTACAAGATGAAATTATATAGCAACCTTACGAAGAAGTTGCCCTATTTTTGAACTTAAATTTACATTTTTTTAAAAACGCATTTACAGTGAAAAACGAAAGCTATGTATGGCAACACCAAGAAGGGGTTGCCGATTCCAATTTTTCTTTCCCTAAGAACCTTACTCGTAGAGGTTTATTTTTTTAGAGAAAAAAATAAAATCATTTTTAAATGTTAAATCGAGAGAGAAATATAAAACTAAAGATAAAGGACTGTTATTTACTCAGAAGAAAATAAAATTCTCTTTAAAACCAGACTTTTAAAATATTTCTCATAACTCTTTCGGTCCCTGGTATTAAGTATTAATTTTATTTAATATGCTATTTTTGCCAGATTTCTCCTATTCTAAAAAAAGCAATTGATATGACATTCGTAGATATGTGATGAATAGTAATATTATTACATATAATCATTTTATTTTACTCTTGGTCATTTGAGTAAAATGACATACCTTGGCCAAGGGCAAATTGACATACCATTGTCATTTTACTACTGGATTCTAAAAATTGTGTTATTTTCCGGGGTTGGGCAATGCAAAAGAAGTATAATATAAGCATACAGAAGTTTAAAAAAAAGCTATATTGTCGAGTATTTTGACAAATAAACTAACTTTATTTTGAACCACTATTTCGTTTCATTCAAATTACATGGGTGGCCTAAAATGACACAGAGTATGTCGTTTTATACACACGCCGCAAATATAATACATTTAAAAAACAAAAAAAAACTTCTCTTTCTTTTAATGTCTAAACATTCTTCAAAACATGAAAGTAAACACTTTTAATTTGCTAAATGTGTACTTGCATTATTCTTAAATATATAGGGTTAAGATACACAAGGTAAAATGGTAATGGTATGTCATTATAGGCCTCCTTACCCCTACATGGGTCTATTACCTCTCGGAGTCGAAACAAACTGAATTTTTTCTTAGCAGGGTAGTTTTTGAGGTAGATCAATTTTAGTTTTTCTGGTATAACTGGAGAATGAACATGACGACAGAAATGTATATGGTATCAAAAAAAGTTAGAGCTCGGTGCAAATATGATAGATGATGGAAGTTGGGCAGGGAGGAATTTTTACAGCCTAAAAAGCGTTGTTTTTTTCACGTGGGTCATATACACCCCAGTACCTGTATTTTGCATATATTTCTTCTGTTCTTTATTTCGCATCCATTACTACTCTGTTTCGAACATTTTTCTTATGTGAAGTTAATTTCCACGACTTTCCAGTTCTTCGCAATGTCCATTTTTGTACTAATAAACGGCTATTTGTTAACCTTCAAAAAATCTGATTCACTTCTTTTGCAGTTATCTTTCAAACATTTATCGGACTCAAAAACTAATTATATATCGCATTACGTATACGAAATACCGCTATTTAAATGAAAGATGCTTTAAATAAATCTATATTATGTATATCCACCAGCAAGTTATTGGCATCTGAGTTCACTGTGGTGTAGACAGGAGGCAGTTTCAGGGTTCATTGCTGTCCTGATGAGATAGCCCTGTTACTGTTGATCGAAACACTTACACACAGTACCTATACTCTCAAAAATTTCTTTATGCAATTTTTGATCTTCGGCTTTTTAGGCCAGAAACTGATAATACTTCGGTACTTGTCTTTTTAATTTTCTCTGCTCACTTGCTCACTTGCACACTTCAAAATGTAGAAGCTTGCTGTTTTGTCATTTATTTTACAGTTATGAAATTTTTAATTTTTTGTCAAGTATGTCAATTAATTTGTGTTTGATGAGTGGATTTAAGTTTTTTTATAAGTTAATTAAAATTGAGGAAGAAACATAAATTCTTCTCTTCCTTGAAACGGTTTCTATTTTTTGCTGTATTACTTTGGATCACTTTAATTAATTCGCTCCTCCGATTTATTTGGCACCACTTTCTAAACTATAATAAAATCAAACTATATGTTTTCAAAATAAAGTTTTTAGAGTAGATTTTGAGTTTTTATATCTTTGTTTTTGATAATTTTATTTATCAGCCGGTCTGGCCGAAATGTAAATCACAAAGATTGTTTTATCGGCGAAAACCGGAGAGTTAGAATTTTTGTGTAAAATTTTGTTTGGTTCTCCAAGTTCTGCTAATCCACAGGGCTTATGCAGGTATCACCAGGGTTTTGGGAACAAAGTTGCTAACAAATGTTGGCATTTCTACGTGTACTGTTGTCCAAATTAATGCAAGTAAATTTAAATAAAAAAATACAAAATCTGACGCCTATTCTAAAACCTATTTTCGACGACATAACACCGTGTTAACGAAACATGATATGAATTTATTCAATTGATTTATGTTTATGAAGTGATGCCAGATGAATCGGAGGAGCGGATTAATTAAAGTAAAACTAAAGACCTAGACGACGTAGATGTGTGTGATTTGGACAGAAGAGGAACCTGCATTACATAGAATTTAATTTATTTTTTAGTTAAACTTACGTGTGCCAAGTCCGTAAGAGTCAAGGAGTAAGGGAAATCAAAAATGCCGTCATCAGCAAAACTATGGATGAGATTGAAAGTAAAGGAAAGTAGAAAATTAAGAAGAGCGGTGCAGATATAACAGATCCCCGGGGCACAGCGACATTTATAGCACAAGGTTCAGATGTAATGCCATCTACACATAATACAACCCGTATTAGGAGACCAAAAGATAAACGTTCTCAATCAGTAATAAAAGGGCAGTTGCGTCAATCAATCGCCCCCTCCTCACACACAGACACACACTAATGATAATATGTATACAGAATTGATCCTAGAGAAAGTCGTTATAGGATGATTTAGAAAAAGCTTGACAAGTACGTTGTGACGTTTCTATACCTGGTATCTTTTGCTCAAGAGAATATTTTGGATGTTCAAATGCTACATATTATCATTATCAAAGAAGTTGTCGGTTACATACATACATAGTTCACATGCACGTTAATCTTTCAATATTTATGCTAGTCAATTATTTATTTGTCCTTCATAAGTTTTATGTCTTTAATATTTCTAGATTTTTCTGTCCAAAAACAATGAAATTCGAGATTTTGTCATTTGGTCGAATATTTCAAAATGAATGCAAATTTGAACAGTATCAATTGCTGGTTCTGTCAAAGTGTACTTTCAATCTGTAGAGGAATTCTGTTAAGGCATAGGTTGATGTAGTGTGAAATTTTGCAAATTACATTCAATAAAATTTTCACTTGGAGGTATTACGTAAACTAGATAGTTTCCAACACAGATTATGGTCTTCGTAGATTATGAAGCTTTTTAATGACAATAAACCAACTGAAAGCAGATTTAGATTAGCTAAATCTCTGTTATTCCCTGTATTAATGTTTAATGATGCTGTCCATTGTAAACTGCTCTCAGTATTTTTTCTTGTTGTTTTTTTTTGTTTTTAGGAAAAGACCTCTTAAATATATTTTTGAAGGATTGACAATTTTTATATCCTTCGTAGTACCTAGACACACTTTGGCGTTCATCAAGCAGTTTTCTTTTTTCGTTCACACTACTTCACTGTGAAATTTTTTTACTTGGATTCTTTTAGGTTCACAAAAGTTTTTTAAGTATCCGTGAAACTTAGGATATTTATCGTCTTTTAGTTCTCTTCTCAAGTTAAAATCGATATAAATTGTATTTGCTTTAGTCAGACGAAGGTAAGTTGATTTAAAATGAAATAAAATGAAAATTATTTCACAGAATGGTATAGGAAATGTAATTCTATAAAATTTGTCGACACCTAATTATATGGGAGATATTGACAATTTCTAATAATTTTACTGTTTTCCTATTAGATACCCTAAAAGCGCGTCCTCGCATAAAAAAAAATCGACAAATGTTTGACAAACATTATTGAAATGTTTGCTGGGTGTGGACGAAACTTTTATAGTTATGGCTTCTTAAAAATGTTCCAATTTATTCAAATGTAATTCAAAATATTAAATGTTTGTTAAAGTTTGTGCAGTATTTTCAGTCATTTTTGAACAGCTGTGGCTAGTGAAAGTTCATTTTAGAATATTTTAATAATAAAGTCTTTATCATGAATTAAAATAAAATTAAAATAAATATAATTATTGAATTCTTGCAAAGTTTCCAAAATCGGAAATATCGTCAATTTATTATTCAATAAATCACGACGTCTGTCTAAAAAGTTCCTGTTCGCCCATCTCCTTTTTCGAAAATTTTCCTCAAAGGTTAAGGCAAGTATACGATGAAAGATGCCTCAATACACGTTACTTCACTCGGAGAATACACACACGTTTAAAACTGAACATTTTGAAAATATTTTTCACCCAAATATCCTATAATATATTTGACAAATATATGACAAACATTTAACAAACATATGACTAATATTTATCAAACATTTGTCAAACTACCTACCTATAAATAGTTTGTCAAATGTTTGACAAATGTTTTTTGTGAATGTGCGCATGCACCTTAACATTTCCATTAAAAAAGAAAGCTTCTCAACTCATAAAATTCCATACACACCTAAAATTGATTTAAACCAATTTTTTTTTTTTTTTGGAAGACAGCTATAGACAAAAACATTAATTCAGTAACAATTTTGTGAATACTCGCTTTCAGCTAATCATTTTAGAGAATAAAAAAAAAATAACTCGGTATAGTTTGGGTAAATAAGGAAGCAGCATAACCAGTGATCACAAAAGTTTTGTGAAAAATCAAACTCGGTATACGTAAGTCACCAAAGTGAAATGATAACGTACTGAAGTTATGGATATGCAACGGCAATTGTTTTTTCTTTTTCAAGCCCACTTCTGATAATGAAATACACACCGCACAAATTCATAAATCACTGCCGAATAACAATTAATAATGGCAGTAATTCAGAGCAAAATAACTGCAGAAGAAGCGATCCGTTGGGGTTAAGTAATTCATCTGATTTTGACATTAACATTACATCAGAAGAGAGAAATCGTTGTTTGTAACGGAATCAGGTAATCCGCTTCAGTTGCTCATAATCGCACAAATCATATTCACGTATTCACATCTGAAAGTGGCTGCTGGCTAATCAGAAGCTAACTAACCGCGCACTCTCGACCGTAAGCGACGCTATATGTTGGCTCAACATACTAAATCTGACCGATATGAAACTGGAAATTTGGGAATCTCATCAAAACTGGGGGGTGTGGGCATACAAAAGAAAAATAAAAAAAAATAAGAAACAGAAGAAAATCAAAGAAAAATTTCCCCAAAAATATCGCGGCACACGCTCTTCTGAGGCTGCCGCTTAATCTTCAGCGCAGGGCCATCGTTAATTTCGCCAGTAAATCACTTAATGATTGGCTTTAGCGCGTAATTAATTTGTTGGAAATTAATTGGCCTAAGTAGCTGGAGTTTGTGTTTATCTCAGACAAAAGCCATCAGCGGAATTAATTTGTGATTCGTGTTTAATTGAGCTGAACCAGGCAACACCAACAAAACAAGAGCGGTGCGGTAGTATAGTGGACGCTTCGCTTTCCTTTCCGTGTTTGGTCCGGCAGTGGCACATACAAAACAAAATAAAACAAAACAAAATCGTCTTCCGCAACGGAATGGCGCTTCTCAGAGATATTTTTTTTTGTGCGGTCTCGGCGAAGCGTACCAACACGGTATCACCATCATCGCACAAGAAAAACAAGACAAGCAGTTAGGTATACCCACCTTACATATATTAGGTATCAAGTAGGCTGCGCAAGCGCGCACCAGTTTACTTT
Organism: Dioctria linearis; assembly: GCA_963930735.1. Lineage (NCBI taxonomy): Eukaryota > Metazoa > Arthropoda > Insecta > Diptera > Asilidae > Dioctria > Dioctria linearis. The sequence goes on along the minus strand of OZ005742.1, from coordinate 230,607,153 downwards.
GCTTATTACATGGTGCCTGCGCATAATTGAAATCTATCGCTACGGCTACCCACCGGACATCAGGTGTTTCGAGAGTGTGGAAAATTATGGAAAACTTAGGAGCAATCAAAATCAGATGCGAACCATTACCGTTAGCTTATATTAGTGGAAAGTTGACCACCAAGATGAATCATTAGCACCATCAGCGCATCGCGTTAGTCTCTAGAAACGCCGTCTGCCATAATCTCGAGTCGTCATTGATTGTCGTCATTTCTCTCTGTCATACTAGGAAATGGGCACCTGTCTTTTTGATGTGATTAGGTGCCTGATCTTTGGATGAACTGGAAAATTTTCTTCCTTTCCTATAACTGACATTTTCTCCTAACTCTCAATTGAGTACAGTTGACAGAAGGAGAACAAGTATGGCTATCTCTGATCGCTTACATAGAAGTTCAGAGATAACCATACTGATGAGAACTCTCTGATCGCTGGGTCGACAAGTTCAATCATTTTTTTTTGCACTAAATGCATTTTGTAAATTTATTGAAATTATTTTCAATAAATTTCAGTTCAGTTTGTTAGACAAGAAATCTACTTCGTATAGTTGGGAATGGAATTGAATTATAAGTGAAGCATTCCAATTATATTAACGAGACTCCAAATTATTTAAATCTATGGTGGACTCTTAATCCTTTCACTATCTGTGTCCTGTATACAGGGAGACACATATTTAAATATAATACTCCTAAAAAATTTCAATTTTGATGCATTTTGCCGAGATTGTGTTTATGTATCAGAACGGCTTCAGTAGAAAACATTTGTAGTCATTGTTATTGATTACATTTTAGTCAGTTAAATATCAACTTCTAGGCGAGAAGATTGTAAAATTTATTTTGAAAAATTAAAGCGATAAACTACGACACAATTCCTTTCACACCAACGCAATAGATCACAGTGATAGTTACATGTATATGCTTGAACCAAATAAAGGCATTTGGGGAAAATCTGATCATGGGATAAATTAGAGTTTCCTAATTGTATTGGCTAGTATCAATGGTAGACATGTACTAGCTCGACTTATATTGGGTCGACTTATTTTTTCAATTTCAAAAAGTTTAGTATCGAATATAAAATTTTATATTGTATGGCCATTGAAAGATATAGAAAAAGTGGTGACGCAGGTGTTTTAAATTTTTCGGCTATAGAGATGAAATTTGAGTACGGTTTGTTCGAAGAATACCACAAAATGTTTGCCTGAACAATTTCAAAGAACACCTCATACCTCGATTGCCGATTAAGGATTCCCTTTAAAATTTTACTTGATGCGTCCCTTCGTAGAAAGATATTGTCAACAACAACCTCAGAAATATCAGTACAATACTTAAATTTACTTCGCCTGATTTAACTCGGAATCGGAACTATCTCATAATTTGTCGTTAATTAGTCGTTAATTTGGCGTGAAAAACATAAATTTGTCGTGTCCGTTTTTCTAAAGGAAACTGGATGTGGTGCTAAGTTGACGACAAGTTAGCACCACATCCAGTTTCCGTTAGAAAAACGGACACGACAAACTTATTATTTTTACGACAAATTAAGACAAATTATGAGATAGTTCCGAGTTAAATCGGGCGAAGTTGCGGTGCTAACTTTACGTATTTACTTCTTTAACCTCACTTCCTTTAACACTTTCCACTTGTATTCTATGCAGTGTTGGGCAAAATGTAATCTGATTAATGATTAACAATTACAATTAACCATGTAATCTGTAATCAGATTACTTTGTAACAGATTACTAATGTAATCCATTTCCATAATTACATAATGTAATCGATTAACGTGTAATGTGATTACAAGTTAATCTGATTACACATTAAACGATTACAAGTTAATCCCACTACATGTTAATCTAATTAATGTGATTACATTTAAGACATTTAAGATATTTTAAGATATTTGTATTATAATTCTTCATAAAACTCCCTAAAACTAATTTCATACGAGAACAATACTATTTTCTTTCAATTCATTTCATTATATTTTTAATTACTTTTAAGTAATCTACAAAGTAATCTGTTACAATGTAATTAGATTACAAAATAATTTAATTATATTGTAACAGATTACACATTTGATAGATTACATATTCTCTCATAAGTAATCTGATTGATATGTAATCGAATACAATTTAATTAGATTACTTTGTAATTTGACTAAACTGTAATGGAACTATTAATTAAATTACACTGCAATCAGATTACGCCCAACACTGATTCTATGCTAGATTTAGCCTCTAGGGAAGGACATAATAAATCAACTCTGGTCACGATGTCTGCAGGGTCACAAGTGGCCAAGTCACCAACGCTCTTCAGCTAACCCAACCTGTATTCAACTCCTTGGCAATATCAACCCCCACTGTGTCCTTTTTCTGCTATATTTATAATGTTTTAAATTCATATCATATGAAATTGGGTATTCCTTTATATGATTTTAATTCATTTTTCACCCACTTGAATTTGCCCTATCCACTTTGATCTCACAACTCGCGATAGATGCTGCGATACACATTTAAATCGTTAGTCAAACGTTGCAGAAATTCTTTGTATCGCTGTGATCTATCGCGTTGGTGTGAAGGTTTTCATTCAAAGCTATGTGTAACGATCTATTGCTGTCACTTCGTTCTCGCTATCGTTAATTTAGCAGTAACGCACCCAGGAGTTGGCTTTGGGGGGGGCATAGGTGTCCAAATCCTAACGAGTCGGAAAAGAGGGCTTTAAAGTCGCGTCCTCCACCCATCTGAGCATTTAAGGACTGCCATTTGTAGATTAAAAGGTTTTATTTTATTTTACCGGACTTTGTAATAATATACAGACCACATTTTATACGTACTTTGTAAATTATGTTCAGAAAACTGACATTCTGGAGGGGGATCGGTCCCGTTCGTCCCCCCTATCGGTGCGCCCCTGCAACTAAGTGATGCATATCTATGTGATATTTTTAGGGCAATAAATTAAGATTTTTGGAAATTTGTCAATTGTGGTAAGCGCTATATTACCCAGAATTAATGTCCCTCGTTGGGCTAGTCTAAAGAAACACAGTAACTATTGTTGTGTAATTTTCAAGATAAATGACATTTAGTGTAATTTTCCTGCCTCAAAAATCTAAAAACAACAGAGTTTTCTTTTCTTTTTGTCGTAGTTATCTCTTAAAAACTGATATACGTAAAAATAACGGTCCAGTCAGCATGAAGTTAAGTTTTTGAATTATTCAGTTTATTTTTTAGGTAAAAACACAGTAAAAAACATTACTGTGTTTTACAGTGAGCATAGTAGTAATAAAAAGATAGGATTTCCATAGAAAGCATAGTAATCCTGCTGTGTTTTAAATCATGAAGTCGTAATTTTGAAAATAACATTTTTCCAGTATTTATATTTGCTAATAATATTAAAATATTATAAAGGAAGAAATAAATGAAAAAACATAATGAAAAAGAAAACAACAAAATTCCAAAAATAAAATTTATTTTGATATGCTGTAAAACCATATCTTACAATTTTACTTTTCGTCACTTCAAATACTGAAATCAAATATATTTAATAGATTGAGGTTACAAGGTAACCATAAATAAAAGAAGCCAGATACTAGTCTGAGGACTCCAGCTTCCGCAACATGCCCAAGTCTGGTATGCTGACGGATCCCGAAAGGACGGGAAAATAGGCGCAGGGGTGGTTGGTCCAAATGTGGTGCCTCACCTTCAATTTTTCAGGCGGAAGTCTATGCTATAGAGGCTGGAGCCCAGGAAAGCCTAAATAAGGGCTGCAAGAACTCCAACATCTACATTTGCTCAGACAGCCAAGCTGCGCTCCTAGCTCTTTCCTCTCAAATTTTTGAGTCGAAATTTGTCTCAAGTTGCTACTCGAAACTCCAACTACTGTCTAGCGACAACCAAGAAACGTTGGTTCTTGGACATGAAGGAGTGGACGGTAACGAAAAATCGGATGAACTGGCTAAAACAGGAGCTGAATGTCCGTATACTGGTCTCTACCCGACATTTGGCCTAACAAAAAACCACTTCAGGGGGAGCTGCTTAAATGGGAAAACAGGCAACTGGATCTCCTTTGACGTAGCGCGCCCGGTATGAGGCACTCGCTCAGACTATTTGCTAACGCAGTCACTGGTCACGGCCACTTCCGTCACTTCCTGAAGAAGATAGGCAAATCCGACAGTGAACTGTGTCGACTATACGAAGAGGAAGACGAAACCTCGATGCACGTCATATGTGAGTGCCCAGCACTTGCGGGTCTAAGGCTGCAAATCACTGGAAGAACAATAATCTCTCCAGATAAAAAGCAATAATCGAGCTCGTCTGAGGTCATCGCTCCACTAATTACGGAGTGAATCATTAAAATTTTAGTGATCAGAATCAGGGTTGTAAATGAGCGGTCTCATTTCTCATATCAACTCATCGCTCAACTCAGGATTTGAGTCCGCTCAACAGTTGAGCGGTGGTTCATCGCTCGAAATTTGAGCGAACTCACAGGTTGAGCGGACTCAATCGTGAGCGGACTCAGTCTTGAGCGGACTCATTGCTTGAATGAACTTGAGCGGACTCACTGCCTGAGCGGACTCATCATTTGAGTCGAGCGGACCCAAATCATATTTTAAATAACATAAAGAAAATCTGATTTAATTAAAATTGAAACTGAAATTTCAATAAAATAAGAAAAGCTTATAAAAAAGTCATTCATTATATTATATTTTATTAATTTAGCTTTTGCTAATTTTCTTAGCCAACATTTCTTCTTCCTCCTTCCTTCCTTATTTAAAATATGATTTGAGTCCGCTCAACTCAAATGATGAGTCCGCTCAGGCAGTGAGTCTGCTCAAGAATTGAGTCCGCTCAAGTCCATTCAAGCAATGAGTCCGCTCAAATTTCGAGCGATTGACCACCGCTCAACTGTGGAGCAGACTCAGTGATTGAGCGGACTCACTGCTTGAGTTGAGCGATGAGTTGAGTCAAAATGTGAGTCCTTTACATCCCTGATCAGAATTGTTGACACTGTGATTTGCAAATTTAACTATTGCAATTCTGCAATAATCCCCCTTCCTTAGCAGAATCACTTCATGTAGAAAACAGTTGTATAAATAACTTGCGACCGATTAATAAAATTGACTATTCAAAGAGCCTTTTTAATTCTCACAAAAACATCGGCATACTCTGCCATAGGAGAAATAATTTGGTATACTCTGCCTTAAATCATAATTTCGGTATACTCTACCATATATAGGTCATATATTGACGTCAGTTAAGTTGGGACCGCCATTTCATGGTAGAAAAGTTTTGAATAATATTTTAGGCCTCAATTAGGGCTAATTTAATGCAACTTTCCTAACTTTGAAGTTCTAGTACTTAAAAAAATGCATGGATAATCGAACTTTATTAAAAGTTAGGACCACCACTACTGAGAATAGGTTAAATAGTATTGCTACAATAGTGTGAACTGCATAATATTTTAGGGCTCAATTAGGGCCAATTTAATGCCTTTTCTCCGAAAGTAAGAAATCAATCGAGGCCAAGAAACCATAAAAAAAGAGTTTAAAAAACAAAATGTTCCATCGATGTTAAGCTACACGCTACCTACATTTTAATAATACTGTGTTTTTCAGTCGGATTAAATCTGTGATCAACCAATAATACTGGAAAAGAGTTGAATACTCTAATCTTTTCCGAACTGATAATGAGTCATACGGCAGATATGCTGAGACAATAAGGAGTTCCCTACTGACTCCATCCTTCTTAAAGGAGAGCTTGATCGATGTAGTGTCCCTTTCGCACAAATGAGGTAGTAAGGTCACCGTAACGTCTTTTGTAGCGACAACACAAGCTCTAGGAGTAGAACACGTGGTGTCATACAGGATTTGCGCGCCTTGCGCCTCCGTTAGACCGCGGATACGGTCCTTCCCGACCCAAGGCTCCTGCACAAGCACAACTTTTTGTTGTTGAGGTTTTGTACGCAAGTCAGCCAGGCTACGTCCTAACAAAGCAGACGCCGCCTTACTGTGCTGCAGGTTAATCTGGGTGAAGAGCAGTCCAGTCATAAGGATTACTTCCCTACGCCCTTTTTCTTCGTGAGCAAGGAGAATTTAACCTTGCCCAGGTGACGATGCGCCCACATCGAAATCCCCTCCAGCGCCTCAGCAGCCTTCTTGTCAATCTCCAGGATCAATAAAGTCCCCTTTACCCCTTTCGGGTTCTTGGAGCCCTCCGTCCTGTGAAAGACTTTCCACTTCCTTGTGCTGAGAACCGGATTTTGGATCTCAAGCCGCCTGAGGATTTCTCCGACATCCCGACTGTGGCCGGTATTATAAGGGATCCAAACCCTCATGCGGATGAGAGGATCGACTTCACTGGCCCGCTTTAAGACGAACCGAGTTCCATCAACCTCCTTCAGGTCATCAACCGCCCGCCTCAGCCAGTTCAGCGAACTCTCGTCCTCACAATTGATCCAGATGGACCCATCGCGAATAGAGAATCTGCCGAACACTGGTGCTACAGCTGATTGTCTGCCGATCGCATCCCATATACCGCCCTGAAAGGCAGTATTTTGGCTGTCGGTTAGAGGAGTATCTGGGTCGCTCGCGCACACGACCACACGAAGAGCCTGCTTAGCAGCCTACGAAAAGCCGGCTGCTTTACGTCCCCCCGGTAGACCCAGGCTGACTCCTTTCCTTCGTCGAAGCTCCTTGGATGACCCAGGAGCCCCTTCTAAAGAGTGACGCCCCGTCTGTTGAGCATTGGGAGGGGGTCCGCTGAGGTTACCCCCAGCAGACTTCTTCTTCAGCTTGTTGCTGTTATGCTCCTGCTCGCCAGATTCGTCTGATCTAACGCACTTGGTTCTATGGGTCGTTACACCCACATCACCAGCAACGCTAGCAGAAATATCGGTGGAAGACTGGGGAGAAGGGTCAAGACCAGGAGAGATGCTCTCTCCTGCCTTCTCCCTCTTCCTTCTCCTTTTTTCCGCACCGGATCTATACTTCTTCGCAGTGTTCAGCTTACTAACGCTAGGAGGCTCACTACCACTTTCCCCTGCCTGCCCAGCCGGACCACTGACCACCTCCGAAGAGATACAGGGACGGCATTAGCCATCTCCCTAGCTCTTCTCCTTTTCTTCCTCTCAGCTTTGCCTACTCTCCTGCGTCGGGAGGTCCCGCTTCGATTGCCACCATCAGCGTCTTTCGACTCTGAGGTAACAACATCAGCTAGTCCGCCCGAGTTGAGTTGCTCTGCCGCTTGAGGAGCATGAGTGATCTCCATAGGAGTCACACCGTCCTCATCAGCCGAGCTCCCCTGCAGGAGGAGATTTTCCATGGATGCCGAGATCTCAGGGATAAAATTCCCCGATTCCTGAGGCATTCGTGGATTATCAACACACTTACTAGAAGTGGATCTACCATCGTCCAAAATATTATTCATTTTTGGTCCCACGAGTAGCGGAGAAAGACTGTCACCCACGGCAGAGATCCGCATTACCGCAGGAAGGCTAATTAAAACTGGAGGTCGCCTGGTATCCAGAGTTCGCATACTATCGACTGAGCACCCCCTCAGCCATGCAGCCCTCGGCGTATGCTGTTCCACCTTGGCTTGGGCTGGGACGAGCTCTTAGCTCACTAATCAGTGTCAAGCCCACCGAACAGCGGTTTCCACCTCGCACTACGTGGAAGTAGCTGACCCCAAGGCCAACACCTTCACTTCACCCACCTCTGGGCTGACAGAATAGCAGGATCCGTTACTCACAGAGAAGATAGCTCTGTCTGATGTTAGCCCAAAGCGAGGCCAAATTGTTTAATAATAGTAAATAAAAAAATATGGGTCTCTCATTACTGCTCTATGTTGTAAATAATTCTCAGGAAAAAGAGGACAGCACCTACTACAGCCTACAACAATTCAAGTACAGGAGTCTTTTTCAAAATTTGGTAAAAAGTGTTCATTATTTAATTTAAAGATAAATTAAAAATTTTCGAATACTAATCTAATTTTATTTTTAATCCGCAGACTGACCATGAGAATTTCGGAAGAGCCCAAAGGAAAAAAATTCAATTCAACCAAAACTGATATTAATTCATTCTTAATTATATTTAACAATTGAAAAGAAATTATTATATCTCTTTTAAGAAATTTCAAAATTCTTGAAAATATTTTTATGGAATAAAATAAGTTCTAGCAGTCATATTTTTATTTACCTAGTAACTAAAATACATATGCCATTAATAAATGTTTTAATTACGAGGTAAATAAAGTATGATTGCTAGATTCTAATTTTATAGTTATGATGTCTAAAATAAGAGACGGTAGCAACTATACAATAAATGAATCCGAGTATGAAAGACGAATGGATCTGGGGTTCTGCTGGCCGCCGGTAGAGCTTCAGTGGTAGAGGCTAAAAAGTCAACGAACTCGTCTGGATTAATATCGGATTGCATCGTATTCTTGGAATCAATTCCGAGCTCTCTGACCCTTTTCGAATTAAGAGGACCATCAAAACCTCGCAGGGTGTCTGCTCTTCTCATTGCTCTGATGGTGTAATAGCACTTCCTTCTCCTCGAATGGTACTCTGAGTAACTGGCCGGTGACACAGACCTTTTCCACCTTAAGTATGCGATATCCTTAAGCTCGCACATAAGTGCCACTTCAGATTTTTTGAAAATACTAGTGCTTATGTCTTTGATCATAAGAATTACCAAAATCAAGCACAAATATGCCATATTATTTTGTAGCTGATGCTGTCTTCCCTCTAAAAACATAAAATGAGGCATTATCCGGGTAAAACATTCCTGGCAGAAAAAGAGAGTTTTAATAAAACTCTTTACAGTGCATGCATATAAAATACCTTTCGAATATTAGCTACAACGTGAAGGATGTTATTCACAACAATTAACTGTTTCCCAGAGAATGCAGACAATATAATAAAAGCAGTAGTTGCTATAATTTGAGCGATATTGTCCTGCAGATTATTTTGATCACTTCGAAAGAGGAAACTTAGCCGAAGGACTATGGTGTCGTGCCAGAATGACTTTACAGAAAAGCAAACATTTTACAAGTTTCAGTGCCCCACGTACAGCCTTCAATTTCAGAAATATATACTTTGAAAAACTATATAATTTCGCTAGAAAATGCTTGAATTTATTTTACTTTAAACTTAAGTTCCTTCTTCTTAATTTTAAGTTAATTTACAAATAAAATACATATTTCATTAAGGGACCATATAGTAAAGTCAATAGTGACTAAATAAGGGCTTTGGGGTAGTTGTGATTTTTATATATGTTATTCAGTTCCAGGGCCCGAGAAAAAATCCAGGTTTAGACCCTTGAGAGGAGTCCGCGCGGTCCGCCATCTTGGATTAAAGGGACCAAAACTTGTTTTTTTAAAAATAATTCCTTACCGGTTAATCCTTCGACAAAAATGTACCATTTATACAGGGTTTTTCGTCCATGGTGGTCCATAGGACAGGAGGTGATAGTAGTCACCTAGTCAAACACAAAATTGCACGGTAGGGGGAGCGACATCTCAACCGTTTCGGAGTTACAGGGTGATTAAGAAAATTCGGTAGTCTTTCACGAAATACCTTGCATTTGAAAAAGTACAGAGTGTATGGCCACTTACAGAGCTCATTGTATGCAGAACTTCATGACCTTTCCAATGACTGCTCGATCAGCCCCGTACTCCTCTCTCCTCAGGAGTTATGGTGGCTGTATACATTTTATTTAGAAGCATGTTCACGTTTCCGCCTCTGATTCTTCAAATTTATATTTTTACATTTTTGTCGTAGGATCAACCGTTGAGGAATTATTTTGAAAAAAAACCAATTTTTGGTGCCTTTAATTCAAGATGACGGACCGCGCGGACCCCCTTCAAGGGTCTAAACTTGAATTAATATATAAAAATCACAACTACCTCACCTTTTGTACGGAAAAAATCCCTACTGACTGGACTAATAGGTACACAGATTTATGTGTTTGATTATTAAATTTATTTATCCAGGAGAATAATCCAAAAAACTTGAAATGGCCCGAAATTTTTAGTTCCTTTCTTTCCATTTCTTTGCTTTCTCGTCAGTGTAGCGGTTATTTCTAACAAAACTATTTAATTTTTACTCAATAGACATCGCATCAAACCTAACTTCTTTGACACTTCTAAAAGAAAGGAATTTTTAGGAAATTTTAGCTTTCTTTATATTGATAGTATTGAGCATAAGCAGAATTTTTGAGATTTGATCAATTTTCAAATTCTGCTTCTGCTGCTGTCGCTGCTTCGGTTTCTTATTTGTTAGTGCTCGAACAGTTGCATGTTTGCAGGAAAAATTCTGCTTCTGTCACTGCTTTCTACTTTTAATGACTCACGGCCTTTAGGCAGATTGCTCTGAATATGGAATATTAGAAAAGGACAAAATAGATTTATTGATAGCTTTCAAAATGAATTTGTGCATCACTTTGGTGCTGATTCATAAAAGCGCTAAGAAAAGAACTGGACACTCCATCAACTTCTTCAATCTGTTTAGAAAAAGCAGAAAGTCCACCTAATATAAAACAATTTAACCATCACCAAATGTTGTTAGATTGGATCAAGTAAGTTATTTTCCTGTATTTGTCGAAGCAGCTAATGCTGGTAGTTGCAAGCAAACTTCCATAATGTGTGAAAACGTAAAGATTTCCTTTGTATAAAGCGGGGAATCAACAGTTTCTATAAAAATCATACAAATAAATCTATTTGTTAATTATTTTTTCAATCATTTATACCCGAAAGTACTTCATTTTAATTTTACTCAGAGGAAGCCCCTAAGCACTTTTACGTAGTAAAAATACATAAAGTCGGTAGTGAAAAGGTTAAAGAGTTAAAAACTTTATCCAAATTTGCAACAACAACACATTCTTTCCTTGTTTAGTTGAGGTACTGATTACAAGTCCTTTCTTGCATTTACTAAAAACACATATCTATGAAAACTTGTTGCTTGTTGTTCATTCCAGTTTCATTTGTTACAATCCAAAAAAGGACAACAACAAAGAGGATCTGTTCATTAAAATGCTTTTCTCCTCTTCTTGATACCTATTGTTAGCCAATTATCTCAGGATGCAAATCCCTTTTACTTTTTTCGTTCATCCATCCATCGGTGGTGCCCTGTTCTCAAGGATGATGAGAAATTCTGTAACAAAATGTTGTGTAGGGGTATAGCGCCATGCGCTTATAGATTACATAGATTTCATGGTCTAGAAAATTTGTAACAATCGAAAATATAAAAACACAAAAATAATAATAAGAAAAACCTGAGAAGAGCCTGAGGAGAGGCCATAAGGACGACGGAAAAATAATAACTCAGTTTTTAGCCTCTTCCTTATTCCCTTGTATTATGGCAATTTATCTTGACCAAGTCATACCTACAAAAGGGAAAAAATTGAGCTGCTCAAGATTTTATGGTGCCTCTGTCATCTGATCTCATCCATAACTACCTGAACTAACATGGCTTAAAATTAATCATACTTTGCCGTCATTTTATATAATAAGTAAAACGCGTACCTACCTGGTTTTAGTTTGAGAATGAGGTTGAGGAGATGATGTCCTTTACCATTCTTGTTGACAGTTTGAAACAGAAAAAGATGAGAAGGGATAGGTGAAAAAACAATGGAATCAAAAATCGGATAATAATAATACTAAGGAGGCAATCCAAATTTTGTCCTTTGTCGGTAACAAGATTGTAATTTTCCACTGTGACTATACATATTGAGGAGGAGATTCCCTTGAAAGTCATTCTAATGACAGTCGAATTCGGCGGCCCACCCATGGTGCAAAGTTCAATTTATAAAAATGACAACTTTTCGTATCTATGAGGCGGATCAGGATTTGCTTTGTAATTGGAAGGTTAACGCGGCAAAGAATAAAGATCGACTCTATTCGTTATATTCATTTTCTATTTAGACCCGAATCTATTATAAACAGGATCTTAATGAGGTCGACAATGATAGGCAACTTTTGATTCTCTCTGTCTGCCTGTATATAGACACTTCCGTACCGTGGAAAATTTTAAGAGGACGTGAATCAAGAACTGTTTTTATTGGAATATAACAAATGAAAGTCTCCTGCTGCTTAATATGAAAAAAATTATACAACTTATGTGCCCTTAAGAGGTTTTTATGGTAACTGGCATGAATGCCGGAAGCATTGTCTTAAACTTAAAAATAGAAAGAGTATAAAGTACGAATTCGATCTCGTAAAAACTACTTAGGTACTTACCCTTAATATCACAGTCAATAATCTTTATTTTTTTTTCAATTACAACAAATTAATCATTTGTCTTATATGATAAAGATCTGTAGAACAAAGACGACGAAGAAAAAAACGGAGGGTAACACTTGCTCACCTCATCGTAGTGACAAAATCTTGTGTACCTGTTGCCGATGTCTACACATTAATCTTCCAAACTCATCTGCACATAAATGGATAGAAGCCCTCGAGAATCTTTTGTTGCGGCTTTCGAAAAAGGGACAATGCTAGAGTCAAGCGGCTCGGATACATATGTCGAATCGGTAAATGACACAATTCCTGGATGTTAATGGATTCCACTTTGACAGATTTCTGAGTCCTCGTTCTCTTGCTCGGTAATGTGCTTGACTCTTGGCTGTCACGGACTATTTCCTTGTTGTTTTTGTTTTTTTTTATCAAAGGACCCCTCAATCGTGTGACCCGACATAATCACACACCGGGAGGGATTTTCCTTATAATTTTCGATGGGACACAGATCAACGTTGTCTGATGATTGTCCTTTGTCCGATGATTATAGATCAGAAAAATGTCGATCTTTTTGAGGTGGTCATTAATGATTGACGCCGTATTACATGATGTGTGTCAATGCCAAATGAGAGTTATGTTTTTTTAATATATTGTGGAAAATTGAAGAAGTTCGTTGTTCTCAATTGATGACATGTCGTAATTGATCTGAGGGAGGTATGAGAGGAGTTTTCAAATATGATTAAATTGGGAGTAATTTAAAAGGTCTTGGAGTGAGTGATTTTATTAATACTAGATTTACGGACAAAATTGCATACCTGTTCTTACTGAAGCCCGTAATATTGACGGATACATTAAAATGCGTTTTTTAAACAAAATTAATCAAAAAAAAAAAAAATCCTCCAAAAATTATTTATAATTGAAAAAACATAGGTTAATATATTTCCTAATTTCTAATTCTTTTTATATAAAAAAAAAAAAAGATTTCTCAACATATTGATTATATTTTTTGCACACAAACATATTTTTTACATTTCGGACAAGTAGGCATTACTAGATCTTTTTTTCTTACAATATCCCATTGGGCAGGATTTGCGTATCCTGGATTTATTCTTTATTGACGATAACGGATTGTAAATGTTCCTGGGCTCACTTTGATATTCGTTGGCAAGTTCTTCAGCCAACTGAAAAATAAAATTTTTTTTTCTGGATATATTTTCTTCCCAACTAACAATGGTCGCGGTTACGTTTTTTTATCTAGCATGGGCCCATAAATAAACGCACGTTGCGAAACAATAACGTTCCGCAGTTATCTATGTTACGGAAATGGAACAACGCAGTGTGGAATTTTTTTTGGGTATAATGTCTAAAGTTTTACTCACAAGGCTGTTTCCCCTGATGAGGTCAATAGAGCAGGAAGTGATAGTACTCACCTAGCCAACAAAAAATTGTATTGCAGGGAAGGGGCAATATCAACCGTTTAGGAGTTACAGGGTGATTAAGAAAATAGATAGGTTTCCACAAAAAACCCTGTGTGTCTTAAAAAGTACAGGGCGTACCCTCACCCTATAAAACTTATGGCCTTCATGGGCTTTCCAACGACTGCTCAACCAGCCTCATACTCCTCTCCGCTCAGGAGTTATTGTGGTCTAAACTAAAAGTCTCGAATCTTCTTCCTTTTGTTTTTAATTTCACCTTAATTTTTTTTTTTGCGAAAATGGACTCAACTTTTTAAAAAAAAAGTTATGTTAACTACCTTTATGTATTAAACAAAAGTGGTCAAACTAAAAATAAAAGTTCTTAAGATTCTTCTGATCTCCATCATTGACCGATTATAACAAATGTAGGTTCGATTCCTGTCCGGGAAAAAATAAATAAAAAAAGAAGTTAGAAAATCCAAAATTTTTAGTTTAGGCCACCATAACTCCTGAGAGGAGAGGAGTATGCAACTGGTTGAGCTTTTTGGAAATTCCATTAAGTTGAGTGCTTGACAGCGACCGTCCAACCTAAACTTATTCAGATAGAGGGTTTTGTGAAAATCAGTATACATTTTTAATCACCCTGTAACTCCGAAATGGTGGTCAGGTCCCCCCGTGCCAAACAATTTTTTGTTTGTCTACGTGAGTACTATCACCTCATGCTCTATGAACCACCTAGGTGCAAATTCTCTCTGATGAAAAAATAAGTATGGTGAAAAGTTTGATATTTATCATACTAATTAAAAAATATTATTACAAATTTATTTCATATCTGTTAGATAATATTATAAAGAATATGTGGTTTTAATTTTATCAAAATCGGTTATACAGATTTTGAGATGTCTTGTACACCAGTTTGAAGAACGTAGTCTTGAGGAACAAAGCCAAAAGAAAAAACAAATACTCCCTGCCGCACTCACTTCTAATTGCCATAACTGCGGAGATATTATGAAATAGAAAAAATATTCTTCAAAGTATTAACAAATTACTTAGCAAAAAAATCAAGACTTTTTGAAAACCTCAAGGTGAAGAAGAGTCAGTACCATGATTTGCAAGTTTCGTACATTTTTCAATGCGAACTTCTGGCAAACTATTTGTAGCAGAATAATGATTTATACCTTAAATTAAAGGTAACGAAGAGGTCTAGAAAATAACGTCCAAAAAATAAAAAACAAATATATAAGAATGGAAATATTAGCTCAGAAACTTCTAAAAAATGGTAAAAGTTGAAGTTTTTCAAATCAAATTCCTGTTTGTAGGTATTCTCATTTCTTTAGATTATAGGTTCCCAACCTTTTTTTGGTGGCTACCCTTTTTTATAAAAGCATTTTTAATAAGACAATTAAAAAATAATAACGAAAATGGTTTGTTTTTTATTTTAAATTACGTTTAATAATTAATTTAATGCGATTGTTAAACGAAGAAGAGTTCAAAATCCACTCTCGCAGAGATATGTAGACACAAATGGAACCAAAAGCAAGCATTGTCACATTTGTGTATCAATGATACATACCACCCCAGAATTGTGTGAGCAATTTTTCATTAAACAAGTTATGTGCCGAGGAATCGTTCCGATCATTCCGCAAATCCAAGAATTGATATTGTAATTCTTCGGGAATGCAGTTTCCATCAAGGGAAACAGAGAATGGATTCCGTGTCAATGTAGTTTCTTCTTCTCTCAGCTCAGGGAAGTAACGCTGAAGTTCGTTTTCAAGGGATTCGAGATGCCCAGTAATCTCTTCCTTCAAATTTTCATTTATTTCGCCTTCAGATTTCATCAACCACAGTGCAGAGTTTCTCAAATTTAGTAATGTTCCCAAAATTTATTTTTCTTCTTTGCAGCTTGGTTTAAATTGACCCGAGATTATCATGAAGTGCGAAAATATTTTTTTCCTTTCCCGGAAGTTTCAGGTTAAGCCTATTTTACTGTTCTAGTATATATGCTAGATGTGCCACTTTTTTCAACCAAGCTTTGTCGTTAAAGTATACAACAAGGTCATGTTTCCCTTGCACTTCCAGGAACGACTTGATTTCATCTTTCAATTCAAAGGCACGATTTAAAGCATTTCCTTTCAACAACCAGCGTACTGCAGTGTAGAAAAGAAGAATCGCGTGATGGACAGACAGGTGTTAAGAGCTCCAGATTTGATGTACATAATTTACGATTTTTATTAGTGAATCAAGCACATCTTGCAGAGGAATTGCAAGAGTCTTGCTGGCAAGGACATACCGGTGAATAATGCAGTAGATTCACTTTGTTTGGAAAGCTAGTTTTTTTATTTTTTTGACCCAAACATAGATGGTGCACCATTCGTACAAACCCCACACTTTAATCCTCCAGTATCAAAAAACATATTTATCTTCTCCATAATATCTTCACTTTTTGTATTAGTTTCAAGTCCACTAAAAAGTAGAAACTCTTCTTTGATATCACCTGAATGAATGTGTTTCACGAAGCCAAGCACACGAGCATTCGTCTGTTGATTCATCAACTTGAGAAGAAAACAGTGGTCAAAACTTAATTTTTTCAATATTTGCTCTTTAACGTCTACGGACATGTCCGATATTTCATTATAATGAATATTTATTTTAGTTAACTGCGTAAGTTGGCGACCCAACAGAAAACCCGTTGCGACCCCATAGGTTGGAATCCCGTGCTTCAGATTGTGACTATTTTAGAAAGATAAAGCGTAGATCTAGCAATTACGTCGAGTTTTTTTCATTTTGAAGGGCGCTTTTTTTAATTATGTGGCTGTAATAACACTTGTTTTTTCTCACCGATATTTCACCAACGAGAAATTGCAATATTTCGTTGAAAGTTGTTGAAATACCAAATATGTGCAAAAAAAATTTAGGAGAGTTAATTCTCGTTAAAAATTTTCAATTTATTTTAACTGCACATATTCATTGTTCGTCTTAAATTGTCGCATGTTGGATTTCTTTCTGTCTTTTACGCTAGATGTCTCTAACACGGTTTAGGTCTAGGCTAATTTTATATAAATTTTCTCACTTTCAGGACATAAACCTACGCGTTGTAAATTTTATTGCCTACAGGCTCGCTGGTATCTAAATTGAAATTTTTGTTTAGTACTGAGTCCTATTAAGCAATAAGCATTAATTTTTTTTTAGAAATTTTCGGAAAATGTTTCACCTGAATTTTTATATACTCTTGGTGGCCGACAGGAGTTATTTTCAGATTGTGCATCGGTTTCTAATAATACCTATGCATTAAAATTCTAAAGAAAAAATATCCAGTTATTTTCTAAGAACAAAATTAGGGCTTCTCTATAACAGGTAGAGCAAGACCCACGAAAAATACTTCCCAGGCCAGAAGCAGAAATCCATATGTGTGCGTGTTAGTCCAATTCTCTAAAATGTTTTATATTGATTCGTATGGAAAAGTGACTAGACATTCAATTTATATTTGCCATAAAGCCTAAACTACTATCCACACAGGAAAATAGACTTCCAGTAATTTTGAGCTTAGCTCCTTACCTGCGGACAGCATTCTTAAACGGTGACTAACTTTCTCTGTCACTGTCCGGTTCTCTCCAGTAGACAGATTCCTTAGTTTAGATAAGACCACCTTGATGAACTATATGAAGCGGGTAGGATAACTATGTGGATCAAGCAGAACAAGAAGAACTGATTAGGAACTAGGGAAAGTAAAATTCTCTCCTTCATTTAGGTAATATTTTCTGCACATACAGGCACAGCACTTCTTCTAGTATACTCTCAGCGACTCCGTGAAGAGTTTAATTGAGGTAAGTTAAACAGCCTTACAACTTTTTCTTTATACACATTTATGGGACCCACATCTCGAATATAACAGACCAGTACCCACTGAATTCTACCAACAACTAGGTAAGTCAGAATTGATCACCTTTTTCCAATATCTTCTTCATCCCTATCCTATTCATCATATTTACGGGATGATTTTTTTTATATGTCTTGAAGACAGATTTGTGACCAGAATGAAAATATAATTAATTAAAAATTTAAACAAATAGAGCCCTCATAAATTTGAGCTCATTATTCTGCAATAAAGGGAACAGATTAATTACTTAAAGGGATATGAAAATAAATTCAAGAACAGCGAACGACGCAGCTGAACTGGATAACGAACGTGTTTCATTTAACAATCATTTAGAAATCCTCCTTCCATCCTCATCTTTTCATTTGATATTGCCGAAGATTTGCAGAAAAATGCAGTTTTGCATTATCTCGGTAACTATAGAAACTAAATTTTCTTCCGATTTCCTCACATCAAATTCCATTCCAACACAATTGGGAAAGCATATTGCATAATGAAAATAAAAATTTATAATGAATGCCGACATGCCTGCCGTCAGTATATACAATAAGATGTCGCACGATCTGCGCAATGCGTCAATCGTTCAAAAATGTCAATTACCTGATTGCCAGCCAGAGCTAGGAGATATTACCTTTCCCCGCTTAGCAACTTTTAGCGAGAGAGCGTATAATTGCATAACGACTTTTCCACATTTGAAATGCCATCTCTGCGTGACTTGATTTTCATGTGGCTGTCCCCAAGCACCCCAGCAGAGTCCAGTCCAGACCCCGTATAGTCATAATCAGGTGCGGTATACGTAAACCTGACGCCATGTCGTCGGTCTTCGCGGTCGGGCCACTTTGAATGAATGCGTTTCCTTCCTCTTTCTCCCTGTGGATATCGAATCCCGTTTAATTGGTGTCCAAGAAATACAACTATATCAAGAAATGGCATGGATGTCATTAGGTCCAGGCACGGAGATCCGCAGCATTTACCTATTAAGTGACAATGTGAAATGTTGTTTGTGTCTAAGGTTTTCAAATTGCATGCCTGGCTGATTCCGAAATCTGACAGCTATGATAGCAGCAGCTGAGATTGCGGAATTATAGTTCGCAGTGCAGTCATATAATGACTTCGGACTGGTCCAGGTAATAATTATGATATGCGGATCTAATAAGTAACAACTATGAAAACAAGAGTGGGAAATTGACACATGGACAGGACACATGGCGCTTGACAATTTTTCCATGTATTTATGTAAATTAAAGGAGTTCAAAGTCGTCAGATAAATGGTTTTAATAAGAGAAGATTTTAATCATTTGAAAAGAAAATTGCTATCGTGTCTCTGGTAAACAGTATAACAGTTAACCTTGGCCTATTTATACTATTCTGTGTGAATTGAAACTGCTTTGGCTTAATAATATTTTAATAGCCATAGCACAGCTGATGCTGTTAATTATTTTATTTTAAGGGTAATGTGACTTGTGTCGTCTGTCGTTGGCTTTTTTAGCTGCGATGCTGACTCTTGGACTGTTTGCGTTTTAGATAGGCTTGAATCTGTGCAAGAAGATTAGCATCATTTATAAGATATCATTCCAAAATCGGCCATATATGAGGCTAAAAACAAACTAATACAAGTAGGAGTGAGAACTAGAATTGGTCTTGTGAGATGAAGATATTTTTAGGCAATGTATTGCATTCACCATCCAAAGGATTTGGTAAGCAGCACCTGATGCTTGAAATGGAACTTCAGTCTTTTTTCATATTCAGGGAAAGATTTATCAATAGTTCAATAGTTCCTTATAATCGCCTCTTGACTGTTGGGTCTTCATTGCATTTGTGTAGTACTCGTGAATTTCTTCATGTATAGATGGATCAGGTCGCCGGAATCTAGCGGCTATAAAGCAGTTTTTGTATAGTGATTGCCATTGTTTTTAGAAAAGTGAAAACAGTCATATCATAACTGTCCACCAGCTTGAATTTTAGCAACGCACAATTCAGTATGTTCCGCCTGGCTGACAGGCTATACCTATGCAGATGTCCAAATTGGTGCCATAGATACTATCAGTACAGACTGCTAGTTATGTTTGAAAGGCACTATATTTTGTCTGGCAGTATTTAAGATTTGAGCCTCAGTCAATCTCTGGGGTACATATCCCTGCCCACACTGCTACCTCTACCTCATTTCCATCTCAATTACTTCTGGCAGACAACATTGCACTGAAAGCTATGTAGAGCAGGTATCTGCATGTCCTCTTGAAAGCTATCCAACAGACTATGGAGCCGTAGGAGAGCATTGGTCGCACTATTGCAGTGAACATTCATCGTTCCAACCCCTGGGTATTAGTCTTCTGTTACCGTCACCATTTTTATTTTCTCCAACTCTATTTATTTTCTCTCATCCTTCTATATTAGCATTCCAGTTGGAATGAAGCATGACTCCCACACTTACTTTGCTTTGCTGGAGAGAATAAGTTTCTTTCCCTCCAGTATTTTCAGTCTACTATTATAATTTTTTCTCACCAATGTTGTATTGATACTTATTTTACGTTTAGAGTATGTCGGCGGGTCATATGCTTGGCTAAATACACGTACACACCTAAACCGGTTGGCAGGGACGATTTTCATTAGGTAATTTTACGCTACTTTTTGAAAAATGATGTTGATAATTTACTTACACCATGATCATACTCCGAATATACACTACTAACAACTCACGGTTAACTATTATATTGTGTTAAAAAATTTTGAGGTCAGGAAAGCCGAAATAGGGACTTCAATTTCTCTAACATCTATATTTGCTCATACTGCACTCCAGACTCCAGATCAACTCTCAAGACTCTGTCCTGTCAAGATTCTAAGTCGAAACTAGTCTGAAGCTGCCACACGAAATTCCAGCTGATTTCTAGGCACATAAACGTAACTGTGTTTTGGGTCTTGGACCCGAAGGAGTGCACGAAAAATTAAAAAGCGAACGATCTGGCCTCTACCTCTATTCACCATTTGTCCTACCAAAGAGCCATTTTAGAAGGGAACTACAAATGTGAAAGAAGAGGCAGTTGGATCTCCTCCGGCGTAACGCAACTGTTATGAGACAAGCTAAGTACAGCAAGCAATGATTCAGGCCATATATTAATATAGACATGTCACTGAATATGTCACTGGATATGTCACCTTCCGATGAAGATATGCAAATCAGACAGAAAACTGTGCCGATGGTGCGAAGAGGTAGACGAAACCTTGAAACATTTCATATGCGAGTGCCCAGCTCTTGCAGCTTTAAACTTGTAAATGACTAGAAAAGGATTTATATCACTCCAAGTATGGCTTTCAAGCCGACCCAGTCAAGCTTGTAAAAAGGCTAGATTTGACCTAACCTCCCTGGGAGGACGGAATAGATCAACTTTGGTCGCGGTATTCGTAAGGTCCTAGTGGCCTAGTCGCCTCTACTCTTAAACTTAACCTTAAATGATTCTTTTGCGAATTCTTTCTGAAGCCATATAGTCAACACGCTTCATTTGTTCACTTTACTACGAGATACATAAATTTATAGCTCCTTGAATATAACAACTATGTGCATAGTTTTCTCTTTCTACTTTATACACTGTAAATGGTGGTAAAAGGTCTAATTTCAAACATTGAAAAATATACAAAACTTTCCCAACTGTCTATAGCCTATTTATTTTGATTGCGGCGGCGGCAGTTTTTTGGTATTTCCGTCAGAAATTCTAGTTATTAGGAGTACAGAGAGTGCAAGTACGGTGCGTTTGGTAATTTGTGATGAATTATGAAAAGCCGCAGAACATCTTGAAGATAGCTATCAAATTAGCAAAACTATAATCATTTGGAAAATGACTGTTCCGGCCAGCGCTTCCAATGTTAAATCATCCTTTTAGATAGTGGCGATCAAAAGTAGGTTGACATGGGTTAGAACGGAAAATAATAACCAATTTAATTAGTACTCCATATATAAATTTATGTTAAATATTCGGTTTCATTTTGTGAAAAAAACTTGAGACAATAAAAACAAAATCACAAGTAAAAAATTAAGCGATTAAAACTAAGGTGTCAAAATGCCTAGCAGCCGCAATTCTTCCATTCTTATGAGACATTCCACCTATTCGACCTGTAATAGATAAAATATCGACAATCTTCTGTTCAATAGAATCCTTTAGTTCGTTCAAGTTTTTTCGACTTCTCTCCGCGATTTTCTTTTTGAGCCATAACCAGAAATTTTCAATTGGTGACAAGTCAGAACTCTGAAGTGACCACTTTAGAACATTGATATTTCCCGTTTCTTAATTCTTAATTTCGAACTATTTTCTCAATATGAATGGTGGCATGGTTTAGTTGTAAAATGAAATGGTCCTCTATCAATCCCTTCGGGTATAATAACGCTTTTAATAGATCCAAGCAGACTTTTGAGGGGACTTTTTTTGTAGACACTTTATATGATCTATTCCATAACCTGAAATGCATCCCCATATCATAATGCCTTTATCGTGTAATTTTATGGTATATTGAGTACCTACATTCATACTTAAATTCATCATCGCTTAATCTTCATCCATACGTACTTTCATCAGTCTAAAGATGTTCTACCAAAAATTATTATTTTTTAAAGCATCCGAGTAGCCAGATATGACATATAAGCGACAAAACAACGACAAATTTTTGTAATTTGTCGACAGAATTATGTCATAAATATGATTTGAAACTGTGGTCACGGTTGACGCAAATTGTCACATAAAAAATATGTATGATTGTCACAGTTATGTAAATAAATTCTGTGACAATTGATCCACTTATCTTTCTGACATTTCAATGACGTTATTTTGTCAAATTGTACTAAATTGTATGGAGATATTTAAAACTGATGTTTAAATAAATACACGAGTTTTTGGAACAAATTTATTTATTTATTAAAATTTTTAAATTTTATTTCGGCTAGTCCTATTTTTAAATTTTATTTCGGCTAGTCCTAAGCAATATCTTTATTGTGAATACTTTTACGATATCTGAAAATAAGGAGAAATAAAAACAAGTGAAACTGGAATTATAAGAGAAATTAATAATGTCAATTTGCTAAAGAAATTTTCTTCTTTTGATTGCTGATATGCCGATTTCCAATCGTCGGTTAATAACACAATCTTAAATTTTTCATCAATCGCACGTTATTCTAGCAAAATATTAGTCATACAACGGAAGTTTCTTGTGAAAGTTTTGTCAAAAAAATGGTATAGCGGCACAATATAAATGTCAAACTATTGTGTGGCTTTTCGTTTTCACAATAATTTCGACATTATTTCGTGATGACATCACATGGCTACCCGGGTATGTTCTGAATAAAATTTCAATCTTTTTCCGTGTTGACTGATTCTACTCTAGGGTATCTTTCGTACAACACATTCCGCCTTCATAAAGCCTCCTCCGTATAGTACAAATTGATGGTATAAATTTGTCTTCTGATGTCAATTTCCTGCGAATTTTCACAGCTAACGTGCATGTGTCGGCTTTGGCAAGGCACTTTATTCTTTCATCTGTTGTTCTTTCTGTCACTTTCGGTCGGGTCGGTCTTATAGCTTCTGTTACACGACGCTTCCTTTTGAGGGCTCCCACTCCCACCACTTTACGCATAATTTGTCGGTGGCTTTCTTCGAAAAGCTTACCAACTTCTTCATAAGTTTTTCCTTTTTTTATTAATTTAACAATAATTTTACTTTCTTCTAAAAAACAAATTTATTTTAAAATGTAATTCACATAGAACACAAACTTGTGCATGGTACACAAAATTCCATAAACTCCATCCAATCACTATTTCTATTAATACTCTTATTTAAAACTTAAACCCCTGTCCAGCTTTCAAAATACTTCTCATCAAATTTTGCAGTGAAACTGCTCAAACACGACTGACTTGCAGCTTGTCAACTTACTCCTTTAAACTGCTAAAAATATTGTGTGACTCCTACACAAATAAAACAAATTTTATCAGAATTTGCTTTTTCCAGTGAAGTTCTTAGAATAAATTATGAACACTTCAGTTTGATTTCTTTTGTGTAAAGGTGAAGTTACTCGGCGAGAGACTTTGGCTTCCACAGACCCAGATCTCTAGAGACTTTTTTGGTTTCCGGTCTCTCGTCGTGTATTTTAAAACAAACAGGTCTCCAGGTGTGGTCTCCGGTCTCCGAAGTTTGTTCATTTGTCGTCTCCAGGTCTCCAGAGACTATTTGTTTGTTCTGGCCAGTTAGGTGAAGGTCTACTCGGAAAGGAATAAAGTGGAGTAAGTTTGACAAATTGTTATAAAGAAATTAACAAATAAATTAATAATTAATATAATGAATTAGGGCAGAAATTTCGCTTGAGATTTTAGTCTCTGCAAACCGGAGACTTGTATCCCAAAAGTCACCTTAACATACGAACAACTTGTGGCTTTACGCTTGTCAATTTATTTTGGCTGTCACTGTATGTCTAAATAGGCTAGTGAATGTGAGATCCGTGACAGCCGTTCCGCGCCCCCGCGGCAATTTTTCGAAATTTTAATCTGCTATAACTTGCGAAATACGCAATGTATAGGTAAAATTTTTAATTCGAATATGGAATAACCCATATATATACCTCCGGCGACGTCGCGGAACAGCACGTCTATATTGCGTGCAATGACGTCCATATCGCGTCCACTTTCTGCCGCAGATTACTCGCATCGATGCTGTACTATAGAATAAAAATAGAATAGTTTCAAATGTATTTGGAAGTATTCGGGTGTATTGGTTTTTCGCGTACCGCGATGTCACCGCAGCCACACCTCACATCCAGAACACTGACGAGTGCATCGGGCCTTAGTTTTTAAAATTTTGTAAAAACGGCACAAATTGCGTGGATTTTAATAGGTGAATAAATGCGTTTCATTGATTATGAAATTATGATTAATCTATTGAAGATGACGAAAACAGCGGCTTCATGGTCCATTTTGAGATTTTAGCAAATAAAACTTGAAATTTAATATCTTCAAAA
This sequence comes from Dioctria linearis, assembly GCA_963930735.1. Lineage (NCBI taxonomy): Eukaryota > Metazoa > Arthropoda > Insecta > Diptera > Asilidae > Dioctria > Dioctria linearis. The sequence continues at coordinate 230,582,615 of OZ005742.1, read as the reverse complement.
AAGAAGTTCTTAAATATTCAGTTGGGCTCAGAACGTAACTTTAGAGTCCTATTTTCACGACCCCTCTTGGACTTGGGACACATATGCTCCCCCTAAAGACCAATCCTAGGTCCGCTACTGATCATTCTTAGAAATCCTGATTTCTACAGGGCATCAGAAAACATGCCCCATATTCGTCACATCACATGGAACCACAAATTCTTTCTGAAATGTTTACCATCGAGAATGATTTTCTAAACTCAATTGAAAAAATTCTTCTTGTAGGGGTACTCTTAGCTCAGTAAGTCATGAAAATAAATTTGATAATTTTGGAGGTATCGATTTTCCAGCTTTTTTCAGTATAAACTAAAATTTAGGATAAACGTAAAAATTTCATTTCTGTTTGACAGTTTTTTCTCATTAATCTGTTAATCTCACCTCTTTAGAGCATTACGAATATTGGTTGAAGCAAATCCAATTTTAGTTATGCTGCCTATATACGCGCTCATAATCCCTTTTCAAATTATAAAATTCTTAATCGAAAATCAATGTTGACCATTGGGTTATTAAGTAGACCCTTAGATCGAAGCTTCATAGAAACATAAAAATGGTAAGTAAAAATAAAATCAAAAAAAAATAAAGGGCCTCACAGTTCAATTGGCACATTCATTTACCACATTGAAATGGCCAACATCATCATCATCATCATCGTCGTCCTCGTCGACATCCTCCACCGCATAGGATTCATAACAAAAGAGACACACGTTGTTATGTTTGGCACTGATTGATAGCCACCCCAAAAAAACCAATCACAGAAGCACGCAATAACAGAATAATAAGGGCGGGAGTTTGCCGCATACATCACCCCTTGCATTCTATACCCATGAGTGCTTAACATAAAAATTAATACGCCATCGTCATAAGTACTTGTTTCATTCCATAGTCATCGTTAACCCACCAGCCATATATCCAGGATCTAGATCCATCAGGATAAGTAGTATACTACATCGCTCGACGAATAGGGTTATGTTGTCATTTAGAAGCTCGACAACGTACTCTCATGTTTCGTCAAAACATGTCAAGGGGTTATTAGAAGGGGTTTTGGGTAACCCTTAATATTCTGCAGTCTAATATTGAATTTTCTGCTCCTCCCCTGGAACGGTTTTGAAACACACTCGACTTTATGTAATTAAATAGTGGACGCCATTCATTTTAAAGACTGAGAAAACCTTCTTTGTCCGGAATCCGGTGATGATTGCACCAAGTATAAGCCAAAGAAACAGGGAGGGGTTCTGAAATTAATTTTTTGGCATTGCTTTTTCATCCTAAGGGTTTACAAATCCTCCAGGTCCATTATACACTCGAATTTTAACTGAGAGGGTTGATTGTCCTATGTATGTCGTACATATAGGTACCATTGAGTCATTTTCATAAATGTACTTTGGGCAGTTTAATCTTCGTCAGCAACCCTTTTAGCAGTTGCAGAGTTGGAATAGCCTTTGTAAGCAAATCTGAAGATGAAATTATAGGGAATATTATAGTTTTTGATAGAGATTGTGTAACGGAAATTAATAGTTGTTCTAAGAGTGAATTGAGTGAGAAAGAAATATATTTAAATTAGCCATATTCACTAAGTAGTCATAACTTGTGAGTCTCATACAGTTAAGGAGGATTTAGATTATGACGGCTTGCATTTTTTCCAGTGAGTTAAGACAGAAAATCGTATAGCCAAATTTATTTATGAGTGACGAGAGAAGCAATTTTTGCAGGTTGCTTTATTTCAATAGATGCGTGTCCGGAAAATTTTACTCCCATAAAAAGTTGTCAAACATAGTAAGTTTTTATGGGTGTTACTGACAACCCTGGTTCATTCCACGGAAAATCGACCAATTTTATGTACATTTCTGAATCGACCAATTTAGATTTTGATAACATTTCGCAGAAAGATTGTCTTTTATTAGAAAAACGTTTTCGTGATTTATTTTCTAACGTGACACAGTTTTGATGGAGATAACGGTTTTTGAATTTTTAAGAAAATGGTAAAATTTACTTGGTGGAGGGAATTTCAAAAATTCATATATCAGGTTGTACTCACACAGCTCCATGAAATAAGTTTTGTTGTTTTAATTAACCCAGGTTAGTTGGTTGTTATAATTTCATATTTAAGGATAAAAAATATATCCTTTATCTTTGAATATCTGGAAAAGCGATTCTTCAATTTTTTTTATAATTTTTTATTTTAATTCTTTATAGAAATTGAAGTAACTGTAAAAAGCAGAAACTGGAATTTCTTACAGTTTAGATGGAATTAATTTTTAAAGATACGTACTACAAGAATTTTTAGTATATATATGTGAAGAAAAGAGAAGTCATGAAGACTTTTACAAAATGCATTTGTTATTTTTTTTAATTGATAACTAACACTGCAATGCCTGGAGTGGGCGCAGATGGCAATGTGTATAAGGTGTTTCGTATCAGCAGGACCTAATACTCTTAGTACGGCCAGTTCCTGCCTGCCGCAGACGCCAGAAGAAATTGCTAAGCAGACCACATATATAGTCTCGGTATAAATTCTGAGTATGAATCATTTGAGGCGAAATACTACGTATTTACTTTAGCGCTTAGCCAATACAGCCCTTTAGGCAGGACTCAGAATTTATACTGAGACTATGTATGAGGTCTGCTTAGCATGTTCTTCTGGCGTACTGAAGAGCATTTTCACGAAACGCCTTATACACATTGCTATATATGTGTGTTTTGAAAGATTTTTGCTGCACGTGCGTTTTATAAAATTTAAAGATTTATTAGAAAGTGAAGCAAGATTACAAGTATAAAACAAAATAAGAATCAAAAAATATTTGTTTTTGAGAATAACGATGAAATCCTTTATTCTAGAACTCTTCGCAATGTGGGTTTTGTTTATACCCTAGTTGAAATCACTAGTTTTACACTTGATAAGCTCGCTAGAGTTTGTGAAAAAAATTATTTGTGGTTTCTTTTTATTTTAGTAGAAAGAGTATATTTGTCAAGTAACTATAATTTTTAAAAATGGAAGGTCGTTTCAGAAGTTGGATATATTGCAATTCATATCGAAGAAATTTGAGGGGCGTTATTTCGTGGATGGTGAAAAGTATTCCATCGTTGCATTGGGATCAAAAATCTGCCCGTTTTGTAGGTTGCGCGTACACAGTTTCTCTAGTGCATCCACTTCTGACGACTTCGAGGAAGCACAAGAAATATAGAATATGGAGATGGTTGACGAGGTCTTTTCCGACAGGGAGTCAGCACTTAATTTTTTACAGGAATGTATCAGTTTCTTGGGAGAACCAAAAATTGATTCAAAGCGAATAAAATAGAATAAAATAGAATAAAATAAAGAAGATCATGGTATTAATGTCTCAAAAACAAATTTGTATAAATAGGGTTTGTTGAAATTTGCAACTGCTCGTCCTAAGAACTGCGTACTAACTGGAGCTTCTGGTACACATTCTGTTCATCCATAATTATCCACCAGAATTTCACATTGATGAAGGAAGGAATGGAAAAATTGCATTTATTTTTCGAAGGTGAATGTAGCGTCCTTGATTATAAAAGTTGTCTGTTAAAAATAATATTTAGTCAGTCTTTCAGCTGTCGATTGCCTTCTTCACATTTGCACGAATTGTAGGGCACATATTCCTCTAAGAAAAATATCACAAGAGATTTTTGACGAAAATGTTGTCCAAACAGTAGCATACCTGCAATGGACATCAACGGATCACTTAACTTTAGAGACAAGGATCGAGAACCAGAAGATTTTATTGAGACATTTTCAGAAGATCTTCCTATCCTACTAAAGACGCGCTCTCTCATTTCAGATTGTCAAAGTATATATCTTACGGAGGCTAGAACTACGCTTAAGCCAGAAGAGATTTTGGAGATACTCGATTTTTCTAAAAATTTGCATTTCAAGATGCAGTGCAGAGTTTGCAATAGAACAACTCCAAAGCTAGAATTTATTCTTTCGAAATATACTTACTATAATGTAGTGTGTAGTGGTCAAATAGGATATACAAATTTAATTACAATTTCCGATTGTTTGGAATACTTTCCAGCGATATTTGATAAGATTTCTTCAAAACAAGTACGGATGGGTGAAAAAGATAATTTATTTTTCTGATAGATCGGCAGCGCAATATAAAAATAGGAAGTACTTCCTCAATATTAATATGCATTAATCAGACTTCAGATGTGAGGCCAATTGGCATTTCTTTGCCACTTCGCTTGAAAAAAATATATGTGATGGGCACGTTGGAACCCTTAAACGTTTGGTTGCAAAGACGAGGTTTTAGCGCCCGTACAACGATCAAATTATAGGCGCTTTCGGGAAGCACATTCTCAGTGAGACAAGTGAGATATTCTCAGTTGGCTCACTGAGACTGCACTTTCGGTGAACTGTCTTAGTTCCATATTGAGCTACAAAATTCGAACGCAACCACTGAGCAACTGAGACAAGTGAAACTGAATATTCTTGTCTCAGTTGACTCAGTTTCGTTATTTTGTGATTTTAATTGCTAATTAAACTTTAGTGACCATTTGAATAAACTAACAACAGTTTTCTCAATTTATTACTATCCATTTTCTGTGGTCAAAATTGGCAAATCAGCTGATTGGTTTGAACTGAAACAACTGAGACGGTTGCCCAAAGTTTTGTCTCAGTTGTCTCACTGAGACAGTGCTTGTCGAAAGCCCCTTATGACTCCACGCCAACTTTACGAATGAGCTATTCAAAGCCTGAGTAACATGAATTTTGATTTTGTGTCAACAGAAGAATATGCTCAATAATAATCTGTATTAGAGCAAAGATTTTCGATGGCTCAAAAAGTACCAAAAGCTGCACTCAGTAATACCAGTCGCGACTGGAGTGGCATATTTTAAACTTTTTTATCTACGGGTGAAGGAACACATTATAATATTTTAAAAATCGGAAGATTAAAGTACATCGAGGGCACCACAGGATTTATTGCGTATAAGGTGGTGGTGGTTGGGTTATTTAATTTCCAGCAACGAGAAAATTGGATTAAAAGAATAAAAGTAATATGCTTAATCCATCAGGACCAGCCACGACATTTACTTATCGCAATACTCCGATCGTCGAAATCACTTCACAGTCTTCAGTGCTTTGTAAAGTAAATCTGCTAATAGAGAGCGGAAATAGTTACATTTTAGAAGCAAAATATTTTCATCTAATAAATGAACAACTACAGATCCATGGCTCTTAAAAATATACGCATAAATGCCGCATACAAGAGCACCTAAGAACAAATTATACATTTTAGGGCGCCAAACTTTTATAAGTAAAATTAGCAGTAATTATGGATTCGAGTTTTCATTTTTTACAAAAGCTAAATGTCCAGTTAGGAATTTAAATTTGAAAAAAAAAATTAAAAAAGGAAAAAGGATCTAGATCCACATTTCGAGGATAAAGGATATTGTCGTTAATCTGAAAAGGAACACAAATAATAATTTGGTCCTAATTTTGTTTTATACTTATATTCCTGCTTCCTTTTCTAACAAATCTTTAAATTGTATAAAACGCACGTGCAGCAAAAATCTTTCGAAACACATATATATACGTACTAAAAATTCTTGTAGTACGAATCTTTAAGAATTAATTCCATCATCAGTCTTCAGTTACTTCAATTTCTATAAAGGATTAAAATAGCAAAATATAAAAATAAATTGATGAATCGCTTTTAGAGATATTCAAAGATAAAGGATATATTTTTTATCCTTAAATATGAAATTATAACAACCAACTAACCTGGTTTAATTAAAACAATAAAACTTATTTCATAGAGCTGTGATGAGTACAACCTGATATATGAATTTTTGAAATTCCCTCCGCCAAGTAAATTTTACCATTTTCTTAAAAATTCAAAAACCGTTATCTCCATCAAAACTGTGTCACGTTAGAAAATAATTCACGAAAACGTTTTTCTAATAAAAGACAACCTTTATCAAAATCTGAGATAGCCGGGTAAGAACCTTGGTCGATTTTCCGTGGAATGACCCACCTGATCTGTCCATTTCGACTACTTATAACACGCTACAACGCTATTATTTTATAGCAACTATTTATTAAATTAACTACCTACCCTTCCTACCTACGTGGAAAAAACTAATTTGTAATTGAATATTTCGAAATTGAAATATTTTTAATATGTGTTTATAGAAAGGATTCAAGTTTTTTCGGAGGTAGTCCCTCGTCCAGAAGTAATAAGCAGTGCATTCAAAGATTCGCTGAATTTCAGTAGTCATTTTCGGAGCTCATTAGAGATGATTTTAAAGTTTGCGATTTGTGCCATATAAACTAGAGGGAAGTGTACGTGTGAGATATTGCCGTAATTGCTTCAGCAACTTTTAAATTTCAATAAGCGCTATCTCCATCCCCATATCTGAAAAAAAACATGTCATCGTAATGTAAGTCTTCCTTTACTTATTTTACAATTTTATAAATTAGTATATAAAAAATATGGGTTCGGACTTAGATTCCTTGGGTATATTTCTATAAGTAGTTAAAACGGGCGAAATGATTATGAAAATAAAGGAAAATAATATATTTCTTAAAATATGAAAAGCTGCTCGAATGTCAATGAAATGTATGCTCGAAATTCACTTTTCACAAGATTCAAACCCTTCGAACAATGAATTATAAATTAAAAACAAGAAAACGTGCGGAAAATATAAATACATGGCGTCGTTTCTGTGCCGGATCATGGATTTCCTAACACTTGACCAACCACTGTGTAAAGGTAAAGCTAGTCAAATTCATTTTCAAATTAGCGTCTAGTAGTAACACTTTGCTGAACGTAAAAAGGTTTAGCTAGGTAGGCATATGCTTATATGAAAATAGAAAAAAAAACCAAAAATTTGTCAGTCAACCAAAAATTCAGCTTGCGGTACACAAAAATTAACAAAAAAAAAACAACACAGAAAGTTATAACTGGTCTAATTGTAAGACCAATAATATTAAACTCTAAATGAAAATAAAAGTTAAATAAAGTGAAAACCAATAGCTTTGTATGGTAAGACTAAGAAGTGGTTGCTCGATTTAGTTCATTCAAGTTCTCAGGCAATGTCCAAAATATAGTGAAGAACCAAAGCTTTGTATGGCAACACCAAATAGGGTTGCCTGATTTGGTTCAATTTTGAACTTGTTTTGCAATTTTCATGAAATCGCCGTGTATAACATTTGAGCTCTACATGTCGACGCGTTCTCAGACAGTTTCCAAATATACATATATATTGAACAAGTAAAAAAGATAGAATTGGTCTAAGACCAATTCTTATGATACGCTAGATGAATGAGGGTATAAAATTTCGTATGGTCTCCGATCTATGCAAGTGTGTCTTTTGAAGTGGTTTTTCGTATCGATTTCTAGATTGGTTCGTCGGACAGAAAAAATGATTATAACCAAATTTATAGGATTTCGTATTCTGAAGAAGTTTTTAGTACAATAAAAATGTCTTGGACTGATCGTTTTCACAGTATATGTAAAAAACCTAAATTTTTATACAGCAGCACCAAGAAGGGGTTGCCCGATTTAGTCTACCTTTGAATCTTCATTTACTATTGTTATAAAATTACCATGTACAAAATTTCAGCTCTCTATGTTGACGCGTTCTCAGGCAGTGTCCAAATGTACAGTGGAAGCCAAATTTTGTGTGGCAACCCCACGAAGGAATTGCTTTCTAAATGAACGTGTTCTCGAGTTATCGTGCGCACGGACAGACGGATGGCCATACAAAAATCCAAATAAGTTTTAATATTATGCGTAGGTGTCCAATCCATTTTGCTCTACCATAATTATTTGTGTGCGTTACAAACGGAATGACAAACTTAGTATATCCTTTAGATTTCAGCTAGGGTATAAAAACCAAGTTTTGTATGGATACACCTAGACGGGGTTGCCCGATTTAGGCCATTCTTAAAATATTATTTACTATTTCTATGAAAACACCACGTACCAAATTTTACCTCGGTACGTTGATGTGATAGGCAGTAGCCAAGTAAATTTTTGTATGGCAACTCCGCGAAGGAGTGGCCCGATTGGCTGCATTTTCAAACTTAAATTAACTTTTCTTTTAAGAAAGCACTTGTGCATCATTTCAGCTCTCTAGGAGAACGGGCTCTCAAGTTATCTCGAGAACGGATAGACAGGCATGCAAGAATTAAAATCACATTTTATATTATGCGTGGGTGTCTAACCCAATTTGTTCTACCAGCATTATTTCTGTGCGTTACAAACGGAATGCGAAATTTAGTATCTATATCGTATGATTTCATCTAGGGAAAAATAATCAGGTCCCAAAAAAATTTCAAGGCTTAGTTAAGAATAATTCCGTAGAGGACCAAACAGCTGACGAGTTCATGTTTTTGTTCAATGGTCCCCAGATAAGCTTCTTTTCAGTGTTCACATTAATAATATCAAAATAGTATCATAACTGTTGTTTCTACTGCATTCCATGGACAAGACGCTAGACTCACTAACGTCACAGCATTCAAGTCGCCATTGGGTCGGCTACGTCCCAGGGCCACCGCTTCCCTAGCAGAATAGCACCTGCTCAGGTGGTCATATAGACAGCCTGGTCTGAAAAAGTGAAGCCCTCCTCCGGCCCGGTGACGCTATATAGTTTCCCTTCGTGGATATCAAGTCGCTTGTAAGATGACTCGATTTTCTTGATAACAAGTAAAACAGCTAGAATTGGTTTAAAAGACCAATTTTTCTGACACCCTAGGGCAGAATGCTCTTATGAAATTTCGTATGGTGACCCATTTTTGCAATGGTTTTTCGCATATATTTCTATTACGGTTTGTCGGACAGAAAAAATGATTATAACCAATTTTATAGGATTTCGTAATCTGAAGAAGTTTTTAGTACAATAAAAATGTCTAGACTGATCGTTTTCACAGTATCCGTAAAAAACGTAAATTTGTATACAGCAACACCAAGAAGGGGCTGCCCGATTTATTCCATTTTTGAGATTTTACTTGCTATTACTATGAAAACACTATGTACCAAATTTTAACTCACTACGTCTGCGCGTTCTCAGGCATGGTCCACCCAACTAGCATTTAAACCTTGGAGTAAGTGAAAAATTAGTTTTTTTACTAAAACTCAGTGCAAATTTCGTAATAATCAATAAATTTGTCATCTCATGGTTAAAACTATCGATATATAAGAGGATATCTCTATTAAGTGAATAATAGTAATGATAAGCGCTAAGCTAAGCGATAAGTGCGTATTCCTTTTAAAAATCAGGACTAAGGGCCAAAACAAATTTATTCTTCATGGTGATATTTATTAGTAATAGTTTTTTGTAACTAAAAAATTTTACCTCGAGGTAATTCCACTTTATAGTGCAAATTACATTGTGATAAGCACTTAATTTTTACAATTGAAAATACTTATGAAGTGAGAAAATTTTATAGTTACAATATATATAGTGCTTTTATTAGTGACTAGGACGTTCTCGCCATCATTGTCGGCACTCTATACCGACAATCTCTAAAGTTGTGTTATGAAAATCATAACGACGCTGCAGGTCAGGGTTAAATAGAGAACTATATGGTGTCTGAAAATAGTTGTATGCCACTAAGGAGTGCCTTTAACTACAGTCTTGAAACCAAGAAGTGAAAAAAAAAATTATACTGCTATAGATTATGTCATTTAAATTGAATGGTAACAGAGTGGCGTGTGAAAAGCTTATTGTTACTTTATTATTTAGATTAAATAAAATGAGGTAAAACATATAAAAAAAAAACTTCTTCGTCATTTTAACTAGGTCCTTTCTATCGAAAAGTCGTATTAGTTTTTGACAATACAAAGGCCAATCGAAATATGCATCATACACTCGATACAACACATTAATTCTTCTCTAGCGACAACTCTAAAAGGCATTATGGCTTTCAAAATACTTTCATCGGTCGCATTCAACGCAATCTGTAATATGATCAATAATCTGTCAAATTAAATTTCACTTAATTGTTCCGATTTCATCATTCCAGAACCACAAGGTAATAGGAGAGGTCCAGATATGCCACTTTATTGTTGACATATCCACAAATTTTCATGTCAGTCACTATATGGGGAAATTCGTAGTAAAAATTACGATCTTATCACTATAGTGGGAAATAATTTTTGATTAGGTGATTAGTCCGTTATTATCACTAAAATGAAGTATGGAGCACTGCATAGTGAAATTCCTTCAAAATCGACCATATTTTTTTGTAATCATTGCCACCATACTGGATACAAAAATTGGTTCGAAAATATTTCTTTTGTTTCATAATGCTAAGCGTTTATAACACTGTTTTGAACATATTATTTCATCAGTAAAATTTGAAGCGTTTATAATTCATTTGGGTAAATATTGCACAATATTGAATTAGAATTCCCTAATGCATATAGTTAATATATGTATAGAAGATTAAAACTAGAAACATGTTAACTGAGACGTCATAGTGAATTAGTGTTATACATTTCCGTAGAAATATCACCTGCGAATTAATATCTCTTTACATTACACGTATTGCCATCACCTTTTTTTGTATGTATAGTGCTTTTTTAAAATGAAAATCACTATCTTTAAACGTGAAATCCCATCCTTGATATCAACTACAATTAATCACTTCATGGTGATAATAATAGTGAAAATAACGTTACTGTTATCAAAACGCATCGTTTCATTCACTCATAATAATTCCCCAAAATGGTATATAGACCAAGACTAGAACATGTTATTATAACAAATGTGGTAGTTAACAACACTGTAGAGGGACTAAATTGAGTCTTTATCACGTTCCAATTACCATTTATCACTATAAAATGCTACTTGGGAAAATATATAGTGGAAAACGAAATTTTTGTATGGTAACACCAAGAAGGAGTTGCCCGATTTGTCTGATTTTCGATAAAAGTCCGCGTACATAATTTCAACTCTCTAAGTACGCGCGTTCTCGAGTTATCGTGCGAACGAACGGACATGCAAAAATCAAAATAACTTTTAATATTATGCGTGGGTGTCCAATCCATTTTACTTTACCATCATTATTTCTGTGTGTTACAAACGTAATGACAAACTTAGTATACCCTATAGATTTCGTCTAGCGTATAAAAACATTTCAGGACAGAAAGTTGACGCACTTCAAGCTAGTTGTTTATAGAGCGAACGGGAGCCAGGTCAAGCTGCCGCTACCACATCCTGCGGCTGGCATGCACCCTAAGACAGAGAGGTGCCTGCTCTCAAAGGTGCACCGACCTTTGCAGCTTCCTAATTCAAGCAAGTCTGAGCAAATCTCAAGATATCAGTTCCTGTGTCTATCATGTGCTCAAGTCCACGGTTTCCACAGATTCAAGTAGTAGCTCAAGGCACCGCAGTTCCTTGCTTTAAGCATCCCATCCCAGAGAGTAGTTTCCTGCGCCAAGCAGTAGTTCAAGGCAGCACGGTTCTCCACTTTAATTTGGCCTTCTAACAATCGCAGATCCGCTTCAGCCAGACCTAACACCTACTCAAGGCAGTTCTACTTGATAGGAGTCTCATTTGCTCAACGAAACTTGGCATCTCGCCAAAAATATTAATTTTTCGGAGCATAATGTGAATGCTAATTTTTGATCAATAAAGTATTAATGTGTGTGTTGCTACCATAACGGAATATGCATTGGAGGTCACTTGCATACATCGGTACTTTATAATTACTAATGCATTTATTTTTTCCCGGACAGGAATCGAACCTACACTCGTTAGAATCGATCAATGATGGAGAACAGAAGAATTTTAAGAACTTTTTATTTTTAACGGTTCTAAATCAAATCATAAATACAAGAGAAAAAACAACCGCCTCGTCTGAGGTTTGAAACTGGGACCTTCCGCTTGCCGTGCGACTGCTCTTATCACTGAGCTAACGAGACATTGCGTTCATTAATTTGTAACTAATCTACGTGGCTTACGTTTGCTTTCAGCTGGCATTTACCAGTAACAATGAAAGCGCACAAATAAATTGTAAAGTCAATTTTATTTATTTATTCCCAGACGGGGATGGAACTCACACATCGGTCAATGATGGAGAAGAGAAAGAACGTTAATAAACAGTCATTTCCGGTCTGAAATCAATTCCACCATTCTTAAGTAAAATATTTCTTGTTAAAACAACTACGGACTATGCGCATGCATTGTTAATATGGTCTGGTCATGACTAATCACGAATGCTGAACTTTGGTTAATCATGCGACAATAAACTAAAACAACTCAATGATTTGTGATTGACGGACAGGTAAAAATTGTGCTTATCTAACTATCTAAATTTACACGACACGTCATGGCTTATCCGTCGAAGGTAGTAATATATGGAGATATCAATCACCTTGAAGGGCAAGCAACTTCTGTATAGAGCAAACAATAGTTATAGTTAGTTGACCAGTGAATAGCCTTTCTGAAAACAGAAAGCATCAGTATTAGCTGTATGATTTCTGTCATCAATTTGAGTAAAAGAAGCTCGCACCTATTCCGCAAAAACCCGGGAAATGTAGCTACATATGACCTGAGATTCCCTGATCAGCAATCATTCACAGGTTTACGAAATATTGATATTTCTCAATCGAAGAGTTTTTAAAATTTCGCCTTTTTGTTAGCCAATAAAATTATCAGAGAAGCCATTTTTATAGAAATAAAAATGTTGACAGTAAACTACGTTAATGAACCAGTAAATAAAGAAGAACAACGAACATGAAATACAGTTTCAGATAAATCCGAAATTCGATCTTCTTAATTGCCCCCAATTCGTAGATAACAATGGCGTAATTGAATGCCCACCACAATCAATCGGGCCCAGAGTTCATGTGTCAGTTAAGAATCTTAAATGATGTGTGCACTTAAAAATGACGGGTACACTTGCATAGAGGCGTGTACGAAATACTTTTCCCACAATTTTTCTAGAGATTTGAAAAAGAAACGATAACGATTCATCATTACCCAATTTTCCGGTGACTCTTGTTGACTAGTCATCTTCGATGAAATGTTACTCAAGCTCTCAAGTTCTATCATCTACAGTATACTAGAGGGACCACAAATGGGATATACACAGTCACTAGTCATCGTAATCATATCTGGCAAAGCATTATTATGAGAAAGGAGCTAACAAAAAAAATCCTTACAAGTATTATTACGCCGGCCATGAATCTAGAGCATCTGCCCATATTCGCATCCCAGTCGCCCGGGTAGATCGGTGGACGGTTGGTACATTGAGATTAAAAATTTCTATTTGGATTAATCCCCTGTAGTTAGTGTTTGCTCATCACAGACCATAAGAGATCATAACTGCGCGCACAAACTGATGAATGCATCTGCACAATATTGTATGTACTCTCGTATAATACAACTCACTCGAAGGATTGAGGCACCAGGGATCAGGAGGACCGACCAATCCAGTCTTTCTCCTCAGCCGATGCTTTGATGGTTGCATAAAAGGACTACATAAGGACTTGTTCCCGTCTTCTATTGTTCGGTGAAGTTTTTTATTTACCCAACGTCGCTGCTATTATCATTCGCCTTCCCTTGTCCCAGGGATAAGGCAAAGGCAATAGGGCGCTCTTGGGTGCTTCCATAAATCACGACCCTCAATCATCTTCAATAAATATTGTGTTTCCGCTGTGGGCGAGTATTTGGAACAGGCCGTCTGTGAAAAGTGGTTCCCAGGTTTATTGTAAATGCGTTCAGTGAGTCTTTTTTTTTTATTTTAAATCCATTTATTTTTGACAACGATGGTGGTGGATATCCTTCACAAAATTCTGTGTGAATAGAGCTGTTGACAGTAGTAGGATGGATTCGGTGACAATCATGTTTTGTCACAGAGATTTAAGAATTTCGATTGGTCCGGCGTTTTGAGTAGGTGTCACTGTCTGATGAGGTTTATGGAAAATGGCGTATTGTAGTTTTACATCCTCGATATTTGGTGACATATTGGTTTTTATGCTCTTGTAAATTGGAAAAGTTTGGTATTTCGAGTAAAGGTTTATGCAATTGAGATAGTTTGGGATGTATACATCTTCCCTTGCAAAGCCCGAGATTCCCATAGAGAATACATTAATTAGTTATTGATTCGGTCAACTTCTATGATCTGATTTTAGATTGGCAATTTAAAACAGCACGTGAGTTCATCTAAAGCTGATGTTGAAGTGTACTAATGTACATTGCACACCCTAAGGGGGAATACCAGTGAACGGAAAAATCAAATTTTTAGCCTATCCACCGCTATAATGGTTTGAGCGAGCATGAGAAAATATTCTCTATGCTTTAGGGAATAAAACTTGATTAAGTGAACTTTGATGATATAAAGTTCTCCAAATATTCGCGTATATAGTTATACACTGGTATGTGAATGAATTATAAATGAATCTGTATATCGGGTGCAGATAAAATAGGTAGGTACCGATAAAAGTAGAGATGAATCATTGAAAAGTAATCAACCTTATTTCACTCCTCCTTGGCATGAATCCCTGTCATCAGTGACTCGTCCTTATTTCAGATTTTCCTATTCATCATTATATGGAACATCCAGATCTTTCAATTAAATTTTTGTTTAGATCATAGGAATTCTCCAAAATTTGGTTTCTTACTTCTTGTGCAAGATCAGAGTGTTTTAATCGACCTCCCACCTTGATGATCTTGTAAGTCTATGTATGCAGTCAATTTAGCCTAGATATGGAGTCAAGTGTACCACAGCGGGGGCGTTGTTTGTCATTTAATTTTACCGGTGTAGGCTGGCACAAGTGGAACTCTCTTTTGAAAACGCATTTAATTGCCACACTCAAAGCTATGTAACAGCAGCTTTGACGGTCTTACCGTTTTATAATTCATGTTGGTATAACCGCACGATTCTGTGATCTCTCCTAATTTCTTCTTCCTTTTTATTAATTATCTGTTAGATCTAACTTTCAATACTATTCATGGTTTTGCAGACGACAGCACCCTTGATTTCGTGTATTTGTTCGACTCTATAGCTGATTTTCTTGGGAATGTTATATTACAAACGAAGCCACATGTCTGGTTCACTAAATTATGACCTCACAAGAATACTCGCTTGGGACAGAGCGAATCAGATCTTGTCTAATGTCTGTTATCACTTAAGCGTACCCCAACACCCGCTTAAACTATTTATGTTGATCGAGTAGATATCTCGAACTCTCCATCCCTAAACATATTAGGCATAGAAATAACCCACAGTCTCAGTTGTTCCGATCATATTTCTAGGTATTGCCAAAAATGCGATGAAAGGCCTTGGGCTTCTTGCGAAGAACAGGAAATATTTTACTCCTTCAGGCAGACCACACACACACAACTGGCATTTATAGTATGGAAATGGCATATCCACTACAAATGTTATCATGTTGTGAAATTAGTCTGATCAGTTTTTAAAATGCATTCGTCTGATTCAGATGATGATGTGATTATCGCAGCGAACGCCTTAAAAAATTTCAAAAGAAACCTCAAGAAGAGATAATGAATGCATCCCTTATATTTTAAAAGTTGATGTTATTGTGAAATCGACGTATATACTTCATAACATATTCGGTCAAAACATGTAATAATTTCATCTGGAGCACAACTAACTGAGGAAAGGATTTGAATAAAACAATCGAATTAAAAACTGATAGTCCTCTAGGAACATGTCGTCAAATAACATAAAAAGAAAAATAGACCAGGCAACCATTAATGTTTTTATTCAAACGTTGGCAATAGTTGATCTCTCCGCAATTATACTTTTACTAAGCAATTTGAATAAACATATTTGTGGTTTTTTATTAAGCATTTCCGCTATTTCCTCCCAAGATTTTTTTGTTGAATTTTCATTATCATACACTCCGCTTTCTACGATTTGCAAAAAATTGATGTTATTTTAATTTTTTTGCACTTCAAGTAAACAGCCTAATAGCTTAAGATACATCTAACATGCGCAACAAAAGCTACACCAAGTGACCTTCACAATACATGCCACATAACAATCATGTGGGTAATTTGGCATGTCATTTGTCACGCCAGATCTGTGTGCAGCGCACCATTAAAAAGCACGCAACTAGCTTTTGCTAGATATGCCATTGTCATGTAATGTGGAAAACTTGTGTGTGCGGCCTGTCTCAGACTTGGCGCAAGTCTACAAGTCTGACATCAGACCTAGATTAGAATATAATTCCAATATTTTGACAGGAGCTGGACGCACTGCATTGCCCGTGTTAGACAAAGTCCAAATGAATGCATTTCGGCTTATTAACGATGAAATTGACATTCCATTGAGCACCAACGAAATGTCGGATGTCTAAATCTCTTTTATCGCTACTTGTATGGTCATTGCTCTAACGAAATATCTAGCCTGATCCCTTGTTGAATTCTTCCTATGCACACCACACGAGCTGTAACCCGAGCACCCTCACGCCCTTCAAGTAAAATTCGGCCGTACTGCGAAATTCCGCAAATCCTTCATAAACAGAACAGTACGAATGTGGAACAGTTTGCCATCCTCTGTTTTCCCAGCCAGCTATTAGAAGCAAATATTCAAACGTAATGCGCACTGTCATGTCACCTCCTTGACTCAAACCTGTAATTGTCAATTCACTTCCCCTTCTTCCTTTCATGCCAAGGCCGTTCTACTGCATCATAGAATATCCCTGAGCTTTGGCAGCATCATAAAAAACAAAAACACGTCGAATAGTACCTGTTTGGGGTATGACTTAAAAATCCTCACATTTGAAATGAATCAAATTCGACTTAATATCCGCTATGCAAACGAGAATTGTAAAAATTGCTTCGATATTGATGCAATGTTACAGAACACATCGTAAGTACTGTTGGTTTCTAAGATTATGCGTTTGCAATCAATGCAATCCTCTTTGAAATCATTTTGCAGGTGAACATCAAAACCATATCAGCACGCATTTTTTACATATGTATATCACCAGCAGCAGAAGAATACACAAATAAATAAAATACTTTCACCCATATTGCATTGTGTGTGGTGATGATAACAGAAGTGCCGTACGAAATGCCGATAACGGAAGCTCCGTATGCTTACTTTGAACTAAAATCTTCAGAAAAGTCTAATTGTATCGCTTAAGTTTGTTTTTAATTGCTTTTTCGCGGAAAATCGTGCGTCGGTGACAGTTGTGATAAATCGAGCGATTAAATTTGAGGCAGCCTTGTAGATTTAACGACATTTAGCCCTTTCTGTGTGATAATCTTTGTGACCCCAAGCCAGTGACACTTAATTATTATCACAGTAAATACAGCGATTACCAATAAAAATAATTTGCTTGAATGCTTAGTCGTGTAATTAACGAAAACAGTTATTAGGCAAACGATTTTCATGGAAATAATCGCTTTTTTTTTGTTTTGATATTTTTTATTTTGCTTGTTTGTCATTTTGGTTTGATTTATTTGATTTTTTTATAAATTTTACTTCACTTTTTCACTTGTTCTTTTGCTCATTTTATGTATTGAATTTTAATAGGCCAACAACTATACAAATGATAGTGGAAACTTTTTTGCGTTCTAAATGAAGAGGAAAATATTATAAATATATTGCTGTTATGTTTGCGTTGTTGTCTTTCAATTAATAGAAATCAGTTTTATCATTTGTTTTTAAATTATAGAATCGAGCTGCTTTTAATGAGATATGTACATGTGCAGAAATTTAGATGAGACAAATCAGTAGGATTTTTGCTAAATTTGTAAACATGTAAGTCAAGTAGTTTAGGGGACTTCTTGGCCCACACTAACTAGATGAAAAGTTTTACTCATAGATATTTATCTTATTTTTAAAAAATAAGATTTATTTAAACGTGAGTAAATGTTATTATCAAACAAAATCAAGATCTATTTCACAAAAAAATGAAGAATTACTTAAAAATCATTTATCTTTCCTTTGGCTGTCATAAAATACAATTCTAACCAAGCTGGAGCGTTGTTAGAGGGTTAGTATTAGAATTTTCATTATTTAGTGATGGAAAACTTGGTATGAAGTTAGGTTGTTAGAATTATATATTTACAAAATTATTATTAAATTTCCATTATAAATATTGTTATTCAATTATTTTATTATATTTTTTTATGTGTACTTACGTAGCTGGAATTCATCATGGATCATCCTTCAAGCTCGCATAGATATTGTTTCTCCTTCTTTGCTCCAAGCTTAAGCCGAAATAAAAAAAACTCAACAACTCAACGCGGCTGGACTTTTCCGATTTTTATTATTTTTTTAAGAACTCGTTTTCTTTATTCGTGTACCTACTATTCATCGTTCTTTTTCCGGAAGAGCCTTTCATCCTCTGTGCCGTCCCACTTTTCAAAATTGTTCCTTATATTTTATTGTTGAACATTTAGATGTTCCACATTTGTACAGTTTTAGCTAATAATCTTAATACGGTCTACATACGTTGTTTAGCTTGTTTCGTCGAGTTAAATATTTCGTTATTGGTTTGAGTCACGAGGATCAGCAATTTGTTGCAAATTTCACATATTTAAATTATTCAGTATTTATTTCAAAAATTTTGTTTGTAATTCAGACTTTTAATCTAATTGAGTTTATAACGTTTATTTAATTTATTATTTTCACTTTACTAATTATTCTTATTATAAGGAATCTTGTAGGCTTTTGACTAACGTGTGGATCTTAGAATATATAACTAAAGAAAGCGAAATTTCGTTTAAAAACCCTATCTTGGTTCTTAGGCGAAAGAATTGAAAGCTAAAAAGAATTTGACTTATCTTAACTTGCTAATTTCAATTAGTTCTTGAGTGTTTAAGTGGCAGTTCACAATTTCGCTTTATATATTAAATATTTAATTGCGCCAAATCCCACTTAAAAAATATTTCAGATTTACATCTTCCATGAACGCAGAAACACAATTCTACCACATAATGTGAACTGCCGCAATCTTTCGGGTTTATTGCGCTTCCTTTAGTTATATGTTTATAACCTCGAGTTCTTGAAAATGAAAAAATTCTCAAATTTTTTTTTAACCAAGTAATTATTTAATTCTTCGTTTATTTTTTTTTTATTTTTTTTTCTTCCTAGCTCGTTACCCTGTCTACCTTATCCTAATCTTACAATTTTTCTCTTAAATATTGTGTTGTTGCTGCAGTGTTTTAGTTATTCGTTTTTCACCTTTTTTTATAATTTCTCTGCGTCCTTCTTCTGAAACTAAAACTATTGTTAGATTCTTAATTACTTTAAAAAAAATATTTTTCTCCTCTTTTTTACTTTTTCTTTCGCATCCAAGTCGAACCTCTAAACCGGAAAGAAAAAAAACTCCCCTCTACTTTTTCATCGAGTTCACCAATGTGAATGAATTTAGCTACATAACGTTGGACAGCCTTAGCCTTAGCAAATGCTTGGGTAGTTTTATGGTGCATGGGTTGCACCAATTGCTATCGTGTCGTTCGTAAACTCGGTGACTCTCGATATTATTCTACCAATATTGCTTTTATTTAATCAGGGTCTTGAACCTCATTCCATTCTAAAGCAACTCTACCTGTACATCTTGATTTAGCTACCATACTTTAATATATACTTTGATTATTTTGTAACCTTTCCAACCAGATCATTTCAATTTAGGACAGAGTTCATTGCGTTCTGTATTTATTTCTTTGTTTCTTGTTTAGCTTTAGAGAATTGAATTTAAGACAACTCTATTTGTTTTTTTGTTTTTCTAGCTTATTTCTTACTATGGCATCAAATTCCCGTCTCTATTATTTATAGAACAACGAAATGTTGTTATATGTTCTTCTGGATACCTTCCTATTTGTTAAATAAAGATACAGTTTTTCAGATTTTAGAACACTGCGAAGGTATCTTACGATACTTTCTTTGTATTGCAAACATAAACTTGCCAAATTAGTGGATAATTTACTGTTTAGTATAAGCACAAAAACCGAAACAGTCATGTGTTTACCTTGAAATAGCCGCAAAAGAATATGTTTTCATTAGAGGAGATAGGTAAGGTTTCATCGAATTTTCGCAAACGAAAAAAATTCAGCAAACTGAAATATTTCAGTAGTAAAATGAATATTAAAAAATTAAAAATTTTAGGAGAACTGAATCTGTTTCAGCCCATGCTATTGCGGGTATTTCGGCTTTCTTAAATTCAGTATTAGGATTTTCTGGAATTCAGTCTATTAAAATCACGCATAATGTGACATCAGCTTAAGTGAAATTATATTCCAGCAATAAATGAATTCTCAGATATTATCGGTTAAGATGAGTCTCAAATTTATACGAACGCTTACCATACCGCTCTTCACCTTTGGAACCATATTATTTCCGAAGATAGATTCAAGCTGCCCTCGCAATGAACTATGTACGGTAACTCAATTCTGGGACACCTATTAGATATTCATCTTGCTCATTGTTACCTATATTTCATTCACAACTTAATCTATAATAAATGCCCTGAATATCTTTACACTAAACTGCAACATTCTTACTTTGTCCAAATTCCTCGCAAGTAGAATTTGCTGCCATCAAGATATCAAAATACAAGCTCCAGCAGGGCTTTTCTTAATTTATTAAATTCAGAAAATTCGGATTAAAAGTACATAATCAGTCTTTAATTTTTGTTTGTTTGTTAGTTTAATCTTTCACTTTGCTCTGGTTTTTATTAATGAATTTACAGCTGATAGGTTTCCAGCTGGCCTTATGTTTTTGATCGGGTTACTTAAAATGAGGGATTTTTTGGGAAGGTTATTTTCAGGAAATACACCGATCGTTTTGTTGAAACGTATATAATTTATTAAAACATTGCTCGACGTTTCGGGTCCAAGTGCGGCCCTTCTTCAGGAGCTCTATATACATATAATAGTAATACATGAGTTCAAGTTTTTTTAAAAAAATTCTAAATATAAATATTATAAATACCTTATGTCTGTCTACGGCGCGTATAAATATTTCTTAAAGATAATAATAAATAACACATAAGCAACATGGAAAATAAATTAAAGTAAACAAAGAAAAATACATTATTAATAAATTAAAATACTCTTTAGAACAGAAAAGACAATTACTGGCTACGAAGACAAATATGTAACTAAGGGGTCGTTGAGAAAATGTTAAAAAATTGTATGACTAATACTATGGTTTTAGTTTGTTTAGTATGTATTTGTAGTCTTTATTTATTAATTCTGTGTCCTGCCTTAAGTTTATAACTTTGTTTTTGTTAAGGTATATGTGGCATGCTTCTTTCAGTTCACGTTTTTTTCTATTATTTTCTATGTCGATTATTTTTGTATTATCGAAGGAAAATACGTGTCCTGTGTCTATTGCGTGGGATGCTAGTGCGGATCGTGGTGCTTGTTTATTAACATATGCTTTATGTTGTGATAGTCTGGTTGTAAGCTTTTTTGATGTTTGTCCAATGTATGCCGTGTTGCAGTTTTCACATTTGACCTTGTATACAACGCTGTTTTTTTCTTGTGTGGGTATCGGATCCTTGGTTTTTGTGTAATTGTTGTTTAGCTTAGTTATTGGCTTGAATGCTATTTTTATGTGATTATTCTCCTTTTTAATGATTTTCGCAATTTTTAGGGATAAAGGATATATGAACGGGATTGATGTGTAAATAGGATTGGTGTTATCCAGTCTTATTGTGTTGTTCGGGGTGTGTGTTCAATTGTTGAAAAGGTTGTTTCTTTTCGCTCTTTTTATTATTTTGTGGATTAAATGTAATGGATAGTTATTTTTTATTAATATATCTGTAACGATTGTGGTGTTTTTTTGTGTAAATTTGTTGTGACTGATTTTAAAGATTTTATTTGCGTGGGTTTGGGCTGTATTTATTTTAGTATTATGTGGGTGATTTGAATAATAATTTAAAATTCTATTAGAGCTACAAGGTTTGCAGTACCAGTCTGTTATAATGCTCTGATTTCTTGTTCTATGTAGTCGCATGTCAAGGAACGGGATTCTATTATTGATTTCCTTTTCCACTGTAAATTTGAATCGATGGTGTATATTATTGAAGGTATTGGCAAAGATAGCATCTAGGTCTTTGGGTATAGCGCAGATGATGTCGTCCACATATTTTCTTAGAAATGTTGGTACTATTTCGGATTTCTTTAAGGCTTCCTCAATTATATGATCTAACGCCATTTCTGCTAAGATGCCTGAGAGCGGGTTACCCATCGCTAGACCGTATTTTTGTTTGTAGAACTTGTTATTGTAGGAGATGTAATTACATTCCGATACACAAAAGATGACTAATTCTTTAAATAGATCTTTGTCTATTGGTGTCAAGGTTTCTATAGTTGACCATTTCATTTCGATGGTTTTTAGCGCTAGTTCTATGTTGACATTTGTGTACAATGATTCTACATCTAATGAGATAAGAATATCGTTTGGCTTAAGTGATATATTGTCTATAAATTCCTTTAAGTCATCTGTATTTTTTATATTGCGTGTACTGTCAGAGATCGTTTTCTGCAAGATATTGCAAATGTACTTGGAGAGATTGTAGCTTGGGCTATTGATTGTTGTTATTACAGGTCTCATGGGTATGTGTGGTTTATGAATTTTTGGGAGTCCGTACAGACGGGGGCATGTACTTATATCGGTAGACAGCTGCTTTCGTTTTAGTTTGTTGATATAGTGTTTCTTTTCCATATTGAGAACGAGTCTATTGTTTTTTCTCTGAAGTTTCAAGGTTGGATCATTTTCTATGGACGTATATGTGGTATCGTCATTTAGCAGCTGTTCTATTTTGGTTATGTAGTCTTCTTTAGTCATTATTACCGTCATATTACCTTTATCAGATCTAGTTTTATATAGGTTTGGGTTCTCTTTGAAAAATGTATTTGTGACTCTTTCACAGTGTTTTAGAAATGTATTTATTTTATTATTTTTGTGGTTTTTTATGTGTCTGTGGATCTCATTAGTTACTAGCTTTCGAGTTTCATCTCTGTCTTCAATGTTTGGGATTTCGTTAATTGCATTCTCGGTCGCTGCGATTAAATCAAGAGCATTTTCCTTGTTATTGATGTCGGTGGGCATGTTAAATTTCGGGCCGAGGCTTAGTAGTATAGTAGCTTCTGTCGGTAAGGTGATATTAGACAAATTTTTAACGCAGTTCTCGTCGAAAATGAATTCTGGTGTTTGTGTTTGAGTGTTTTGCAGTATTGCGATTTTATGTTTTAGTGAATTGTTGTACTTGGTGCTTATGTTTTTAAAGTGTTTATTTTGTGTGTAAATAAATTTTTGGAGTTCATTCTGAGGAATGATAGAGGATAAGTTTATGTTTAGTTGAGTGATATAATTGGTCGTATTATTAATCATGCAATGACATTCCTTTATCTCGATGTTTAGAAGTGACTTTTCCATCTTAGTTTGTAAATTATTGAATTTGTGCGTGAGTAGTGAATTGTCTGTATTAGTTCTAATGTGTTTACAAGTATCTTTAATGTGAGTTGGTGTGATGTTAAGTGTTTTGCATCGAAGTAGAAAAATTCTTCTCGAAATTAATTTAGCAAGTTTCTTAATTTGAGACATATACCTGGTCAAAGTGTTCTTGGCATATGATCCTTACTGCTGTGATACACGTTCGGTGAAGCTATTAGGTGACTTTTGTTGCAGTGTATTAGTCATGTTCATCTTGTTGTAGATTGATGGTGGTTGTGAAGAGTATCCAATATTTTGTAGTGTGTGTCTCCTATTTCTCCCTGGAGCTGATAGATGAATTTACAGCTGATAGGTTTCCAGCTGGCCTTATGTTTTTGATCGGGTTACTTAAAATGACGGATTTTTTGGGAAGGTTATTTTCAGGAAATACACCGATCGTTTTGTTGAAACGTATATAATTTATTAAAACATTGCTCTCAACGATCCCTTAGTTACATATTTGTCTTCGTAGCCAGTAATTGTCTTTTCTGTTCTAAAGAGTATTTTAATTTATTAATAATGTATTTTTCTTTGTTTACTTTAATTTATTTTCCATGTTGCTTATGTGTTATTTATTATTATCTTTAAGAAATATTTATACGCGCCGTAGACAGACATAAGGTATTTATAATATTTATATTTAGAATTTTTTTAAAAAAACTTGAACTCATGTATTACTATTATATGTATATAGAGCTCCTGAAGAAGGGCCGCACTTGGACCCGAAACGTCGAGCAATGTTTTAATAAATTATATACGTTTCAACAAAACGATCGGTGTATTTCCTGAAAATAACCTTCCCAAAAAATCCTTCGTTTTTATTAATAGACATTATTTGGTATTTTTTCTCCATTTTTCTACTCTTCTAGTTAGTAGTACCTACCTACATACTTACTTATTTGCACTATTAATTTGATTTTTCTGATTAGATTACCTATGTATGTATATTTTCTATACGCCAACAAGATATTGTAATCTTTGTACAGTTGTACCATTTAATAAATAATTTATGAATTTATAAATTTATGGAGTATGGGGTATGGGTACTGCAAAGTACTGCAAACAGTCTTGCAAAGGACAAATTATATGCACCAATTCCAATTCATAGTAAAGAGTTGCAAACAATTATAAAAGAAACGATTTTCAATCAAATATCCGACTGCAAATACTGACAGTTACAGATCATAGAACTAAAACTTTAAAACTAAGCAAACCATGTAAAGGGTATCGAAAGGTATCCCACGAAGTCTTCAATAATTATTTAGGGCACCTTGCTGATTTCCCCAACAAACATAAAAAGCAATTAGAAACATTCAGGTATATAGAATGTAAACAAAGTTAAAATTATCAGATTTTGCGATATAAGAATTTTAACATAAAAAAAAACTACCTGAAATACTGGAATCTTCTTCCACCACTCCACAGCAATCCTTTAAATGGATATTTTTCTCTGAAAATTACAAAAGACACATATAAACAATTTATATATACCAAAAAAATAAAATAAAAGTAAAAACTTACCCAAATTAGTTACATTGAATAAATAACAAACAGGAATCGGAATATCGAGTAATTAAGCCACTCTCTGACATTCGAATTGAACTTAATAAGTTTACACATTTCAGAGCTTCGGGAGTTTAGCGACTTTTTCAAGATTATTATTATTAATAAACATTAGAAATTTGAAATAGCGTTGTTTCTAAAGCTTGAAGTGTATATTTTCATTCAATTTTAGTGTGTTGTAAAATTATTGCGCACTACTACATTTTAGATTTCTGTCAACGAGTCGCTTAAGTTTTCAGTCGATATGTCAACTCCTTATGTGGATAAAATGCACAGCTACGGCTCAAAACATGGAATCGCTTTGTAATTTATTTTTCTAGCTTCCATTTACTCTGATCATTTCCCAGAGTACAAATAAAGCGATATCTCAAACGTTCAGGAATTGGGAATTGAGCAGACATTTTAAACGGATCAGAAAAATTGAATCTGACTAAAAGTCTTGAAATCTTAGGTGCTTTGAACCCAAAAAAAATTATTATATTTTTAAGCAATAATTTACTAAAAGGCGGATCAGTAGTTTTTGACACTGAATAAGTCTGAATTAATTAAAGTTTTTTGTTTCAGCTTTTCCCATACCGGACATCTCTACATAGACCGTAGTGAGGCCTATTATCAAATAAAACCTTGCATTATTAAAAAAAAATCAACATTTTGTTCCAATTTCATTTTTGATTTGGATTTTTTTTTCATTTTTCTTTTGAATTTTAAATTTTAATTTTTTTTTTATTTGAATTTTTCTTTTTATTTTAATAGTAAATAAGGCGTAGAAAATACAAGTAGCCTTGTGATTAATAAAGTTTAAATATTTGAATATTGACATCTCAGTCTTTTCAATTTTTGATCTCCCCTTTTTGACTTATATCTGCATGGGCCTGAACAGAGAGCTATTACCCAGTGTGCCGAACTCGGAACTTCGGTATGGTAAGAACAAAATCGGAAAGGGTGCGAAAGAGCCAGAACGAAAAATAAATCCCCACAATTAGGTCTTTTTCCAGTTTCGGAATGGTATTCAGAAAACTGTCACAATTCAGAAAGAGTCTTAAAAGAAGTGTGATTTCCGATTTTTCTCTGAATCCTTTCTAAATTTTGAAAGCATTTCCGAAACATTTTTTAAACTTGAGTTGCACTGTCAGTTTGTGTTCAGAGTTAGTTGAAAGTCGATGACGATTTTTTGAAGAGTGGAAAAAGTGAGTAATGTATAGTTGAATTATTATTAATATATTTCATTGCTTTTGTAAATTGCGTCAATAAGTTGTGGTACAGAGCATGCCAGGACAGCTGAAATATCGACGGGTGAAACAAGCTATTCAAGATCTATATGAGTCTTCGGATAAGCGCTGCCGTACTTCACCAGCCCCAAATTAACCCAGTGCTTCGAGCCCAAAATCTTTCTGTCACAATCGCTATTCAAAAGTTGGGGCGTGAATTCTTCTATTTGAAGGAGGAAATGAAGTCTTTGACGGAAGCGCAAAAGATACCCTTCAACTTAAGTGATATCCTTCCTTGAAATTGTAGGGAATTTCAAAAAAAGACTTCATAAGACTTGAAAATATGGAATTTTTCTTAACAATGAAAATGTTTTATTATTTTATTTTGCAGAAACCATTATTTTCAACTCTTGGAGTGTCGTCCAAATAAGAGATTATTCAAGACCTTGACGGTCGGACGAAGTTGCTAATAATTTCACATTAATGGAACTGGGACAAAATATTAAAATATCAAATTTTTCGATTGTCTCTGTTTTCAAAGGTATTTGAAAATAGCAGTTAAATGTTGGAAAACATTTAATATAAATGTTTTAATACAGAAGCGGCTTTTGCCTGATGTCCAACAGCACGCATGATTGACAAAGAGAAGCGCCTGAAAGCATCAAGGCCGGTCTAGGCCTATGCAAGATTGCCGCCCCTCTACTCCCTGTAAAACACGAAAAGTGGCAGCGAAAATACCAAATAACCCAGTACTAATATATGTAGTCTGTAGTGGAGCAAAATTAAAATGATGCGCTTGAACTTGGAGTAAACTAGCAAGCAAAGATCCAGTTCGATTATCCAAAATTTTAATAATTGTAATTTCCATACGTGTAAATTTCTTTTTCGGAGTGCTATGGACATATTTTTGAATTTTTAAATGTTCACCAAATTTTGCCGGCCGCCCCTAAATTTTCGGCCCTAGGCCCGGGCCTACTCGGCCTATAGGGAAATCCGCCTCTGAAGGCATAAAAAATGTAAAAGCAGATTAAAAATGTTGTAAAAAGCTTTCAACATAATCGACAACGTCAGAATGAAATGGCTCAATTAAACCGTAGAAAATATGAACATTTATCGTTTTTATTTTTACAATCTATTTATTTTCTGGCATAATTCAGATCTTAAAAATGTTTTATAACATCATTATTATCCTAAACATATCCAATTTGAAAATAATATTGCTTATTTAAGACATGTTCAAAACATTCTTGAGTATTGATAAGTTCGGAACCTTTTGATACATATTTCTAAGATTTGGTATGAATTCCTTAAGATTTCAATAGGAATTCAGATCAGAAGCTTGACCATCTTCTCTAGGAAATCATTAGGAAGTCATAAGAATAGACAAACTCTTATCGCGTAGATTTAAGGTGAAATATTCGAAGCTTTCGGTGTGTTTGCGAAAATTTACATATTCTGCTCGCAATTCGTTCGGAAAAAGTTTTCTTAATTTTTCTGTAAAAATTTTTAGAAAAATTCCGAATTTGCACACTGGGTAGCTATAGTCATATTTTTGTCGTATGTATTATTTATTTATTCAAACAAACGCAGTGTGCCAAATTCAGAATTTTTCTAAGCATTTTAAAAGAAAAACTAAGAAAATTCTGAAAAACTTTCGCATTCTTAAATTTTTTCAGAACAAATTCATTGCGAGCAAAATATGTAAATTTTTACAAAAACGCCGAAAGTGCCGAATTTTTTCCCTCAAATCGACGCAAAAAGAGCTTGTCTATTCTTATGAATTTCTAATAATTTCTTAACGAAAATTATCTGAATTTCGACTAAAATCCTAAGGAATTCATACTAAATTCTCAGAAATATATATCAAAGTTCTCGGAACTGGTACAAACCCCAAAAATAATAATGAAGTTAAAACATTTTAAGATTTGAGTTTTGCCAGTTCGGAAAATAAATAGATTGTAAAGATAAAAATGATAAATATTTATATTTTGTAAGTTTTTATTGAATGGCAGTTTTTGGTTAATTAAATCTGCATTTTACATTATAAAATACTGCTGTTTTCAAGTACCTTTGAAAACGGAGCCAATCGAAAAATTTGATATTTTAATATTTTGCTCCAATCTCATCCGCGTCAAATGCTTAGCAACTTCTGTCATCAAGATCTTGAACGATCTCTTGATGACAGTGGTCAGAGTCGAACCTCCAAGAGTTGAAAAAAAAATCTTTCTGCAAAATTATAATAATAAAACATTTTTCATTTTGATAAAAATTCCTTGCGTACCAATGCTTCGGCAGCTTCTACTTCTATTTCACTTATTTTCGAGACTTAGAAGTCTTCTTTTGAAATTGTACGCAACGATGGAAGCATATCATTTAAGTTGAATGGTGTCTTTGCGCTTTATTCAAAGCCTTCATTTCTTCCTTCAAATAAAAGACTCCTCACCGTAATCATGAACAGGACAGAAAGATAATGGGTTCGAAATACTGAGTTTATTTGAGACTGTTGAAGTACGGCAGCGTTTAGATAGTATATGTATATCTTGAAGAGCTTGTTTCACCCTCCAATATTTCAGCTGTCTTGACATGCTCTGTACCACAAACTTATTGACGCAATTAACAAAAGCATTGAAATATTTATTAATTATAATAATTCAACTATACATTACTCACCTTATCCATTATTCAGAAAAACGTCATCCATTTTTAACTAATTCTGAAAGCAAAATGACAATCCAACTCAAGTTAAAGAAATTTTTCGCAAATTTAAAAAGAAATCGGTGAATAATCCGAATTAACACTTCTTGAAGAGTCTTTGTGAATTAATTTTAATAGTTTTCTAAATATCCTGAAAAGTGGGGATTTATTTTTTCGGTCTGGCTCTTTTACACACTATCCGATTTTGTTATTACCATTCCGAAGTTCCGAATTTGGCATACTGGGAAGTTTAAAAAACAAAAACTGTTCACATCTAAGTAGGTACTTTCCAAGAAAACATAACTGTAATTCTGTATTCGTGTCTTAAAAGGTGTATAGGAAGATATCCGTGAGATCCGAAGGTAATTTTTTATATAATTTCTTCTTGAAAAAAAAACGCAGAAAAACAATATTTTTAAAATTCTTCATGAGATATTAACTAAAATTTAAATTTATTTTTATACTTTTCAAATTTTACTTTATTTTCAATTAACATCTTAATTTTTTATAAAAGTGACCAATTTTCAGCTTGTGTCCTATAGAGCTACCGTGCAAACAAAGCACACAGGCAGGCGCCCTACTTTTGATTTAATCTATAAGGTAATGACAAAATCTATCCTTTCCAGCTTTAACAAACTGCACATCAAAGCAGAAATTCATTATTATTTATTAAGCCGATTATACTTATGTAAATGTATATAGGATTATCACGGAGCCAATTCAGCTATTGAAAAGCGTAATAATAGTAAAGTTATCTACGAACCGATCTTGTCAACTGACGCTTACTTACTGCTAGGAGCCTTATTATATACAGGCGTGAGTTCTCACTTGAGTGTCCTAAAATGGCAGATATCAAAATGTAAAGACGAAAAATAAACTGATGTGAGCGTCATTTTTTGAACTCACATGAGTTTCGGTAAAATAGAAACGGCTCTAATTTGCTGTGAGTTAATGAAAAATTTGTACTGTCAAAAGTAGGAAAGTTTTTCAGACTGAGTATCGGAAACAAGGTATTTTTATAATTTAATAAGAACAATGACCTGTTTATAAGTTGACTGAGTTATGGCAGGTTTATCCTTGAATATATTACAGCACTAATGGTTAAGTTAAGCCGCAGATGAAAATTTAGAAGTTGTCAGCACTGCTGTAAAAGTGAAGTTTTTTAAAGGAAAATTGCCATTGTGGATTAAAAACCAAGCCAAAAGAAGAAGAATTTTTTATTTACCAGTTTGTTGTGGTTTATGTCTGGAAGGATATCAAATACAAAATCATTGTTGCAGAATGTTTCGACAACGTGTACCATCATAGCGGAATATTTCTACAGTCGAACCGTGAATACAAATCAATGTCATCCCTGTTCTCGAAAAGTTGCGGGCGCCTTATAAATTTTTGATATTCTTCGCCCCTTATATCCTCTGCATAAGATAAATAACTCATTTATGTCTTAAACTGTTTGGTTTCTTCCTTAAACGTCAAATGGAATGCTGACACTGCCAAACAGTACTCAAAATTACGTCTGTCTGGTAACTCGATAGCTTTTACTCGGTATAAAAACTTTTACGCATTTTTACACACACAAAGCGTCTGTTAACTTTTGAGCTTACAAAAATCGAGTAAATTTATACGTTAGCTCGCTTGCACAAAGTTGCGCATTTGTACTCATAATAAAGACCAAGAGGATGTGTAACATCGATATAAAATCAGTTGACTGTCAAAAGTATTAAATTTGAGGTTAAGCCGTTAAGCCGGTTGTTGTGTTATAATCTAAAGATTTGGGGTTTATAAAAAAAAATATTTAAAAAAAAAGTTTTGACTTGCTTTTTACGCAAAGATTTTTGCTCAAAAGATACCAAACAGACCTACTGCTAACTAGATAACTATTTTTCACTTGGAAAATTTCAATTTAGTGTAAAAGTATAACTTTTGAAATATGTACGTTCGTTTGATAACAAAAATTATAATATTTTTTTAAAATATATAGTTTCCTATGTGTTTCACAGTAACATCTGAGGCTTAAGCCTTCGCGATGACGGGCTTTAGTTAAGTTTGCCTTAAGCCAGTGATATCACTTAAGCCTTGACTGTGAAACCGAAATATTTATTAAGCCATTCCTGTGGCTTAAACCTTGACTGCGAAATCAGCCATACTAGTCTGTATTCCCATAGGCATGCCAGAAATAATGCCTTTCGTGAAATTGAAAGAATATATTGCCTCGCATTACAAGCGAAGAAGTAAAAACAAAACTAACGTACATTAGCCATGCTACCGTACTCGAAGTGATGAAATACATCTCTCTAAAATATATTAGTTTGAAAATTTAAAGTTTTTGGAATCCTATATTAAACCTTGTAAGAGCAGATCCTGTTATAAACCGGTAAGGTGGCGATTATCATAGTAAATTCAATTCAAGTAAAATTTAATTCTTTAAATTAGGAACCAGAAGAAATTAGTGAGACATACGACATGAACGACATTATTACTTATTCTCTAGTAGAGCCTTCTATGGAAATAAGCAACTTCAATTGTTACAATATGCCTACAATCAAAAATTATAATAATTTTTCAAAAGATTTTGGTGACATTCGAACAAAGCTTTTAAAATCTTTTTCATCTCCACTTTTAGCTCATCGATGACTAAATTGATTAAATAATATCCTGAATAACCTTTTAATATCCACGGTGGGTTTGACGTCATATGATTTTGTATAGGTATATTTTATATAAGAACTCACGTGAACAACACTCGTAGTTTTATATGACATCAAGCTGTTTCCTTAAGCTACATTTACATGACAGTTTGCAATCACAGATGCCAGATATAGTAATTACTGCATTTTGAAGTATTTTTAACATGGATAAGTACTGAAGCATTTCAAATATTTTATTCTAAATTAATGAACTAATTTAGTTTACCATAAATTTTTTATCGTTGGTGTATAATTTGTCCCAAGTAGGGAATTACTTGCAAAATTTAATAGCAAACATATTTACAAACAAGTACGAAAGATAGAATTGGTCTAAAACAAATTCTTATATGATACCCTAGATGAAAGCCAGTATGTAATTATGTATGGTCACCGCTCTGTGCAAGTATGATTTTTGAAGTAGTTTTTCGCATATATTTCTAAAACAGTTCTTCTCGGTAATAAACAATTTCATAGGACTTCATATTCTGAAGTACATTTCAGTACATGAAAACTGTCTAGGACTGACCGCCTTCACAGTATACGTAAAAATCCTAAAGTTTTATATGGCAACACCAGGAAGGGGTTGTCCGATTTAGTCGATTTTATAAATTTTATTTATTGTTGCTATAAAAGCACCATGTACTAGATTTCAGCTCTCTGCGGTGACGCGTTCTCAGGCAGTTTCCAAATATATAGTGGAAAACGAAATTTTTGTATGGCAACCCTACGAAGGAGTTACCCGATTTGCCCCATTTTCAAACTTAAATTTACTTATTTTTTATAAAAGCCCATATGCAAAATTTCAGCCCTCTAAGTAAACGCATACTCGAGTTATCGTGCGGACAGCCGGACGAACGGATGGGCATGCAAAAATCAAAATAACTTTTAATATTACGCATGGGTGTCCGATCAATTTTGCTCTACCATCATTATTTCTAGGTGTTACAAGCGGACTGACAAACTTATGCCCTAGCACACGAAGTTAAAGAATGATAATTGAAGCAAGAATTGCTCACATCGTGCGTCTCTACATAATTAAAGTTATGATCATTCCTTTCATCATAGTTTCATCATTGATTTGAATAATGGAATCAGAAGCTCATACTTTCGTATAATGTAAAGTTTTTGTCGGCAGAGGCGCTCGCGGTGGTAAGATATCAAATATTTTGGAATGATTTCCAATTCTTGGGAAATTTTACAGCAATCAGCTGATTCTATGCCTGTACAGAAAAGAGAGAATTGTGTAT
Organism: Dioctria linearis; assembly: GCA_963930735.1. Lineage (NCBI taxonomy): Eukaryota > Metazoa > Arthropoda > Insecta > Diptera > Asilidae > Dioctria > Dioctria linearis. The sequence goes on along the minus strand of OZ005742.1, from coordinate 230,549,779 downwards.
CGTACTCTTTTTTTTAATGCATCAACCGGTTTTAATGCCTGCAACTTGTACAAATGCTTTTGTGCACCGTGATTGATCTGTTTATTCGAATTATACCCAAGGCACACGGGACATATCAATGATCATTGACGGAGCAATGGTCATTGCATAGCTCATATGTTATTGCATAATTGGCGCAATGATCATTCGTTTCGTCATTGCACCAATTACGCTCACACAAGCGCATTCGTTTGTAATTATGCAATGCTCATCATTTCTCTTGCCGATAAGTGCGCTTTCAGTGGTGAGAAAGTTATTGGAAAAATCAGCTGATTTTCCACCCATGACAGTGTCAGATGTTATTTGTGAAATTTGCAAATTTGAAATCATTGCAAGTTGTGTTTTGATTTCCACTTATAACTATTTATTTTATTTATAATTTTTATGCTACCGGATACAAGGCTCAATTCTATTTTTCACAAATTACTTAACAATTCACAGTTTTTAATTTACAAAATCGACAACTGCCATCTGTCAAATTGAATTACTGTCAATATTACGTGTGCTTGCCTTACCAAGCAATGATCATTCGATCAATTACTTAATTGGGTTAATGATCATTCTAGCACGTTGTGTGCCTAGGGTATTACCTTACTATTACGTAATTGAATCAATGATTATAGTTGGCCATCGTGTGCCTAGGGTATAAGTATACCTTTTAGATTTCATCTAGGGTATAGAAATGCACCCTGGTAGCCAATGATCTTCAGTTTACAAAATTGTAATACCGGTGCGGGCAGAGGCTTTTATGTTAACTAATATAAGTTTTTAGTCAAATGAAAATATGTTATGTGGTTCTACGACAATTAACTTTTTTACTGAGCGACTCGATGAGTTTCTTCGCCAACTCATCTACACAGCTCATCAATAAATCAATAATGGTGAATAAATGGTGGTACGGCGGGGAGATAATTGGTGTTGAGCAATCATTGAATTGTGAAGTATATAAATGAGTTTAGTCCCGGTACTAGAACAAAAATTAGCATTACATTCATCCAACCAATCATCATGAGCTCACCAGTGCGCTCATGATGATAGGGCAAGATGAGTAGTTTGAATGTGTACAACAATTCTTTTTTTTTCACTACATAGATTCCACATATCCCATTATCCAGTTGGCAATTTTCTGTGGATTTTGTATGGGACTACATAATGAATCGCAAAAAAATACGGCTTGCTTCTTGTTAAGAAATTATTTTCGAATAATAAAATATGAAAATCAAAGAACTTCTTATTCTTCAAATGAAGTATTTATGTTTTAGAAGTGAGGTATTTAATCAATTATTGTCTGCCAATTCTGTTTCCAATCCATACTGAAAAACAGCAGTCACTAACTTTTAAAACAACTTGAATTTATGTAAATAAACAAAACTTTAATCAAGATAAGATAAAAATGAAAAGTAAAACATACTCATGGGAATAAAAGTCAGTTGAATTGCTAAAATCAGTGGATATTATCCCCCCCATCTGCATAAAATAAAATGAAATAAAAAAAAAATACCCAAAAAGAAATGTAAAAAAAAAACATGAATCAAACGTGAAAGCTTAAATCCTGCCGCTCCTCTTGTTATGATCCGTTTATACTACGCTGACAGCTTTATCGAAGGACTTTTCCGCACTTTGTGCATACTTTATTGTCTCGCGTTATTTTTCTTTTGTATATGTACATACATTACGTACGTACATATTATGTGCGGGTATATATTTTCCGTAAACAATTTTATGTAGCGAAATGCTCACATTTGTACATACTCACTTATGGCAAAATGTATACAGATATATGTACGTATGTTCTCCCGCAAATGCCTCCCCAGAGTGCGTACGAATAATCTGATAGATCTGCGCTAACAAATTTACTGCCCTTTAATGGGCTTTCGTGTAAAAAATCCATCTATTGAGCCCAATCCCGCCAGGTGTCGAAAGACTTGTTCTACAACACAATTTTACTGTCGATGGCTCTGTTAAGAAGAGAATGCTTTTGTGCACGGATAAAACACGCTTATTGATGTTCGTGAGTGGTGAGTTTTTTCCCGTTTTTTTTCTTTTAAAGATTTCAATTATCACCTCATGCATAGGTGAATTTTAATATCTGGAGAGGGGATAATTAGTGGATGATTGCTTTTTTTTTGTTTTAGGATTTTTAAATGAAATGGAGTTGAAAGCGTTTTCTACCCTAGAATGATGGCCGAAAATATATTGGTTATGATAATGTGTTCGATATATTTTTAAAATTGTTCGCACACAATGTGTGCTTCCATAATTAAAATTTTATTATGCCTAGCCTATACTCTACGACGGACTTACCAGATTTGTCTATTTTCTTCTACAATTTTTTGTTTTATAGGAAATGTAAAAGTGGTTTCTCCAAATTATCGTACGGACAGACAGACTGGGCTTACAAAAATCAAAATGCATTTTAAGACTGAATGTCGAAAAATAAAGCTTTTGAATTCAAACTTTCAAATCTTTTCATGTATTGGTAGAAAGTCAAAGCTTTAGAGCTTTATTTATATAGAGATTAGGATTAATCTGGGAGAGTGGCCTTTGCACTGCCACACTGCAGTCACTCTTTGGCTCATTGTACACATGTGCATCGCTTTCTTTACAGTTATTCCAGCAATCCCACTCTTCCTAGGAAGAGCAGTATTTTTTTAGATGAAGTTTCTACAAAATCAGGAGGCTTTAGGAAGTATGAGCCAAAGTCCTGAAATCTACAATGTGTAATGGCCTCGTATTCGCATAAGACATGGTCCGATGTTTCCTAAGTGGAAGGTATATCTCCAATCCAATGCATATGTGTTTGTTAAGTTTGCAGTGTCGAGTTAGGATTCCTGTAATGATTCTGAGTTGACTCCAAGATAACCATAAAACATCCAGCCTCTACTATGGCGAAGGTTTTTCAATGAATCTTTTGCCTTATTTGGAGCTTATCATAGAAGTTCATCTATGATCCATTTGGTTCTGGATCCAGTTTTGCATGGTGAGCTTCGCGGTGTTGTAAGATACCGAAAAATTGCTCCAGTCCTAAGAGAGGCATGGATGCTCCTTTTTGTGGCCAAACGTGCACTATCATTCCCATCAACAGCTGAGTGTACTGGAACCCACTTTTTTTTTAATATGTTGCCAAAGCTTATGGGATAACCTATTATGCCATAGAACAGCCTCGTCAGGAAGGAAGAAGGGGTGGGGAATTGAGGATTATTGGGTTGAGAAGAGTAGGTAACGATGCGTATACCACTTGAATGTTTGTGACTCATAGCTGGGGGGGGGGGGCAGAGAATGGCAAACTGTTCTACATTCGTACTGTTCTGCTTATGAAGGATTTACGGAATTTCACGGCACGGCCGAATTTGACTTCGAAGGTGTGAGGGTGAGCTCGAGTTACAGCTCGTATGGTAGGATAAGCTAGAAATTTTGTCAGAGCAATGGCCTTAGAAGTAGCGATAAAAGAGAGACACACATCCGACATAACGCCGGTGCTCTAGGGAATTAATTATTGCTATTGTTATGTCATCGTTAACAATCCGGAAGGCCTTTTTTGGATTTTGTCTAATGCAGACAATGTAGTGCGTCCAGCCTCTGCCTAAATAAGGCAGCTATATTCTAATCTAGGATTGCTATGAGACTTGTCTGTTTGTGCCAAATCGGATGGAGTAAAATACTTCTTGCATCTTTACAAGAAGCCCAGTATCGCTATTTTGCCGATACCAAAAATGCGATCGGGTCAACTAAGATTTTTGGAGATTTCAATGCTTAAGATGTTGAAAGATAGTGAGTTCGAAATATCTTCTCCATCGACGAAGGGAGCGACTATTGTTGTGAGGTCATAGTTTCGTGAACTGAAAATGTGCCTTCATTTGTCAAGTAAAACAATCCCACGGGAATCAGCGATAGAGTCGAACGATTACACGAAATCAAGGGTGCTATTGTCGGCAAAAGTGAGAGCTAGTATGTCATTAATAAAAATGAGGAAGAGAGTAGGAGAAAACACAGAACCTTTTGGTATACCGGCATGGGTTGTAAAACGGTCAGAAGCAACTCCGTCCAATATAATTGGCTGTAGAGAAAGCGTTCAATCCATTTAAAGAAAAGGGGGTCTAGACATAATGCCTGAAGTTTAGCTAAAAGAGACTCTAACGAAGTGTGGGGTGATTTTAAATACCGAGGTTTCTTAATGCCCGAATGCCCACATTAACTTCGTTTTGAAGTCAGTTGATGAGATTGCTTTCAATTCAGCTTGTCTATTTGTATAGATAAATATTCAGTTATTAGTATAAGATCGGCTGAGGTTTTCGTATGACCATCTAGTAATGGCATATACCTCTGCCTGGATTATTTAAACGTATTTTCCTAGGCTATGATAAATATGATATCTTGGCTTTACACCGTATAATCCTGATCCTGCTCCTCTCTCAGTGTACCAGATTGGGGCCTCATTCCCTAGATTCATATCTATTTCCTTCTATTTTGAGAGACAGACAGAGATTATATTTAACGAACATTCTGTCTTATATCATATCCAGTAGTAGATTTGATTCAATTCGTTCAATTATAGTATGTAGACTTTTGGAGTCCAATTTACTAAAACCATTTGTCCGGGCTCTGTACATCATCGGTCCAGCCTCTTTTTCAACAACGTTGCTCAGTGCCAGTAGGTTCAATAGTGTTTTTAAATAGTGTTAGTGTATGTTGTGCGCATGGTACCAGTTACAATTAGACAAGCCATCCTTTGGAGCTTGTTAAGCTGCCTGATGGTTGTCTTTTGTGAACATTTGTTCCACCATGTTGCTGCAACATAGGTACTCCGGCGTCTGACTACTGCTTTGTATAGCTAAATCATTATATTTTGCTTGAGTCTTCATATTGAGCGAGCCGATTTTCTACAGTTGAGCTTGTCATCCAGAGTTAAGATATTTAGCATCTTTGGACATTGGGATCTCCTTTCCAATGAGAATAGGGCCAGTTATAGTCCTGATTTTCATTCTTCTGGTAAAGGGTATAATTGTTGTTCTGTTGGGGTTGACTGATGATACCTTTGTTCAGCACACCAGGCTTAAACAAAACTTAAAACTTGCGATTCAATATCTTGGTTGCTTAGTTAAACCAAACGGGCGTTAACTATCATGAAGTGCAGTAGTGGAGACAAAACCTCTTCTGGAGGCAACCTCTGGTAGTGTTAACCTCCATTGTCTCACCAAAGAGCTGCGTTTTGATTATTCTGTTGGAAAGCATTGCCTGAATCCATTGTGTTGGTTTTACTCCAAGTCTTCATTACTTATATATCTCTGATCGGAAAGTACAAAGCAATTAAAAACAATAAGAAGAGCTAAGCAGAAAAATGTTTAGCTCAACAAAGCAATCCATCGCAGTGGATCTTGTTGGGCAGATTCTAAAGAAACCTTACGAGAAAATGCATAGGAAAAGCAACAATTTAAAGCCGCATATGTAGGCACCCGAATCAATTCAAAACCTAATCCAAACAAAGACCTATAAAACTGTCTGGATTGGGTCAAAATACATTTAAGATAAATAGATTTCAAGGAGATCTTTAACGGGATATACATATATATTTTTAGGGTTCCGTACAATAAAATAAATAAAACTACGTGACATAAAAATTTGAGATTTGGCAGAATATTAGGTGTTCATGACGCGCACATATTTCGACAGTCGAAGATCATTAAATATTTTATTTTTAATTAGGTGGAATGAATTCCTCATAAAAAAAAATTTTTTTTTTAGTATCTTTGGGGCATTGTTTGAAAGATCTACTTTCAAGGATTAACAAAAAAAATTTAAAATTTGTGGTAAATTATATATAGCCAATATGCTCGAAAGAAATCGCGCCCATGCACCCTTCCTGATCTTCTTGGTGACTGCAACTAAAATTTTTATATTATCAGGTTTAATAGGCATAGTCAAAAATAACAGGAAAACTACAGATTTTTTTTTCGTCAGTCTCATAGTTGCTGGAAAAAATATTTTTTCGTGTTAACTTATAAAGCAACTCTTATTAATAAGACCAACTATTAGAAAATTAGCTTTGCGCATATTGTAAGCAAAATCTTTTGATAATAATTCTTCTAAAAGCACTTCTTCGATAGGACAGCAACGGTTTGAAATAAACAGTCTTTATGCAATTTGCAAGGAAAGAATCGTATACAACTCCGTAAAAGATATTTTTAATATATTTTATGCAGATATTTCAATGAAATACAGTTTCTATAGATCCAAGTTTTAATCAACAAAAACCTGATCAATACTGATTACTAAGCATCTGGTGAAAGATCGTTTTCCACATTAAAATGAATTAAGTCTTATTGAAAAATATGTTTACAAGGATTTTGCATAGCTAAAACCGCAACATTTAAAATGTTTTTTTTTAAGTAACTTTTATCCACTCACTAAATATGTTTGTGCCAAGGAGGGGCGTTTGCGATGAAAATGTGAAAATTTGGGAAGAGTCTTAGGCTAGTAAATGTGGATGGATTTACAAGGGGTTTTTTAGTTTAAAATGATTGAATGGGGAGCTTTTCGATGAAATTAAAAAAATCTTACGTTTTTGAGAGCTTTTGCAGGTGGTGGAAGGGGGTCGGTAATTGCCCCCTGAGGTTTTGCAATTTGGACTGTGTGATATCAAATTAAAGCTCATGCTGAGTATTATTAAATGGCATATGTTTTTTTCTTCTGCAAGAAACTTTAACAGACTTTTTTTCACCCGAACATTGTTAAAATGAGCGATTTTCGAATTTGTGTACAGAATGGGTGTAGGTTGGCGTAGTTTTAAATTCATTAGCACAATACTTTACATATTTCATGAGAACATTTCAATTTTCTATGTTTAACCGTTGTATGGATTTTAGTATGAAATACATTTTTCCAGTTTTATCATGTCATTTTTTTTTACATGGAAGTACTTACATTAAAGTGCGATAATCTTCTAAACTACTTAATGCAGAGGAAAAAAATGACACCATAATATTCGCAAAAGAACGTAGATGCGAATTAATATGCATATGTCAGATAGATTATATATCTACAGTTATATGAGTTTTTAGCGAAAATTTAGTGACTAAAAAGTATATAATAAAATATATATTTTAAAAAACTTTTCAAATAAATAACCTTTATAAACAAATTACACTAAAAAGTAAAAATAAATTTTTCCCTCTCAGTGATATATGTACAAACACAAGAAAATTTTCATTGTAAAGTAAGAAATGCTAGAACTCAGATTAAATCTTTAAATTGAATTATTAACTTATATGAAAAATTTTTTGATCATATTGTTACGAGCGTGGCCTTAGTTCGTTATTTAAAACACAATATTTCAGATATCATTAACAAGCTCTTTCTTTTATTTAACTTCACTATTTACTTTTATAACATTTACAAACAATTATCAAATCAACTCTTTATAGTTATCGCTAGTACTGTACTTCTAATTATCGCAATCCAAATAGTTTACTTCGTTCACTTCACTGTCTGAAATAAGACTGCCTCCTGGATGTGAGAAGCGCCGTATTTATACTCTAAGAATTATCATAGAACCTTCCTGAATATTCCGTTCTCCGAACCCAAAGTTTACTAAGATGACACTAACCTAAAGTTGTTTGTATTTCCAACAGATGTCGATTGTGTCATTTTGTGGCGCGTAACAATATTTTTTTGCCTTTAGGTACATAACAGTTATAAAACGCGATTATTTCAAATAAACGCACCGGGTATATTACTCCACTTAAGAGGATTTTTTTCTCGTTATTCTAGTTGCTACATCCAACAATGTTAGCATTAAAATATTGCCAACACTAAGATATCAAATCGGAAGTAAAACTAATGATTTGTTGACAATGGGTATAATAATGTGGCAAGGTACTGTAACTGTCCACTAATTGTCAATTCATGCCCAAACTTTTATTAATGCTGTAAAGTTACACACATTGATTAGAGTTCAAACATCTAAAGTAATTTGTAGAACTTTTTTAATATATATTATTTTTTCGTTAACTTTTCAAAAAAAAAATGGAACATGTTCTGAAAAGATACTTTTTGGACACAGACGATCGGCCGCACATCGCTCAACTTCATTTACTTTCGGTAAAAGTATTCCACTGGACAGAATATATATTTAACATCCATTTTGGAAAACCGAATTTTCGATCCCATCTTGGTACAGCAGCTTTCGGGTTTGCGTACCCTCGGCCATAAAAAGAACGTTTTTAGGAATTGTATTTTTTAAAGTTTTTGTGATGTAATGATTTAATTTTATAGGCCTTATTTTTTGTTAAATGATTTTTTCTATTTAATTACTTTTCATTTATTGAATAAAGTTTTATTTTATATAAGGGAAACAAGTAAAGTGTACATATTTCTCACTTTATTTTTTTTTTCAATTTTGTAGCCCTTTGAAAACGATACGAATAAGGCTGCGCTTACATTTGTGAGAGATTTCGGGCGTCGAGCCAATTGGCTCGAGACATTGCAAGACTTCGCGACAATAATTCACAGCCTTAAAGGATTATATAATCATGGCTACACTGCAACAATTTGAATTTCTTAGGAGTTATCGCGCGATAATCTATATGAAAAGAAGACCGGCATTGTGGAATCAAAAATTGAAAGATCACCCGAATCGTGACATTTTAAGGAAACTCTGGGATGAATTAATTAGAATTAAATACAAAAAGTAAGTAATAAAAAAAAATTATTCTGGTTTAATATGAGATGTATGTAGGTGTTAACGTTCTTTGCAAGAATTCTTACTTCTATTGAAAAAAAAATGTTTCGGTTAAATATTTAGCAGTTAGAAAAGTTGTGGATTCTCTCCTTATTACATAAAATTTGTTCTGCACCTCTACTATTTGAACATTCCGCTGTTCTTTGTATTTCGAGTGAGTTACTCTCATGTACTCCTTCCGTATCGATGATTATATTATGGAGTAAACTTGATCAATGCATCTACTTGATCTACGTTTAGTTGAATTTCAGTTTTAAATAGTCTCCACTTTGCCAAAGGCGCATTCTATAATTTCTCTCGCACGCGAAAGCCTATGATTGAAATTGTAATCTTCTTCTGTGATTTTTCCGGCTGAATATGGCTTCATTATATAATCTGTGAGATGATACGTCGCATCCACAAGAAGCATATATGGAAGGCTCACACTTGTATTGGCCAAGAAATATTCATTTGGAACATTGAACGTACCTGCCCCAAGGAACATCGTTAAGACTTCAAGTGCTGGAAATTTGGAATTTTTCCTATATGGCTCCTATATAAATCTCGATCAACATTTATGTTCTCACATTGATCTTTTAATTCTTAAAGCATTAACTAGAGGGTTATATCTACATTTGTTGTTTTATATGAGTCTAAGGAGTATTAGTCCTATATGAAGAATTTACTACTTGAATATTAGTGCTATAAACGCGAGTATTTGGGTCTATAATTCCCAGAGAATTGTGATCCTATATAATAGTCCTATATCAGTATTGGGGAATTTAAATAAGCTTGTACAGCTCTTGGGAAGTATGTTCATATATAAACCGTACCAAAAATCAATCTCAAATCAACCCTTATATAAGAATACGGGGAATAAGAATTTCAGTAAGAATTCATTTTCGATATCAACACTCATATAAGCAGTCAGTATTTTGTGAACTTTTATATTAGAGCAAGGGGATAACTTGGAAATTGTGTTTCGATATCAAAGCCCAACGGAGATGCTAAAGTGTCATATCACGGCAGGCGGGTAGTACAATGCCGAGGAAAAGTTTAATAAATAACCATCCTTTGCATGCGAAGTAGGGTTAGATATTAAGATAAGTTAAGTAGGATTAAGTTAGTTTATATAGGGCCTTCTTAATGAGGTTTTTTTGAAAACGTTTTTCCTAGACATGGTTGTGTTATCATCTTATTATATTAACTCACTTTATAGCCTTCCTAAATGTTCAAGTTGCAAAGAACTATATAATAGTCTAAGCTCTGAAATTATTTCCCATCCTATGTATGTATACCCTGAAATGTTATCATTGGTTAAATAAATAATAATAATAATAATAACAATATTAAATTTGACGGATGAGTGGGAAAAAAAATAAAAAATGCGGTACATGTCATAGAAATGTAAGAAAGAATGTTCTTTGTCGACTCGAAATACATTATCATACACCATTAATTTACAGGAAATCAAAACTTCAATCAACGATTATTGGCCCCAGTATTGCTTTTGCTTCTCCTTCATATATTAAGGCTGAACTACAATAGAAGTATACGTAAGTACATTTACTTACGTAAAGCGAACGCGCCCTTTAATTTAACAGGCGTACACAAATTAACTTTAACTCATGTGAGGGAAACATTCGTTAAGTTTAAATATCCAACTTTCCGTAAGTATAGTGCACTAAGAATCGCTCATTCGTAAGAACGCGATGTGTTCAAACAAATAAATTATTACTAAATGATTAAAAGTGCAATGTAAAAATTACAATTGAGTAAAAATGGTACTACGAATTAATAGAAAGCACAAATTTATCAATTAAATCAACTTCCATTTGTTGATTTTTCACTTTTACCACTTTTAAAATTGAAAACATTAAATATCAAGATAATAACTCTTACGGAATGTGATATATATTTAGGCTAAAAGTATCAATTTTTTGTAAGTAAACCTCAATTTCGTTTAATTTCGTAAAGTTGTTTACTTCTATTGTAGTTCAGCCTTTAGAGAGATGTTCCTGCATAATTCTCCATTAAGTCAATTTCGTCATCGGCCTTATAAAATATAATTTGCAGATCCTGCGTGACCATTCCGCTCCCGGTTGAGAATTCACGTCATTCAATAATTTTTAAAGTAATGTCACTTGTTTTAGGGGAGACCAATAAAAACCACATCTTTTTCCATGCGAAAGGTATTGCCGAAAGCCACTTCTTGCCATTTTCCACTGTTTCCAAAATTTTATATGGCATGACACAAAAATGTGCCACTATAATTAAAAAAAGCAACAAAATATAAAATCTAACCAAAATAGTAAATCATATAGAACAAATTATACGAAATCTGATAGCAGAAATCTACAAAATTTGTCGTCTGATATTGCTATACGATTTCTTGAATTTTCGTATCATTGTCCTTCGTCTATATCTATATATGATTTTATAACTCGACTCAATTCTGATAGACTGAGTATATTGCTTTCGTATATGCCACTATGCCTACATTCACAGAAATTTATTTTGAGTATATGAGACTTTTTCTTTCAACTGTCACACCAATCGGAATTCTCATACAGGAATTCTTATCACGATATAGGAAATGCTATATAAATGTTCTTGTTTCGGTATTTTCTCTACTATCCTTTCATAGCACTATAAATACTATATCGAAATATCTATTCCCAATATAGAATTTTACATCTTTATATTGGAATTTGTTACCGATATAAGCGTTTTTATTCCTTCTCATGTAGCTGTTGAAGTCATGGTAAGAAATTTGTGTATTATATCAAGACTTATAATCTTTAAGGGTGAACTGAAATCCTATATTATCTCTTTTTTATGTATACCTGTTTCCAGTAGCCATATTTACTGAATATTTTGAAGGCCATTTGTAATAAAAAAAGACGCATTTTTTTAGGATTAAAGATTTAGGTACAAATTAGCTTAGCAACATGAAAATAATGACATATTGAAAAATTTATTCAAAAATAGAATTAGAATTAGAATTTATTAATGAAAAGACGTACACAAGATATTACAATCTTTTTTAGTACATTGTTATTTGGTGAATACTAAGAAAATCAAAAATCAAAAACAAAAGCAAATTAAAAAGATTAACTAATAAATAAATAAAATACTAACTTAAGGTAGAAAAAAAAAAGACACGAAAACTAAATGTTAAACTATAAATGAGTAAACAAGCTACGTTATAAAGATAAAAGAGAAAAAAAGACACAATAGAACAAATGCAAAGAAAAGAAAGACAGTAATTAAAATCAAGTTAAAAATAATAATAAATAAAGTAATAATAATAAAAGCAATTGTTAAGTTTGTAAAGAAACAATAAAAGAATGAAAGAACCAAACATCGAAATTGTTGCCAGCGTTCAGGGAGGTTAGGTCACTGGGCAGGAGCCCAGATAGAAAAATGGCACGTTAGTAACCCCTTGAATATGCCGAAGCAACCGGCGTTTTGAATATTAGTTGGTAAGTTATTCCATAAACGAAAGATCTGAACATAGTAAGAATCCTCAAAGATGGGTCTGCGAAACCGTGGCATGACCAAATTTCGAATCCTGGCTGATTGAAAGAACTGAATATTATCAAGCAAATATTTTGCGGTGTTCGTGCGCAGTAAATTAAATAAAAACTAAAGTGCTTTTAGGTTGAGATACGTGGACAGTGAGCAACCAAGAAGCTGTAATTTATAGGGCGACACATAGTCGAATCTGTGTAGAGCAAAGATAAATCTGATGCAGACGTTGAAGGCAACTTCAAGCTTACGTCTACATATGCTGTCAAGCTTAGGAAACACTAAGCTACCAAACGTGAAGTGTGCCAAAAGAAGAATTTTAACAAGCCGTAGTCGCATTTCTTTGCTTAATATATCGGCGGACAGCCAAAGCTGCCGAAGTCCATAATAAATCTCACATATAGAAGCATTATAATGATCACAGCTCTTCATATTGGAGTTGATAATTATGCTTAGATTTCCGTTGAGCTCAGCTGCTGGAAGCTCATCAGTATGAAGACTATTATTGTTGACTATCATATATTGCGATTTGGATGGATTCAACTTAAGCTGATTGTTTACTGACCATTTGTGTATATTTTTGAGGTCGTTATTTAAGCCAGCAAAGCAATCCTCTATTAGCCTAATAGGCCTATCTAGGTATATCTGAACATCGTCAGCATACATATGAAATTTTGCATCCTTTATAACTTCCGGTAGGTCGTTAATAAATATCCTGAACAAAAGAGGTCCAAGTACTGATCCCTGAGGAAGTCTGCAATAGAGCGGTAGAAGACCAGATAAAGTATTTTCCACTTTAACTTGTTGCCACCTATCAGTTATGTATTTCCGGATTAGCTGAACAGCAGAAGAACAAAAGCCAATTTGAAGACAACTTATCCAAGAGCATATGAAGACTAATACTGTCGAATGCCTTAGAAAAATCCAAGAGCACAAGAACGCTAATATGATCCTTATCACTTTTAGTACAGCTGATTCACAGCTATGGTGAGAACGGAAACGGGTGTATTTGCGAAGCTCACAAGCCATAAAAAAACACTTCTCCTAGCGCACAAGCAGGAGTTTGCGAAGCGCACACCTATTGTTAAGGGATAACGCATTGTTTTGGAAACGCGCGGCTATGGTTAAGGTCAACGCATTGTTATAGCACGTATCTTTACCTGATCTATGATTTTTACCTGATCTATGTAAGTTAAATTAAGTTTTTGAAACCAGTAATATCAATATGTGGAGTACGCTCCGCGCCAAGCGCGAAGAAACACACACACAGGCAGGCACAGGCAGGTGTGTGCCCCTGACAGCCTGCCTGCCTGTGTGTGTGTGTGTGCCTGCCTGCCGGTATGAGTGTGTGTGTGTGTGCCTGCCTGCCTGTGTGTGTGTTTCTTTGCGCTTGGCAAATACACCCTACGTGGGTATATTACTTAAAGCAGGTAAAGATATGTGCTACAACAATGCGTAATCCCTTAACAATAGGTGTGCGCTTCCCAAACTATTTTTGACTAGATTAATTTTGGGTTGTGCACTTCGCAAATATACCCACGGAAACCGGACTGCCACTCAGAGAGAAAGTTCGTATCCTCCAAGTACTCCTGTATCTGCGCGGCCATCAACTTTTCTAAAACTTTAGAAAAAAAAAACACAAAATGCTAATCGCCCGCAGATCATTCATTTTATTCGGAGATATCATTTTTGGAAGTGCCAGCACCGTGACAGTCCTCCATAAGCGCGGAAAAGTTGAGAAGGTCAGGCAGGAATTAAAGACATGTAATAAATGTCTAATAATGAAAGGTAGAACAATTTTAATGAATCACGGAGAAACTTCATCCGCTCCCACCGTATCTGATCGTATCGCATGGATAGCTCTTAATACCTCACTTGCATCAACACAACGGAAAGAGAAATTTATTTCGTGTTCAATTAAAGGAGAAGAGTCATAAGAGAGATCTGCTTGAGCTTGAGCTGGGCGAAGGGAAGTGAAGAAAGCATTTAAGTTATCCGGGTTGAATTCGCGCAGAGGACTAACCTCCTTTCCACTAATGCCGGCCCTCTTGAGATTTTTCCGCAGTATACTTGGGGACAAGTTGGGGTTCAGTTTCGATGTAAAATACAAACACTTTGACCTTTCAAATACAGATTAGTCTCATTATTTAGAGAGCCAAATGAACATAACTATTTTCAACCATAGTTAATTAAACTTTCTATTTATTTATTTATTTTGTGGTGCTTTGTTATTTTGCGATCTAGAAATCTAAAATTTAAATCGTTGGTAAGTTCAAATATATGCCTTGTGAAATCTTAATTTTAATATTAGGAAATATGTTCCGCATAATATGTTAATCATATTTTATAATACCATCTGCATTAGTTTCACATGAATAATAAATTTGTAGACTCATCTGGGATCTATTTCTTTTAATGATATTACATTAGGATCACTTTTCCTATATAGGATAATTTGTGCCTAAATAAGTTATCAAATAGAGATAAATTTAATTCCTATATATGTGAAATAGATCAATTTAGGAAATCCTACAACAACGTTGCAACACTAAATTTCTACAATAGGGTACATATAAACTCTTATATAAGCACTGAGCATCAATATGAAATTAAGATATAAGTACATTATAGAAATTATTATTCCTATATCAATACTAAATTTTATTACCCGAGCATGATATGGGATTCTCCACTTTAGCGCTATAACAGTCTAGTGCTGTTCCATGGGAATTCGGTGAGACAAAACTCTGGCTTCTTATGACACCTTAAGTTCGCAAGTTTTATTCTCTAGCAGACCTCCGAGCTTTATACATATAGGACAAAAATTGCTCGTTGGGGCTTCAATCTGGATATTTTATTCTTTGTGTTTACCATAAATGCTACCCATATAATTAGGAAAATTCCACTTTGCTTAAAATTCCTCGCTTCTACTTCAAAAATATTCTCTGTTGGAAATGGCATGTGCGTTTCGTAAAGATTTTCCCAAATTGCTTTAAATGTTTCATACACAATAATAATAATAATAATTATTAGCAATATTATCGCTATACAATACCACCACCTATCTTTTACAAATATGTGAATTTTAAAAATTACAATATTGCACTATTTTTAATATATTGCACACAACCTTTTTCAAAACACTTAAAATTTTGTTCACTTTTTAATTCAGTTGGAAGTTCATTAAACTTCTTGAAACTCTTATATACCAGTGAATTCTGTGTACTCGATCTTTTGTATAATTGTAGTCTGAAGTTCTCCGATGCTCCTCTTAGATTATATGGTTGAGCCTCTGCCACCCACGTGATCATATTTAAAAGATATTCCGGAACCAACCCAATTTTCATTTTGAATATAAAAAGCAATACATTTAGCTCAATTCTTTGTTTAATATCAAGCCATAATAAAGAAGTTAACATACTACTAATAGGTGTAAAACGATTACAACGTAGAATTACACGCATTGCCTTATTTTGTAATTTTTGTAACCTGTTGAAATGACCTTGATTACATATAAACAATATTGTAGAGCAGTATTCAAATTGTGGTTTTTTAATACTGTTGTATATATTTATCGCGGTAGCCATCGTAACTTTCTTTCTAAGTCTCTTCAAAAATCCAAACTTTTTACCGATTTTTTTACAAATATTATTTATACGTAATCTAAAATTTAACTTTTAATCAAAAACCACTCCCAAGTATTTATATTCATTTACACAATCTATTAGTTCACCATTTATTTCAACACACACATCCGTATTATTATTTGTCGCATAGCTTTTGTTTTACCTATATTCAGTTTCAATTTATTCATCTGTAACCAGTCACACAATAATTCTAAATCTCATCGTCAGCAAAAAGTACTATCTTCGACAATTTCAACACTGATTTAATGTCATTCACATATATAATAAACAAAATAGTTCCAACTACTGATCCTTGTGGAAGACCCACGCATCGATACTTCAATTTTACCGGAAATTGTATTATTTATTTTGGTACTTTGATTTCTTCCATACAAGTAGCTATGAAACCATTGAAATTCCTTTCGACGAATTCCATATTTTGCTAATTTTTTTAATAATATGCACCGGTCGACAGTTTCAAATGCTTTTCTTAGGTCTAAAAACACAGCAACAACACTATTTGAGGCGTCTATTTGTGCCTTCCATTGGCACACTACCCAATTAATCGCCGTTTCACAGGGATATTGTCTCCTAAATCCAGATTGTTCCAATATAATCAAATTATTTGTTTCCAAGTAACTTTCTAACTGTTTTTGAACCACTTTTTCTAAAACCTTTTCATATAATAAGCAATGTATTTATAGGTCTGAATTGTTCTGGTTTTTTTGTGTTCTTGACTTTCTGAACAGGGATAACAATGGATTTTATGCATAAAATAAGGAATTCTCCACTCATCAACGATTTATTTATTATGTCAACCAAAGTAACACCCCAATTATTCCAGTTGTCTAATATCATGCCTATACAATTGAATTATAGTCCCGTTTTTTATTCATACTTTTACAGATATCTTTCACTTCATTGTACATACTCCACTCTTCTAAAAAAAAAGTCATAGTCTACTTCTGTAATCATATCCGAATATGCTCTATGAGGTATGGATTCTTTTATGATCTGTATGCTTTGAATAAAATATTTATTGAGTTTACCTAGCTACCATTTCAGCAAGTTGCTGGCATTTATAGTAAATTTCCTTTATTTCAGATTTCGCTTAATTCAAAATAGAGCTTTTTATGATACGCCACTTTTCCTTCTGATTATTGACTTCATTAACTTTATTTATTATTTCATAATTTTTGGTTGCATTTATTCTATGCTTATATATATTTCTCACTTCTTTATATTTTATCCAATCATTTACATCATTTGTTAATCTTGTTAATATGCTGTTATTTTTCTCTCTTTTAACACCATTAATTCCTTTCCTTGCTATACCACGAATTTGTTGTCTTTTTTGTATACATATATATTTCTTTGCCCTAAAAATATCTTCATAACCTGCGGGATATTATTGTTAAAATTATCAACACAGTCATGCAAACTGTCAATAAGTAGGTACCACCCTTTCCAACTCTATCTTTCTCAAATCATTTGCGAACTCGTTTTTTTTTATACTTAAAAATCTCAAAACTGTCATCTTGTTTTATATCGGAGTAATTATTTATTCAATATGCTAATTTCTAAAGTTTCATGATTAATTCAATATTCAATATTATTCATAGCTGTTATAACGTAATCTATTAAGGTTTTTGATAAATCAGTTACCCTTGTAAATTCACGCACCTTTTGTGCATATCCGTTATCACAAATAATCTCATTAATTTCTTTCTTATATATACTTTCACTGCACCAATTTATATTGAAATCACCAACTATTATTATTTCTTCATTCATATCTTCTATAACCTCCATACATTCCCTAAAGAAATTAAAGAATTGCCTCTCTGACGATCTTGGCGATCTATACGCGATGGCCACTACAAATTTAACTTTGCCTCGAGAGCGTTTTATTACCAACCACCAAATGTCTAATTCGATTTCAATGTTACCCAGAACTTCATATTGTCATTCGTTTTTAATATAAAGTGATACACCTCCTGTTCTTTTAGAATTAGAGTCACATCTTATAATTTTATAACCTTCTAAGTATAATTCCCCATCACTAATATCTTCTACAGTATGTGTTTCCGTTAACATTATGAGCGCATGGTCACTACATTTAAAATTGGATTCGAATTCACTGAAGTTATTTAATAAACCTTGAATATTAAGATACACAATTTATCTTCTTTAGTGGCTAATAACCCATTCTTTCTTTCTCTATTTTTAACTTATTTGCCAATACAGGACATTCTTCGTTATAACTACTGTGATTTACATATAGTCTTAATTTAAGCTTTTCATTAGCTCTTACACAATTGATGCACTTATTCACTCTATCTATCATACTACAACTTCTCGTATCATGCTCTTCCATACATTTCGCACATACCTCCTTATTTCGACATTCATCAGATCTATGGTTAAATCCCTGACACTTAAAACATCTTTTCACACTTACACCATCAAACACAGCACACCTATCCCATCCTATATTATTTTTTTTTTCATTCAATGCCTTATTAAAACTTTCAATATAAATCTCAATTACCGCACTAAATCTTATCTCATTACGTACTTTCTTTTCAACTACTTTCAAACACTTCAATTCACTTTTATTCAAATGATCATTCTGTGATCTAATCTTCTCAACAATTTCGTCACTATTAAAAGCTTGTAGTTCATACCTGTCACCCATAGTTTTGGTTTTCTTAAATCAGTCTCCGTTACTACATACTCTTTCCCTAAAGATTGTTCATCTGCTGATTTTATCTTCTGTCTTTCATGTTTGCTAACACTTTCAATTATAACCGCACCATTGCCTTTACATCGCACTCGCACCTCCGTAAACTTCAAATTTATAGGATTGACCTTTCTATTTAAATCTTCCTTTGTTTTCTTTGCATCCTGTTTTTGTTTGGGTTTTATTATTAATGGTGGTAGCGACTTTACTTTATCCGCGGAAGTTGCTCCTTCTGTTTTTTTTACTTTTTTAATTTCATTCATGATCCTATCATCTCTCTCATTAAATTTTTATAAACTTTTTACAATCTCTTTAATCTCACTCTCTTGTTGTATATTTCTTATCTAAAACGGTTTTCTTGTAACCCAGGCATTCATCACATATATACACCACATTTTTCATAGATTGTATCAAATTCACATCAGAATCAGAAATTCCCGCACATTTCACACATAAAATAATTCCGCACACTCCATTGCAATTTATGACTTGCCCTGTCCGCACACTTTGTTTACATTTTCCACAGTTTGTCGGCATTTCTACTCCTTCAAATAGCCCGTTATCCGTTCAACACAAATTTCTAACTCGCTCTAAATTCACGTTTAATTTTTATTTTTTATTTGCACAAATTCACTTTCCCTAGTCTCTATTATCGATTTATAGTGTTTTTCGCACTTCGCAGTTATTATTTTCGAATAATTTTTAATAACATTTCAGAGCTATTGCTAGACACTTCCTATTCTGTTGACTCTTGACATACCACCATAATTCGTATTGTAGAGTGCGACATTCTGAAATAAAAGGCAAGTGACCGAAAATCGCAGCCCATAGAGAGAAATCTGAAATACAATTGATAAGAAAATTATGTTACTCGAAATCGGTTATATTGTAAGTAAATTCATAAATCTATTTATACATCCTTTTTAAGGCAACGCAACGGAGTAAAATTCAAATGGAAAAATCTGCAAGAATTTATGAAAACATCAATATCTCCATTTTTTAAATACATATTACGAGGTTGTTAACAAAATATAACTTTCAAAATGATACTATTTGTTTCAGAATTATTTTCAATTGAATAAATAATTTGTTACTTACCTTAAATTTATGACTAGTTTTTCTCTTGGTGCAATATATTTCCGAATGTTTAACTTTTTAGTTAATTTTGCTCTTATTTTATTTCAAATAGAGTAGACTATTCTAGGTTTCATTCTAAACTATTCATAAAATTTCTCTGAGTCTTGTTTTAAATCTTCAAACAGTTTGCTGAATTCGCCCTTTCATCCCCTGGGGTGTACCCAATACAATCGTTTTGTAAAAAAAAGAAAAATAAATACTTTAAAGTATTCTATTTTCACTATTTACATCCATTATTGTTATAAACTAACTTTTTGTCGCTTCTAAATGTAACCAGGCCATCGGGAGATAACAAGTGATGACTTCGTCGCCTGGTATCGTCTATTCTCGCGCGATGAAAATTCGCCCGAAATCTCTCACAATGTAACCGCAGCCTAAGTGTATCAATCGTATCTAAGTCAAACTGGGTACGGTTGTAACGAGGGGGTCGGTGGTAACATCGCGAATAACTCGACAACTGCTCAAGATTGTGTAACTCACTGTATGGGTGGGGTGATGCCCTTGTATGAACTTCCTTACTAGTCGTCCGTATCGGGCTGCGTGTATTGGATGTGTCGAGAAGAAATATTTGTTTTCTTAAGACTGAAAGTAAAGTTTTGATCTTACATTATATTTTTTATTGTCTTCCTGCACCTGGTACAGATATGTGCATTACTTTCTAACAATATTGTTGGACATTAGAGAATAAATATATTAATGTATATTTTTGCTATCACTATCCATTTTTTTAAAGAAATATAATAATATCAGAAAACATTAATTGGGGACGGTTGTACCACTTGTTGTATCTTGTAAGAACTAGGCTCATGACGACTGCACTAATGGAGATCGGTGTTATGTGTGCCATATGTGTGCCATGTGATACCGACTAATCATAGTGATCAGGTTTTTTGTTTAGCCTCGAAAATGTTATTTTATTGTTTTCATTGTATTCTATTAAAGTTGAAGAGTGTGTTTTTAGTTATCTATATTACAAAATTCCTAAATTGTAGTTCCTAAGAGCTGAAGTTATCTTAAGGTTGACTGATTATAACTTTCTGCTAACAAACATTGTTTTTCTACTAATTTTTAATTTTTTTTAATGGTGTTACATTCGGCCCGACCCCTTGTTACAACCGTTCTGATGATGAGGTCAGTTGTTACATTTTACCGTTTACACCTCTCTTGTAAAGCTTTATCGTAGTTATAAGGAATATAAGTATTGCCAATTTTTAGCCAAATAAATACGATTTATGAAAGAGTAATCAGTTTTGATCTAGCTGTCATATCAAGGTTACAACCTTACCCAGTCTAGCCTATTTTATATCATTTCAAAAATGTTCTGAATATAATTTTTGATCGCCGTCCGAAGATCACTCGGCAGGGCGGGCATGAATCTTATAAAAATCGTATATGGAAAGAGCATGTATCTTGATATTAATTCGAGTACACATAGTATTCTGTGGAACATATCGGGAAGATAGTTAAAATCCATTCTGTGTTATCTGGGTTGATCCGTTTTTTTTTTTAATTATTTGTGGCTATTTGGGGAAAAACATACCTACTCAATTAAAAATATTATTCATAATCAATAATTTGTTGCTTATTATTAAAAAAAATACTTCATATGAGCCGGAATTATTTAGAGATCTAGGACATGCCTTGAATGAAAATAGTTACCAATGTTCAATCTACTTTAGTCTATCAATTTAATATAAACCTATTCAGTTGGCTGTATACGGTTTTCCGAAAATCCTTTGCAATACCTACTATGAAAAAAGTGACTTGCAATCGAGACACCTTGTACGAATTTATATTTAAATTTGAAAATCTACGTAAAACCGAACATTAATTGCCTTGAAACGGAGTCCTGTTAATTCAATAATCTGT
Organism: Dioctria linearis; assembly: GCA_963930735.1. Taxonomy (NCBI): domain Eukaryota; kingdom Metazoa; phylum Arthropoda; class Insecta; order Diptera; family Asilidae; genus Dioctria; species Dioctria linearis. The sequence continues at coordinate 230,528,118 of OZ005742.1, read as the reverse complement.
TCTAGTTCCTTTGTAGTAACTTTTTCAACGTCTCACCTGAACACACAGACACACACGCATACAACTGGCATAAAGTTCTAAATTCCATAGACCTTGTAGATTGTATCCTTTTACTATTTATTTTGACAAGATAATAATACGACTTGAAGGCGTCAAGTTTAGCTTCCTCTAAATTAAAATCGATATTAAACAAGTTTTAGTGAGATTTATTATATTTTCTCCTAATTAATGTATTACTTAAAAATGTAACTAATTTCATCAGCCATTGAATTTAGTAAAAAAAAAAACAAACAAACAAACAAATCCTTGTTTTTCGAAGGAAACTTTAAAATGAATCTCGACCGGCTTTCATGGTCACCGCCCCTTAAACATCGACTAGATTCTAAAAAGGGTGATCTCTCTCAACCCTTTTCTATAAATTTCAATAAAACCCTTCAAACTTTGGGTAGGGTGTAGGCAGGGGGTAATACGTGCATAAATATGGAGAAAAACAATAAGTTGCTCCCTGAGTGCCCTATACACAAGTTGTGTATACATGCGAAGTTACGTAGACTCTATGGGTACGCGTTTTCTATTCCTTATGCCACACAATATTGAGAGCGTATCAGATCCTGTCATAATGAGCAAAAGAGGAAAAGGGTAAAATGCGGCGTTTATTATTTATAATTATGTAAATGTATACACGATGATACGTAAAGGGTTCACCTCTTCGGTTCAAGTTGCAACGCGCAAATCTATATGTATTACAACTGTATGTGTGCCTGCGCGCCAATATTGAGATACAAAAACTAAAGATACTGCCTCCGGCTAACCCCATATGCTTCATATTTCTTACCGGTATCAGCTTTAAATACGGCAGCGATGAATACTTGCGGTCTTCCATGTCTTTCTATACGTCAAGCTCATAGATGATTCGCATCCGTCCGTATTATAAAGTTCCCTCCTCCTCCCCCCCTAACCAGCAAACAGCCCTTCATTGATTTTCATAACTTCATCCTTTGGTTGCCATTAGAGGGTTTTTGTATTGTAATTGTCGTGAAATTAGGAAGTCCCATGGGGACTTAATTAGGATGACTCGTCGTACTTTTTGCCTTTTGTTAGAACGGGGTTTATGTTTTCCGGTATTGCCAAAAACCCTTTGTAACCTTTCGTCGCAAAATAATTAGGTGAGAGCATAGAAACTTTTGACTAATTTATTTCAATTAATGATGTTGGTGAATTTAAAGGGTCTCAATATCCCACCCACAAGTGTTTGTGATAGAAAAATCGACATTTTATGACAGACATAATCATAATCAAAGAACATCATTTAAATGATTTTTTGTATACTATGACTAGTAGGAATTGTATTCGAAGAGTGAGCTGATGATTCTATGGGTCTGAGTAAGAGCCCCAATATATCAAAAGAATTGTCAATAAAATGAAAATATTATTTATACCTAATTGAAGCTGTTACCAAGGGCTACCAAGTGTAAGTAAATATTACTTTTTTAGTCCTAGGTTTGGCAGTTATACATTTAATACGAATGTTTTAGAAGTATGTAGAAGATAGAGCATAACTTCCAATGCCTCGGTTGCAGTAGTAGCGGTCACAGTTCAGAGTGTGCAACTATTTATATCTATTTATGTAAGACTCGCGAACCAAGAATTATTGTCATCAGTATAATTATGGTACCGCTTTAAATCTTTCTCCTTGTAGCGAAACTATAAAAGCAATCCTCCATACGAAGATCCTCTATACACAAGCTCTGTCCTAGTAATCTGGTTTAAACCTAATTTGGTGTTTATTAAACACTTTTTGAAAATTCAATCAATCCTATTAAATATAAAGCATTTGGTTGATAAGACTCTTGCATGGATCTTCGATATCAATTAATTTCAAACGATTTTTCTTTAAATGTTACGATTTAGAAATCCTTGAGGAATACTATAAAAGAGGCTTTCAAAAACCTTTCAAGTGTCTTCGACAAAAGCAATGAAATCCTTAGCAATTGTATACCCGCTACTAAATGCCTTGTGAATAAAGATTATTTTAATCTGCTTTCAGGTAAAATATTTTGTACAATCAGCTTTTATAAATTACCAGTAGCTCTGGAATTATAATTCCCCGTATCTATCTTCTGAATCATGATAGGATTTATAAATTAATTTAGAATCGTTAAAAGTAAAAGTTCTCAGCAATTCTCCTATTCCATTGGGGATGGGTTTGTCCAAGGTTATTAATTTGATTTGTCTCCAAATATAATCGAAAGAAAAAGACAAGATTGCCCAGATGGCCTTGTAGCCGTGGGCCAAATAACATTGATTGTATTTAGACACAGTTTGATTTTTAACTGTGTAAAAATCAATTAATATTTATAAATAAATAAGAAAGACTTTTTTCTATATAGCCAGTTCCTGAAAAAACTAAACTAGACTAGTAACAAGTAAAAAATCTAGAATTAGTCTAAGAAAAATTCCCTAGATAAACGCCCGTATGCAATTTGGTATGGTCATCTCCTCTGTGCAAGTTTGATTTTTGAAGTAGATTTTCGCACATATTTGTAAAACAGTTCATCGGACAGTAAAATTGATTTCATAGGATTTTATATTCTGAAGAACTTTTCAGTACAACAAAAACGACTAGGACTGAGCGTTTTCACAGTATACGTAAAAACCCAAAATTTTTATATGGCAACAGCAAGAACGGGCTGCCCGATTTAGCCCATTTTATATTTTATTTTTATTGTTTCATATTTAGTACTTCTATGTAAAAGTCGTCTGCAAATTGTCAGCTTTCTACGTTGATGTGTTCTCAGGCAGCAACCAAATATATAGTGAAAAATGACAATTTTGTATGGTAACTCCACGAAGGAGTTATCTGATTTGCCCCATTTTCGAACTTAATATTCCGTTTTTTTTTCTAAGCTCTCTAAGTAAATGCACTCTGGAGTTATCGTTAGGACGGACAGAGAGACGGTCGGTCATGCAAAAATCAAAATAACTTAATGGTGTCCAATCCATTTTGCTCTACCGTCATAAGTTCTGTGCGTTACAAACGGAATTATAAACTTGGTATATTCTATGATTTCATCTAGGGTATAAAAACATATACAAAAAAAAAAGTTAAAGTAGACAGAAATAAGATCGAAATGTAAACATATTTGCATTACTCTACTTTAATGACCAATAGATCACCTGGCTTGAACTGTTTCTTCTTTTGGACAGTAGTAATAGTTTAAGGGAAATTACTGCTACAGATGTCGTCATATGAGAGGAAAAACGAAACGGCATTGTACCGCAGGTTATATGGAAAAGTCCAGTGTTTGTTAAATTTGTTGGACAAGTAATAAGTTATTACAGTAAGAGAAAATACGAGAGTTTCATTTTTGAGAAAAAAACCAGGTTCAATTAGAATGTTCATTTCTCAGTATATTTAATTTCGTAAAATGTGCAATAAGAATTTGTCGCCTTAACGTTAACTTTACCATTAAAATTCTGTCTTATTTTTTCTGTTTATTATAACGAAGAATATAATTTGCTTCATTATTCTAATTTTGCTAACATAACAAACAATTGTTTGAAGCTTACATATGTTCAGAAGCAACCCAGGTTCCCATAGTAAACTTAGGTATGGATTGGTTAGATGGAAGTTAAAGGGAGACCACCGAGCAGTTGAGCACTACAGCTCTTGCCACCTGGTGCAGTCCCTAATTTGCCGTCCTTTCTAAGTAAATCAAGAGTGGTCACTAACAATTACTGAACATAAATAAATAAAAAAATATATATATTTCTTTTGTTTAAATAGATTATATTACACATAATGAGAAAACGTAACCGTGTTTAGATATTTATTTTTCTTGCTCTTTTATTAGAATAAAATTGCCAAAATTTATATCATCTGTTAGGTGGGTTTCTACAGAAAATATCGGTAGGTTTTCTCTTAAATAACTAATTTGAATTTTGAAAAGCTCAAGCCACACTGATGACATTTATTGAAAAAATTCTTAACAATATTACTACGTTAGGAACAGAGTCTTCCAGCCAATATTTTTGAATAAATATTATAAGTGCAAGAGACCATTGCTCATTTTTCCAACGTTTTTTTTTGTTCTTGTAGATCAGGTCCAGACAGAAAATTCTGGATCTTTTCCTTTTAATATGGAACTGTTCTTCATTGTCAACAACTTTGCGTCCAACTTTGGTGGCTTCTCTCAATATTTCAGTAAAACCGTGCTTTCACAATAGCTCGGAAACATTATATGAGAGAGTAAAATCTAAAAATATCCCTATCATTTATGTTCGAAATTAATTATTTGCCTTTCTTTTCCGTTGTAAAGTTTTTGTCTTTATTTGTCAAATTTTCAAAGAGAGTTTGATTTTTTGTTATTTCTTCTTCTTTCTTTTCCTTTCTACTTACTACTTAAGACCAATTCTTACGATACCCCTACAGGATGAATGCCTGTATGTAATTTCGTATCGTCACCTCTCTGTGCAAGTTTGATTCTTGAAGTGGTGTTTCGCATGACTTAGAATGTCAATAAGATCTAATGTGCATTCATCAACATCCCTCGAAGATAAACAGACCGACCAATGAAATTCTCAAAGATACTGATTGAGAATTTTCCCAATCTGCAGATTTATTTGGTTTTTATTTATCATTTGTGCTAAGTGTTCTACTATTGCATTTTACGAAATAATAAAACATTTTTTTCCAAAATTAATCTCTTGCTTTAAATGTAATAACTCACTACAACAATATACAACGATTTGTTTGCCATTGTGTAGTTTCGTTGAATTTCTCCAATTACGAGTTGTTATTGCTTCTTTAAATATTTGTTTTTAACCGCCGATAATATTCTAACAAGCCGTCTTTACATCGAAGACACATCAACGAAACTTTGGCAATTGTTTTCAATTATAACAAATCTCCCATCGCTTTTACCCGAATAATATCTGCTTTAAATTGAACGTTTCCAGAAATTTTTATATTTTTTACACAAATTCAGAAGATCTACTGCAATTTTGTTTTGAGATCTTCAGAGGGGAGCTGCATCCGCCACTGGTCCTCTAGCTAAAAAAGGATGAGTTACATCATGCGCTATCGATTTGGAGAAACTATTGTTCAGTGTAATGGTAGAAAACTCTTACGGCAATTTTCGAATTTGGGAATTTTCTGAGGATTTAATTGAAACTGAAGGTGATGAGTTCCTCATCTTGACCGAACTGACGCTTTCTAAAGGCGACTATCAGTCCGTAATGGTTAAGAAAATGCAGAACTAAAATAGGCTTATAAATATTCCCTAACATGAACTGATATGGAAAATTTCGACGAAGTCCTAAATCTATAGAATTTAATTTGTTACGATATGTAACTATGGGAGTTGAATCTGCATCAGCCAAACGAAGCCTAGCTTGGACATCCGGTTGGAAGCGGAAGTCGGAATAACAGAAACATCCGCCCCCGAATCGACAAGAGGGTATTGTGTACTGGGTTTCTCAAAAATATAGAGGCGATTAGAATTTTGAGATACATGGCGCTATACATTTATTTGCTTTATCTTACGAGAGGTGGTCTTGTACTTGGAGATATTCCGTTCTCTACTTTTAGATCGACGACGCCACATACTCGTGAACGGTTCTTGTGGAGGAATAATCTTCTTTCTATTATGTTGACCAACAAAACTATACGTTTCGCCAACAGATTGAATTGAGTCACTAGAATTTAGAAAGGGGGTTTTTAACAGCACTCCTATCCTATACAGAGTTAACTTCGGCGATTATGTACGGCGTATACTAGTTCAATTATGCTGTCAAGGTTGCAGGAATGTATAGTCTACATATGAGCTTGAAGCCTCTGTAACAACATCGACTTCAAGAGCTCATTGCTTAAACGGCCTTGATGGAGGGCTTGCATTTCACAAAGAAGGTGCGACGGCTGCATATCTATCAAGGACATTTCAATGAGGGGTTGCCTGATCTTTAGGCTCTAGCTATCCTAAAGACAAGAAATCAATAAATCCTAAAGATGTTTATATTCCTCGTTAACTGTTAGGGCTGAGAACCATATCACGAACCACAGAAGACGTTTGTTTTTGTTAGATTTGTCTATAAATATTGTGCTCCTGGTTTTTTTTTAGAAATATATAGGTTTTTTGTTTACTCTAATTATTATTGCTTATATTATTTGTACAACTGGTGATTTAGTCAATAATTATGTGTAGGTTATGGTTTTGCTCCTCTATGGAAAATGACAAACCGATATAGAAATGCGTGATCTTCGAATGAAATGTCGCCAGCATCATCAGAAGAAATGCCTTAGACACACAGCGCTCTTAATGAAGAAATAACTAAACTAACGACTCATTGGTCTATAATGATTCATTATAAACTGCAGACACACAGCCATTTCTTTAATTAAGTTTTACTGCCAAACTGGTTTTGAAATACTTATGACATTAAAGAAGCGATATGGATCGAATTAACGCGATAAACTTTGATTTTATATATTTTACTTTTCAATTTAACAATTTACAAATGAGAAAAACATTATATTAGAAAGAATATTAACAATATAGTTTCCGATTTGTATTCCTTTGCATTTTTTCTTTTCATTTTTCAAACCGGCAGATGCAGAGCGAAGCTCCAGATTTATATTATATGCCAAATCTAGCACATTTTGCCACAATATAGCTATAATGAAGGAAGAAAACACTTCATTTGTGTAATTCATTATGATCTGATTTGGGAGCCATAATGACGTATACTATGTGTTCAGTCCACCAACATATTTATGAATGTAAAACTATTCGCATTTCTTTTATTACAGGAATAAGGAGAATATTCAACAGCTCTCCCTCTTGATTTTTCCCTGGATTTTATTATTGAATTCTTTTTTATTTAAACCTTTAACTTGTTGAATTTTGTGGATTTTATTGAATTTTTATATTAGTAGTAGTTTCAGCAGATTTAAGTGTTAGAATTGAATTGTGATATTTAGGCTAAGATATATTAATAACAATTTATATTTGTGCCCATTTCATAGAGAGCTGGTTTTCAGTCCATCTATTTTCAATATCAGTAATAATAAATTCAATAAATTTAATTAGTGAAATTGTGTTATCATATTTGGAGGACTTGTTTTATTTAAGGATATTGAAAGACAAAATCAAATTAAAAAACATTTGAAGACTTATACTTGAATAATTAATATGGACTTAAGTCCTTGGCTGTACTTATAAGTAGGTATACATATGTATTTATGAGCTTATTTACTAAAAGCTGATAAATAGAACTTACAAATACCAATATCTAGATTTGTATAGTTGAAATTTTCTTAGCAGCAGAGATTTGAGTTTATACTTGTACTTTAACTTTAGAGTTTTCCTCAAACCATGTCAAATAGAGCAGTCTAACAAGAAACATATGAATTAGGAGTTGTAGGCCTCCTAAAAATGTTCCATCCAAAATTTATACATGCAAACAGATACGTTTTCTCATTAGAAATGGTAAACCAGTTACCAAAACTAAACTAAGGAACAATAATGGCTAACAGGTTAGAAAAGTTTTGTCACATCTGTTAAAATTATGAAAAATAGAGAGAGAGAATGTCCAATGCTTTCCATTCTCGGGCTATCAAGAAGACGGAGAGTTGGACGAACAGACAGACGCACGGACAGACAGACGAACGGACGGACATACAAAAACCAAATTTCTTTTAATTTATGCGTGGGTGTCCAATCCCTTTTGCTCTACCAGCATTATTTCTTTGCGTTATATACGGAATGACGAACTTAGTATGTCCTATGATTTCATCATCTAGGGTATAATAATTGCCTATAAAACAACCGCACGTGATAGCTTCTTTCCAAAGAGTTGGAAAAGTTGCGAATTTGCAAGTTCAATGCTTCAAATTAGAGAATAACGTCCTTAAGTGAATGGCACTCCGGTTTTCGTCCTGGACTTAGTTGAGAAAGTGCCGTTTTGATGGTGACAACTGTCGTTCGGTCAGCGGAGAAAACGCCATTTTGAATCTCTATGATTTTTTGAAGGCATTTGACAGCGTTTCTCACAGAAAGTGCTAAGCAAACTTAACAATTATCATTTTTCGAATTGGACGACGCTTTTAATCAATAACTTACTGTCCGATAGATACAACGTGTATGCCTGGGTGAAGACAATTTTTCACGGTTAAGGGCAGATAACCTGAACTCTCTGACTTTGACCTTGATTGTGACCTTGGATGTGCCCTTGACCTTGACATTGAAAGTGACCTCGAAAGTGATCTTGACTTTGACCTTGAATTTAACCTCGAGTCTGACTATGACCTTGAATATGACCTTAACTTTGGCCTGGACTGTGGCCTTGACTTTAACCTTTACTTTGACCTTGACTCCGGCTTTGGCCTTGACTTCGACCTTCACTGTGGCCTTGACTTCTACCATGACTGTGACCTTGATTGTAAACTTGACTTTGACCTTGACCTTGACTTTGATCTTTACTGTGACCTTGGCCTTGACATTGACTTTGTCCTTGCTTTCGGCTCTGGCCTTGACCTTTACTTTGACCTTGATTTTGACGCTACATTTGACCTTGAGTTGCCCTTCACTTTAACTTTCACCCTAACTTTGACTTTGATCTTGACTGGGACCTTGGCTTTGACGTTGACTTTGACCTTGCTTTTGACCTTGACCTTGATTTTGAATTTGGCCTTGATTTTGACCTTGGATTTGACTTTGACTGTGCCCTTGACTTTAAACTTTCACCTTAACCTTGACCTTGCCCTTGACTTTGAGTTTGACCTTGACTTTGACTTCGCTTTTGACTTGGACATTAGCTGTTCTTTTGTGTACCTTGTTCATTTGTTCTGTCGATTGAACCGAACTATTTGTTAGTTCGCTTCATTTAAATCTTGAAGAAAAGGGGCGCTGTTCTCAGAGTTTTTAGTTGTAGAAGTTGGTCAAACTCAGCTGACAGCTGAAACTATCATAAAAAATTGTGAAACAAGTTCTTGACATTTGTAATCTGTGAACTGTCACCATAACTTATAGTATTATATATATATTATATTAATAATATGTATATAATAATATTTATTCAATGTTTGTCAAGAAAGTTTTTAATGCTGTCATTTCGTGGTTAAATATTGCAAATAGAAGACATTTGGCTCTGGTGAGTGATATATCAACACGACGCAAACATTATCAAATTATTATTTAAATTGTAGGTATTGCAATACGTACGACTGCCTTATTAAGTTCAAAATTTGTTGTTGGAAGAGTAGACCCAATTTATTAGTACGCTCCGATGAGGCCTGCCGAGATTTAATAGATAAAGCCAACAGTTTTTTGTTGCTGCCACAAGAACGTCCTTTAATACAAGGACACCCTACCAGACCGAGAAAGCCGACACGACGAAAAGAATTTTTTGCTGATGGTGGATGGTGTTCAGGTAATGCAATTGCTTCCGTAGATATATTCGATCCGCAGATCAATGACTGGGAAATGGTTGGACCAATGAGTAAACCTCAAATCCTTTGATATATGCCATTGGTCGTTCAAGTTATTTGAACAGCATTGAAAGATATGATCCACAAACAAATCAATGATCTTTCGATGTAGTTGGAGTTGCTGTTTTAGATTTTTATATGCTGTGTAGGTTGTTAAGATGGTGTCCAATGTTTGAATCGTGTTGAACGTTATGATCCAAAAGAAAATAGGTTGCCCCAATGACGGCTTTAAGTTGAAGTTGCCGTTCTTGAAGGCTATCTTTATGCTATTGGAGGCTCAGATGGACAATTTCCTCTAAATACTGTAAAACGTTACGATCCGAGGTGATTTTTAAAATATATGTGAGAAGAATATTGACTACTATGCAACTTCAGGTCTTTTCGTCTATCGGTGCTGTTGGTGTCAACGAATACATCATGAATCTCATGTACCACCATTTGTAAGTACCTAATTTATATCTAAATGTATTTTATCGTAAGAAATTGAAGAATTTTTATTTTCATTTTACCATTTTTTATATTAAAATTGACGGACATTTTTATCAGGAGGCACGTATTTACAATTATTCTTCGATTTACAAGGATTTGCTTTAAAACGATGACAAAAATGCACCGGACTTACACATGACATTGTAATTCATTGACATTCTAGTCGTATAGTTTTCTATTAAAATTTAATTTATAATATATACCGATTTTTAAATTTGTATATAAATGCTTAAAAGATATTTAATCTTATGGTAATATAAGATCATCCGAATTTGTATATAGACTTCAGGTTTATGCCGTGACATAATAATTTTCCAAACGCCAGTTTTGCAGAACTATAGGTATAGCTACATTAATCAATGAGATGTTAACATTCGTAAATAAAATTAAAAGTAGTGCTGGATATAAAAATGTTATTCTCTTGAAGCGTTCTTTTGTATTTCTTTTGTTCTGCGGACACAAAAGGACACAGCTATTGTCTTCGACCTTGCCTATGACTTTGACGTTAATTTTAACTTTAACTTTGACTTTAATTTTGAATTTGAATTTTAAAATTTATTTTACTTTTAATTTCGTATTTAAGTAATTATACCCTAGATGAAATCTAAAGGGTATACCAAGTTTGTCATTCCGTTTGTAACACCTCGAAATAATGATGGTAGACAAAATGGATTGGACATCCACGCATGATATTAAAAGTTATTTTGATTTTTGCATGTCCGTCTGTCCGTGCGCACGATAACTCGAGAGCGCGTTCACTTAGAAAGCTGAAATTTTGTACATGGACATAAAACAAAAGTAAAATTAAGTTTGCCATACAAAAATTTCGTTTTCCGCTATATATATGGACACTGCCTGAGAACGTGACGAAATAAAGAGACGAAATTTAATACATGTTGTTTTTATAATAATAAAATTTCAAAATGAACCAAATCGGGCAACCCCTTCTTGGTGTTGCCATATAAAAAATTTAGGTTTTTCCATATACTGTGAAAACGATCAGTCCTAGTCTTTTATTGTACTAAAAACTTCTTCAGAATACGAGAGCCTATAAAATTGGTTATAATCATTTTTTCTGTCCGTCGAACCGTTCTAGAAATTTTTGCGAAAAACCACTTCAGAAATCAATCTTGCATAGATCGGTGATTATACGAAATTTTATACGGGCATTCATCTAGAATCTAGGGTATCATAAGAATTGGTCTTGGACCAATTCTAGCTTTTTGACTTGTTTTAGTGTTGATTTTGATCCTGATTTAGCTTTAATTTTAATCTTTTATTTTGATTTTAATTTTGGTTTTGGTTTTGATTTCAGTTGTGATTTTTATCTTTAAAGATATATCTATATATCTATTTATAGACCCTAATGTAAAAGATTATCTGTCTTGTCTTCAGCAGGAAATATATAAATTATATATTTTGCTAGTAATATTTTAATACTTATGTTATATGGATGTCTCGACGACTGCTCAATAGTGCAACGCAGCCACAAAAATCTACTATTAATACCATTAATTAAAAATATTCCACAAAACAATCGAGGAACCCAAATAATCAGGACTTTAAAATTCACGTCCACAGTGAAAACGTTCAAATTTTAGTCACCCTGTATCCACGACATGAGGTCGGCAGGTTAAACAAAGAAAAACCGGTCGAATATTTGTTAATATTTAACAAATTCTAGAAGTTTTATCAATATCGGAGGGGGTCGAAGCTGAAAATTGATTACTTTGATCGTTTTGGTATGGAATTGCTGCATATGTGTACATACATATATTATACTTACTTGACCAAACTATTCTACGGAAATTATCAAACAAGTTGTTAAAAGTGTCCTATAGGCCACAATTCTTAAGGTTCGGTCCAATAAATAATGTCCATTATAAGACGAATGTGTGTATGTGCTCTGCTCTGAAAAAAGACAATAACAATAAACCAACACTTCAGGCATGTAGGCATCGAACCTTATTCCATAATATATTTTTGAGCGTTATCCTACATTTCGAAATATTATTTTCGGAGCATCCTGGATGTTTTTTCGGGCCTTGTTTTATCTACATTGGACTTTATTTCATCTTCCTTTTCGAGCATTATTTCCAAATGAAGAAAAACCAATATTTTCGAGCAATATTTCACTTGTTCCTTAAGATCTCCAAAATTTTGGATTTTTCAAGCCTCAACTACAGAACGGAAGGGGTAAAGTGAAAGAGAAGTAAACTTTATGTGGTATTTGAAAGTTCCAACAATATATTTAATTTAATAATTGCTTAAATTGAAATTATATGGTGATTCAACGAAGAAAATACAGTTCCGCAGCTCCCAAGACATCAAAACTTACTCCCATCCCAGCTTATGATGAAGACTTATCCACCCCGCATATCAGGTTAGTATAATGACAGTCATTCACCACTGTTAAACCATCAAAATCATCGATATTATTATTTGCGTGCGTCACTATTGTCTTAGCCTCTCCCCTCTTCTCATCTTAAATAGATATAGACCGGTAATTATATTTTCTTCTGATATCTGTCTGCTTTTCCTCAGAAAAATCAACCACTTTCTTTTACAATAATGCCATAGTTATTTTCCCCCCAAGACTTGCGGCGGTAAATTTAAACACAAATTAGGGGAGATTAAACGGTCCGAATAAGACTCTTCCACTAAGAAAAGAATAAGAATTTCTGAAATCACAATGATATGGTGTGGTGTTTGCGAAAGTACTGAACTGATTGGATGGAATTGAACAGGAAAGTGAAAAACTCTATTAAAAGGAGTTAAAAAGAGTGAAGAAAGACAACAACAACAGCATCAACAAAAGAAAAAAGCGAAACAAATTATATGATACCACCCTCACTTCCGTTTGGATGTTTTTTACTCCCGAAACAAGTCAAAGACTCTTTAAAGTCCGCGCAGCGCAATTCTCAAAGAACCAATAAGCATCGAATTCAAAGCGAACTTCTTGCTACAAAATTTAATTAAAATTCATGTCATTTGTAACAGTTTTCTTTTGGCCTTTGAGCCGCTTAATTAGGTGCTTTGTTGTTTAGTCACCTGTGGATAAGCATGTTAATGTTAAATTAAACAATCAAATCGATGTGTACTCCGGGAGAATTCCTTTGATGTTAATCACAAATTACGTAAAACCGAAAACGTGCTGCTGCAATCACAACAGTAGGCAGAGAGACAGACTCTGTACAGCAGCAGTAGCAGAGTAGATACAGAATGAAATCTAGGTTTTGCGTAGGAGGCATTCTTGACGCACACAGGAGCTGGAGCACTCTACTTCTGCTTTTGATGAATCCAAACAAAACAAATTATATCACGTGGAAATTAATTAATACAAAAGTCCGGTGTTCACTGTGTATGTGTGTACACATACAAGAATTCATACATAGTTGGTGAGTTGTATTTGAGTTTTGCTTTATCATTTATCCATCTCTGGGTGCTGCCTGGAAGCTCCTTCTTTTGAATTGTTTCCCTCTGCTGTACAATAGCGGCAAGCAATATGAAGTTAACCCGTCGTGTTCATTTATTTTGTAGATATATATTTACTTGTATATATGAATAAATATCCGTATTATATGCATCTTTGTCTATCCCCCTATCAACGTACTTAACCTAGGGTGCATTCCGAATTCCACAGCCTGGAAAATCGTTGAAATATCGAACTGTTGCTCTGCATTCCCATTAAAGGGGCCGGCGGGGGGGGGGGGGGGGTGATGGAGTGTTTATAAGTTATTGTGATTGAAGTTTGTAATCAAAATTCCAATTCCGATCAAGGCACACTTGACTTGATTGGCCGGCCGAAAATTGTGACTAGCCTTAAGATGTGGTTGCCGGACATGAACAATTTCATAAGAAGTCACTGGCTCTACCCGCATTTGTTCGCATGTTTCTGATATACCAGTTTCACGCAAATCGGTTTCACTACTTACGTAAATGGGGTAAAATTTAAGCAAATATTGTTTCCACTTAGATAAAATTACTTAAATTCTAAATTAGTGACCCACTACCTTCTATGATTAAAACAAATTGCAGGTCGAATTACTCAAGAAACCAACATACCTACCTCTTTGTGATAGGTAGTATGATAGTTAGTATGCAATTTTATCATAAGGCTTGGGGAAGCCAATTTACCTTTTGTTTTGAACTGTTTCAGCAGATATTGGGATGTGATTTTTCTAACGATTCTGGCAATAACATTAGGTCAGATAGACGAAAAATATTGAGATAAGTAACGATATGTAAAAACAAAATATTTGGTCATAACTGAGAGATGCCTATTAATACAAGCATGTGGTCCACAAAAAGGGAGTTACCTGGAAAGTTCTCCGCAAGTTTTGAAAATTGTTATTTTGACTGATTTCGATTTGCTCCTTTCGTATTTTCACTTTGCCACCCCGTAGCTTTGCCCGCTCGCTCATTCTATGATAAAAATAGTTACGTAATAAATTAAACTAGAGAAAATTTCCTATAATTTTTGTTTTTGGTTTTTTGTTGTTGTAAAATTAATGGTTTCCGCCGCAAATTCTACTCCAACACGCATATTTCGTATGGTATTAGTAGCCCAGCTTTTCAACACGTACTTAGTAAAATATTTTTCGTTAATATACTAAATACGCGTTTAGGAGTAGACTTTGCGGCGCTCGTACGCTGAAACCATTCATTTTACAAAAAAAAAAAGCTGAATAAAAAAATTATAGGAAAATTTTCTCTAGTATTTTTATCTTAAAATGAGTCGAAAAAGAGATATTTCAAAAATACTGTTTTTGGGCGCAATTTTTTTCAATATGGCGGAGCGAGCGGCAAATATACGAGGTGGCAAAGTGAAAATGCGGAAAGAGCATATCAAAATTTGTAAAAATACTAATTTCAAAACTCCCGCATGGTTAAAAAATTTAGGTGTAAATATTATAAACAAATATTATACATATGTAGGTCCATCAAAGGTTTGAATAAATTGTATATACTTCCTCAATTTATAAAAATGTATAAAAGCTTTTATTAATATAATACGAAATTGCTTTATAAAAATTTTATATACAGTTCAATCAACATCTCGTATAAAATCTGTTTATAAATAAATATAAGATATGCTTTTCTATATCTTTATTATATTAAGTCTCCAGTCGGAATAATGCCTGCTTTCATACCTTGTACCTTGTACCGGCTCTCTGGTAGTAGTTCTTGTCTTAATTATAACCCGCATTACCTTTACATGGTGACGGGTCTAGAGGTCAAGTATATGCTTTTCACCTCGCTTCTCGAATATGTACTTAAAAAAGGCATGCCTTTATAACAGATTATGGAATGGAATATATGATTCTATGTTACCTTTTGGAAGGGGTGCTTTTATATATGTTTATAGAACGCTTGGCTGGATAGTTAATTTTATAAGAGCTTCGCGCAAGTCTGAATTTTCAGGTACAATAATTCCTTTTTTCACACCTTCTAAGGGATCCGGTACTAGTTCTAGTTTAAATTATAACCCTCATTTCATTTACCTTACGGTGTGACATATATCTACTTCTCAGCTCGTTTCTTGATGAAGTACTTAAAGAAGTAAAATTTTACATCGCTCTATGGAAATTGTGCTTTTGCATCTCCTTGCATGGTAGAAGAAATAATTTTGTACGATCCTCATTTTGCTGCATGTATGCATGAATATAAAAAAATAAAAATTAAAAAAATTTAATTTGAACACACACATACATAAATACTTTTTTAAATCCATGCCTCAACGCTATAAATTTATTGTTTTGGTGCATTTGGCCCTTATAATAATATATATATATATAAAGGGTGTCCCATAAGTCGACGTCAAGCCGGAATCGGGTGTGATGATTTTTTAGCTCCTGTTGCTACAAATCTTTACTTTTTTTCAATTTTATTTTTCTTATGTAATCCCGAATAGTGCTTATATAACCTGTTGCTTTAAATTCTAAGCCAACTGTTCCAGCTTGGAAGAAAATACTTCACCCAAATTTAACTGACTGTGATGAAAAAAAATTGTACTACGCCAGTTTGGCAAGTAACTTTAAAAGTTGAAGCATTTAATAAGGATTTTAAAATGGTATAACACTTGCTACAATATTTCTTAGATTACGGAAAAAAAATTCTTTTCTTCAAGAAACCCAGCGTCGAAAAATTTCCTTTCACCTACTAAAAATGATTTTAGTGTACCCAAAGCTTGCCGTAAGACCCTAACTTTAAGCTTCTAGTTTGAGTGAGACGGAGAGTCATTACATGAAGTGTGAGTGAGCCAGGTAGTGACCCTTTCAAGTTAGTGATGCTAACTTTTTGTTGAATTTAGGACAAATTTTCCTTAAGTCTAAAATTAAACACCAATTATTTGGATGCTAAGATTTATTATTTACAAAAGATACTCAAACTGCCTTCTTTCAATTGCAAAACAAGTTCGACAACTTCTTAAAAAGGATCGGGTTATCAGACGGGCAAATCTTCCGTCCGTTGTTGACAAATTCAATTGATTCTGTAATTCTGGAACTCATGTTTTTGTAAAATTCGATGAGGTATACTTTTAGGCACTCCTGTGCTAAAAATTGTATTTCAGATGAAGGAAGGCAGTTTGAGTATCTTTTGTAAATAATAAATCTTAGCATCCAAATAATTGGTGTTTAATTTTAAATTTAAGGAAAAAAAAAACATTGAAAAAAAGTAAAGATTTGTAGCAATAGGAGCTAAAAAACCATCACAAGGTGTACATTTTCTCGAAAACAAAAGAAATGTCTATAATTTGAAAAATACATGACTTAGATTTTTTTTATATTTTTCTGGTAACTATTATGATTTGGCCTATCACCCGATTCCGGCTAGACGTCGACTTACGGGACACCCTGTATAACAATTTTTGTTTTGTAAACATTTTTTTTATACACTTTACTTTTGTTTGCTTAAACGCGAGTTGCAGTAGCTTTTTGAAGCTCTTGTTCGAGGTAATTCGTTACTAACAGCTCCTGTAAAAATGTATATTTAAAAATAATAAAATAATTTAAAAAAGAACTGATTTATTATTATTATACTTATTGAAAAGTACATTATTGAAGCGATTAAACTCTTTGAATGTTTGCTTTCCATGTATGCCGTCGTAGTTTAAACTCACAATAATTTCCTTATTCAAAATATTGGGTAGACTTTTCTGCAGCCGCCCATTTTTAATAATTTTCTTGATCGCAGAAATCTAAGAATTTAAAAAATTTCTCAATAATAAAGTTACATACATAAATAATGGAAAATTATTTTTCATTACAATAACAGAAACATTGTTTTGGTGAATAACTACCATTTTATCTTCATTAATATTTCCTATTTCCTTCTCTGTGTTTTCTAATTCTTTAATATGTAGATTTAAGTGGAAATTTACCAACATGGACACCTTTAGTGGTTGTACGTTTGATGAGTTGACGGCAAATTACTTTCTGCTGCAGGACTTCGTTTGGGATTAATTCATTAGTCTCTTTATTCATTTCGACTGAGGAAACTAGCGAATGTATTAATTCTTTCTGCTCTTCTACTGAGTCTTTTAAAATTGTTATTTCTGTCATTAAATCTGTAATGAGAAAATAATTTTATAGTATTAGTTCTGTGAAATATATTAACAACGTACCTTCGCTTCCGTAAAGGATAAGTAAATGTCATTTTACTTTTTCCACTCCCCTCAAAATTATCAAATTATAATCACTGAAACACAATTAAATTAGCACTTGCGGCAACCACTTTCATTGAAAACCAAGACTAAAATGTTTCATTCGAAATACTGAGTGAATTCCCAAAATTCTACACTCATTTTTAAATGCGGAAAACAAGTTGGAAATAAACCAAATACATTACCTATTCCCTTCTGATATAAGTGGTTGAATAAGGCGTAGAAAGAGAAAGCCAACTAGAATGTACTGTGAAGTATTTGCAAGTATTGAAAGAATCGCTTCTCAAAAGAAGTACAACAAAAAGTCCGACTGGGATATCTCATTTCTTGAATAAACCTTTATACTGATGGTATACTATTCGGCAGTATACACTATACACCGCTTAGACCTTATTGGTGAATTCGATCGATCGAATTGATTCGAATTCAAACAGCGAATCGCAGTTTTTTGTTCGTATGACATATTTGTAAGTATTTTTGCTGATACAAATAATTTGAATGGTTTTAATATTACTGCAAAGATAGAGTTTACACCCAAATTACTGCAAAGATAGAGTTTACACACAATGTATTAATGTATTAGTTTTATACTGAACGTAATTGATCCTTATATTTAAATGGATACAGTTTCTCCTTTGGTCGTTTGCATTATGCTTTTTACTAAGATAATATATGAAAGATAAGATAAGAAATGAGACTTTTTTGGTATTAGAGATGCCGATATCCGTATACTTATTAGATTTTATATGAAAATTTGTATTCGTAGAAGACCAAAGTATAAAAAAATATGCATCGTTTATACCAATCATTTTAACCGTGAGAATGCTTTACTTGACTTTACTACCAAATGACGGTACTATACAGAGTGTTTCATAATTGGTTCACATAACTCAAGGGATTGATAGTCAAGGCGGAGACAAGCAAAAAATTATAAGGTGAAGGTCGGGTGGGGTAAGACGCGTCGTTTCCGCGGTAGGGGGCTTAAGATTTTTAGTACTTCTTCCACTTTGCACCCTGTAACTTTCTTGATATGCACCCTATCAAGATGGTATTCATCTCAGACGATAGAAAACTGTCTTAGCTTCCCAATCAATACCCAATCCGCATCCTTCTCAACTTCTGTCGAAAGTTGTAGGACGTCAAAATCAAAAAAATGGAAAAAAAATCCTAATTTTTTCAAACTTTAACGATTTTTCCGCCAAAATGCATGATAATATTACAGTTTTTTTTACAATGTTAGAAACCCCGGAATGTTACTTTTATCTACCTAAATTCAAGCGTTTTTGAGATATTTCCGTTTCTAGGATTAATAATTTCATTAATTTTGCTACTGACTGTGGTCATTGCGCCTACTATTATGCAATTACACGCAAAATTAGCAAAATAAAGAAATTATGAATCATAGAAAGAGGATTATCTCAAAAAGGGTTGCATTGATTGTATAAAAAACGGTTGCATTTAGGTAGGTACTTGTGCATAGTGAAATTAATGATAACATTCCGAGGTTTCTAAATCTTGTAAAAAAACTATATAAGTAGTTATCATGCTTTTTAGCGTAAAAATCGTTAACTTTTGAAAAAATTAGGAATTAATTTTTTTTTTCAATTTTTTTAATTTGACGTCCTACAACTTCCGACGGAAGGTGACAGGAAGGCTGATCGGCTGAGACGGTTTGCTATCATCTCAGATGAATCACACCTTGATAGGGTGTATATAAAGAAAGTTATAGGGTGTACTAAAAATCTTAAAGCCCCTACCGCCGAAACGTCGAGCTTAACCGTTATAGGGGAAAATAACATTGGTAAACTAAAACACGTTTCTTTTCTGCAACTATAACAAAATATCAAAATTTGCTTAACAAAAAAAAATAATGACATGTAATATGTATAAAAGTAGAGAGATTTCTCTTTAGGATTTTTTACCGGTAAACTTATATTTGTTCAAGAAGGAATTGATTTGGATTCTCTGGTATATAGCAAAAGCTAAAAAAGCTAAAAAAATGTTTTTAATTTGTTATTTCATCACAAAAACCCATTACATTCTTGGTGCCAATTTTCAAGTCTTGGTTTTGACTCATCAACAGGTCCCAAATAGCGAAATTGAGTGACTTGAAAAACAAATGAAAAAAAAGAACAAAGAAAAGAAATGAAAAATGACAAAAAAATTGAGAAAAATAGAAAAAAAAAACCACACTGTACCGATGAGTATAAGGTTTTCTGCTAACACGAAACGCTTGTTCTTCTTCTTCCTTTTTCTGTTTTCTTTTTCAGCCCACTACGGGCGTATACAGGTTGGATTCGTTTCGAATGAATCTGGTTTTTTAAATTTTTTAAAATTTTTTTAATGAAATTTTGTTTTCTATTTGCCCCAATTTTTTTCAATTTTTCATTTCTTTTCTTTGTTCTATTTTTTCATTTGTTTTTCAAGTCACTCAATTTCAATATTTTTCTGGATAGAACAGTGAATATTCTTCTAAAGAGCTGCCAAATGATGGCTAGAGAAGCGCTTAAATTGCGATCATTTCAGAAGCGCTGGCTTTTCGTCCCAGTAAGGTTTTAAATTTTTAATAATTATTTGCACACATCTTAGTTTAAAGATCATTACAGTAAATGGAGGACTCATCGGAATGATCATAGCTTGGGTCGAAATCACTGTGGGCTTATCAGCCAACTTAGGGTTACATATGCATGAACAAATTGAATATTACTAGATAATTAACTTTCCACTATTTCACTAAAGATGGCCATGGTCTTTTGCCACGTGGGTGCCTAGAGCTGTTTGGGATAACAGAAATTATCTTCTAAACTACTTTGGGCTATCAACAGGAATAAAAACTTAAAATACAATCGCAAACACCACACGAGAGATACACCAATTGCAAGTTCAAAAGGGAGTGAACTGATTTTGAGAAGAATCCCCGTTCGAGCCCCGTTCGAATGACTTATGGAATAACCTTAACTGGAAGAAGCTGCGAGTATTCTGTTCACACGGACCAACACTATAAAATTTTCTCTGATTACTAGTAGAGTTAGGCTACTGAAAGTCTGGCAAGAAAAAATGTGAGAAATTTAAAAAATACTGGGGCTGCAAACACTGTCACTAACTATACAAGGACAATGCCAAAATCTAACAGCAAAACTTTCTTGTAGTAAGTTGTTTTACTGGTTGAAAAATTGGTTATCAGTTTGTCTACTATCGTAGTGTTCAGGGAGCACAATGGTTTGCGGAGCCCTGGGCACAGGCCCAGTAGACCCATGCGTAAAGATGTCATTGATGAAAACATACCTATATCTGATTGAATATAACATGTATTATGGAGCACTAGGGTAAAATGATATAATATGTCATTTTATCTTCTAGCAGGATATGTCACTTTGTATATTTTTACTGTACGTTTTAACAAATACCTTCTTCTTTTTTTCCTAAAACTTAACTATTGCGCTTTCACCTATTAAATATCCGTTGTTACTGATAAACTCTTTGAAGTGTTGCTTTCACAAAAACCTCCCAAAGTAACTGGAACTTTCACAGTTTTGCTATTTGTTAAATCTGTGGTTAGTGGCGTGCTCCAAAAAATTGCACTTAATTCAAAATTGAAAAAAAAAGATGGTGTATGTCGTTTTAGGACAAGTTCCCGTACGGACTATCTAATTTAATTCTGGTAGCAACTTTAATTAATTAATTAAAGATACAAAGAGCCTCTCGGTGCCTGATGTTGGTAAACTACGCTATTATAATGTGGATAGGCCTGGCGACACCGACAAGTGGGATCTATGCGTAAAGCTATACCGGGCCCCATTAAATTGATATTGAAAATAAAATTGAAATTATATTTATATAAAATCGCCATGAGCTGCTTTTCTTGTCTTGGCTCCGCTTTTCCGTAAATTTTGGCAGCTATCAAGTCGGGTTATAGGGGCACATTATTGCCATGTCAATTAATGTGCAAGATGACAACAGAGAGAAAAGTTTGTGCTTTTTGCAGCAATTTTAGAACATAAAAATGTACACAAAGAATTTTGGCTAAATCCATTTCTATGCTTAAGAGATGACCATGACATCGAAAGCCATTTAAAATTACTATTCTTACTATCCAGCATGCATAAAACATGTCAGAAAATTATTTGGACGCCATTTGAAATTCTCCTAAATGTCAAATTTTTGTTTCTCTTCTCTCTTTTTTTTACGACAACGTTGACATGACCACTAGATTTTTTCTGTTTCTATAGGCAAATCCGCGCAGGAAGATAGTTGCCAAGTCAAGCCACGTCAGGAAAAATAATGCATGGAGATCACTTCAATGTATAGATATAAATGGACTGACTGATCTCCTATTTCATGTGAAACCAGTTTTGATTTCAGAAAGTATGCTCTCACTGTCAATACTAGCACTATATTTAAATTATTTGGGGATTTACTTATATACATGTCAGTGGGATTTACCGAATTTACCACAAAAGTATTTGGGACTATTTTTGTTTTTAAATTTTAATTATCAGTCAAATGAAGTGTTTCTTACAAGGCTGTTTTGGTAGGAAAGGTTTAATTACCTTATGCAAAAATCGCTGAACCTTAAGAAATTTCTCGTTACGAATCGCTACAATTCAGTGGGAAATACTGCTCTGAAATAAAAGTGGTGCCATTTGCTTTCATGCATTTTTGGTTCAACGAGCAGTCCATTTATATACATGTCAGTGGTGGGGATGTTATTAATAATTTAATCGCTATCGTTGTCTATATTCAATGTCAGTCAATATCGGTTTGCCTATGAGTGAGTGTTTCATACAAATGAAATGATATGACTTCAATCCCATTAGGTACCTGGTGGCCTACAAACCGTCGAAGATAACGGGCCCCAACATTTCTGTCATCTCATACGAAAATGTCTTATCAATAGACAGTTGTTAGGTATGTAATTTTTAATTTATTTTTGATGTATTTTTTAAAATCTTATCTATCATCATACCAATTTTAAACTTCCCAACTATACATACATATACCATTTAGATGTGTTAGAATTTTACTAATATACGCACACTAATTGTCTCAGCTAAATTACGAAAAGAACTGAATCATCTTTAAGGTAATTGTCATTCTTTCGCAGTCCCTAAGCAATGGGTACATAAATTATGCCTGATTTACATACATATATAACTCAACTCATCCAAATGTGACTTCAGTCGTCGCCCTGGTGAATATGTATGATGCTAAATTATCTACTTTATGACATACCTCCATGGGAATATTATTTAATTGCTATTTATGTGACTTTTCCAGGGCATAAATGAATTGTAAGGCGATTCAATTCTCGCATGGCAAGGAAATTCCTGCGGTGGAGATAATCATCCAAGTTCATGAATATTCTGATGAAAAAATTTACGAACGTAGGTACAATACATACGCACATATGTATGCATATAGCGATTTTTTTTATGTGCGTATAAAAAATTAGATTTAGTTTCATCCTTAAGTCTTCCTGATAGAAAATCGTCAACCACAACAATATTATCACCGTCACAACAATCCGAGAACCGCACACACTGAGATAAAATTTCCTATGTATAACAATAATGAGTCGGGGTCTTGGGGACAATGAACAGGTAAAATGATAATTAATTTCACTTTCGTCACTCATTAAGTCATCAGTGTGGGAAACGAAGCCATTGAACAAGTTGCTGTTGGATAGCCAAGAAGCCTTTTATTGTTTCCGTATCTCCGATTCATCAAAATAATAATCCTAGACGTGCGTTCGTTCATTCGTTCATTTGTTCCGATCATTTTCGCTTATGCCCAAAACTCCGGAGCAATTTAAATTAATTGGAGACTCTCAAGTGCTGGACGGTCCCAGTCGAGACTACTATGTACTACCGTGGGGCTATTATCCGTCATAGATATATCTGAAATGTTCAATCAGAGAGGTCCACTTTTCTCGAAATTGCGCACCGGCCATAAGTACCGCTCTAATTAAAAAGTTTTCCCCCATTTTAAGAGGGAAACTGTGGTATACATTTTATATATGTATGTATGTATATGGATAACCCCGGCCTTAATTATGAACCACCCCTAAATTTTTTTAGCTGAACTCATATTTCAAATAGCACCCCGGCTATCTACAAAATGAAGGACTTCATATTTTCGATATGTTTTAATTTGACAAATAATATGAATAACAATTTGAATACTTGAATTTTTGAGGAAAATCAGGTGATTTAAATTTATAAACGAAGAACACAATACTCAAAATTGTAACGCTTTCGAAAATATACTTAATTAGCAACAAAACTTTCGTTAAGCATTAAAAATTAAAATTTTGTTGAAGAAACTTGACTTGAAAATCACTTGATCGAATCTGGTTCACAAAAGATTTTATATTATTTTCACCAAATCCCGTACTGAGTAGATCGACTGCTGTCAGGTTTTTGCTGCTACCATGTTCCGTCCAAATATCTCTGGTGTACATAAGTAACATTAAGCATTTAATGGTGCCTTTCCATATCTAGCAATACCATATTCGGAACTACGACGTTTCCTAGGAAGGGACCATTTTAGTAGACATCCCACAGTTATTCCTACTATGTAGAAACGGTTAATCGGACAGTAAAACTTCTTATAACTAATTTCATAGCTTTTTACAGTTCGCTGAACTATACACAGTACATTGAGAATGCTTGGGGTTGACTGTTTTCTCATTATATGTGTCATCCTGCAAGTTCATAAATTTTTATATGGCAACCCTATGAAAGAACTGCCCGATTTCGTTCATTTTCGAAATTAAATCTAACATTATTTGAAGAAAATTTCCTAACTTAACACTTTCTCAAGCATTTTCTAAATACATATGTACATATATTATGAAAAATGGAATTTCCATATGGCAACCCTACAAAGGAGTTGCTATAAATAATATCAGCCTTCGTGCTAACAATTCTGGATATGACCATCCCCTCTAGGCTGTACTTGAAAAATGTACTCTAGCAACCCCGTTGTGGGGACGGTAAATCGTTGTCTATAACAATTACCAATATTTTCTCCCAAAACTAATTTCAAGAGGGTGTGTTTTCTTTTTAATTTTCTAGTAATACTTTTTAATTCTTACACTATGTATGTCGTCGTACTAGTTTTTGTACACCCTGTGCATATATACCAAATTACGTAAGAGAAAATAATTTTATTTAAAACGAAAAAAACAAACAAAAACAACAACCAACATTCACCAGAGATATTGAACAATTCGACTTGAATTCTATCAATCTATCGTTCCTTTAAAATTTCACAGTAGCACACCCAGAACTCTCTCCTGAATTTATAATCTTGTTAAATCCCCAATCATCATCGTTAGAGACTTCTACTACAGGAGTGGAACCACCTTCAGTGGCTGCTTTTCGAAACCAGATCACATTCGGTCTATCAATAACACCGAAAAGGAAACAGAACAGCAAACGACCCATAAAATATGTGACGCTAGTCCTGGTGGGTATAAGCATTCCCTAACTTTTCCGATATAACTACAGACGTACATACAGACGTACATATATATAATATATATGTACGAATATAAATCCACATCCAGTATAGGGCGGAAGAGGAAAATATCGGAACTTGAGGAGAATTCCCTTCATGTGAACATATTTCCATTAAATTTCCACATTCTATTGATCATGACACCCAAGGGAGAACTGTGTTTTATAGTACACGATACCTGGAACAGCTTGGTTAACCACCACACTGTGTTCGATTCAACCAATGTTCTATCCTCCATTCGAATGGGGCACAAAACGTCCAGTTTTGTGCAGAAACTTCTTTTGTTTTGCAAAAGAAGTGAACTTCAGGCAAGTGCCTGCTGCTATTTCATTGTGCATTGTTACTCTACGGAGTTGAGAAAATATGTACTAACCATGAA
The DNA here is from genome assembly GCA_963930735.1 of Dioctria linearis. Taxonomy (NCBI): domain Eukaryota; kingdom Metazoa; phylum Arthropoda; class Insecta; order Diptera; family Asilidae; genus Dioctria; species Dioctria linearis. Next base: position 230,502,576 of record OZ005742.1, on the reverse strand, counting down.
TTTTTCATAGTTGTACTCTTTTATACTTGTAAAGAAGGTCGGTTTAAGGATACTTCCTGTCCTTGCGGTTTTTTTGCTCCTTGAAATTATATAATATAAAATAAAATTTCAAAATATTGTGAAATATTAAGTTCTTATACACAATCGAAGGATTCATCTTCGTTTTTCTAAAGTAGTTCGTGTCTCAAGCATAAAATATATCTGTTGTCTTGATGATGGTCAAGGATTCACTTATTTTTAAGATAATATCATCAAAAAGCAAGCTACACTTTGCGAATTTCGTCACATTACCTTCGACTTCATTGTACATTTTAATACCTGAGATGTCTTAAGCTATGGACTATAACGAGATGAGAATAAAAGACAGATAAGTTGGATCAGTGATTATCTATCAAGTTCAGGTCCTGTGTTTAAATCTCGGTAGATAACTTTGACTTAAGGACAGATTATCTGCAATTTCAAACTGTAGATGATATCTTTCAGTCCAAATCTGTTTTCGTCCACCCACTAGTATCAAATCACATCTTAAGTTTGAAATTTGACAGACAGAAAACTTGAGATAAACTGATGATTAGCACATACCTACAATTGCGTCTTCGGTCCATATCGTAAAATTTGTGAACGTCTATCATGCAATTCGGTCGACATTTTAAAATGATCATGTCATAAAAGAGAATTGCTGCTCTAGTAATAATTATTCTTTTATCAGAAGTACCAGTGAAGAATAAAAAACATTTCTTCACAGACAAAGCATCTTACGAGGTTATTAATTAATTTCCTAACAGAATCAATAGTAGCTTTATAACGTTCTACTTATTCCTTATAACCTTCTTGTTTTAACTTTCTGTCCGAATTTGAATCATATTTTTTCTGTTCTGTTTCCTGTATATTTCAAATTCATCGAATGTTGTGCTTCTATCTGACGAAAATATCAAACTGATCTTATCTGGTGTATTTGTCTTCAGTCTGTAGTTCAGGAACTGCCAATCTGGTTGACATTCAAATCATTCATATTTTCAACATACATACGCAGATTATCTAGACCGCAGATCAAATCGTACGATTTGAACTGGTAATGGGTGGCAGAATTCAATTATATCTACAGTTCGGACCAGTAGATAATCTGTAAATGAATGGGCACATGAATGGAACAACTGGTTTTGATGCGCTGATTTCATTTAGATAACTTAAATAGTGCAGCAGTAAGTGTTTCAAAATGTTTTACGGATTGGTGTACTCATGACTTTTGAAAAATCTTCTGCATTTATTTATTTATTATTATTCTTAGTCTACAGATTACAAACAAATCAACAGACCATGCATATACTAAACTAAAATTATGTTTTGGTAGAACATAAACTAAAACTAACCTACTATGTAATATAAAAATATGAACATATCAATATCATAATCATAGCAAGCTTTCTAGAAAGTCCGAAACAGAGGCTTTAAAAGAAACTCTATCTTGACTAAAGTCAATTATGCTGCTACATAAATTAAACTGCCGAATACAACGACTTAATGGACTACTGAGGCCATAATTTGTTCTATGGAAAGTTTCAAAAAGAATGGGGCGCAGTCTTATCTGCTTAGACGGCACATATAAATGTATAAGCTTTAAAATATCAGGAGAAATAATCCTGTTTTCAATAACATCTCTAATAAACATAGTATTATAAATTTTCCGTCTGAGAGACAGTTTCTGTAAGCCAATCAACTGGCATTTGGCATTATAAGGAGGTAAATCTCCTTTGCACATTTTCAATTCTGTTAGAATGCGTCACATAGAACGGATCCCATACAACCGTGCAATATTCCAAAATAGGCCGAACGAAAGCTGAAAATAATGCCTTAAGGGTGTAGGATCAGTGAATTCACTAGCCCGACGTTTAACAAAACCAAGCCGAGAATTAGCTTGACTTACTACATAATCAATGTGGTAGGAGAAAGTAAATTTGCTATCTAGAATAACACCAAGGTCCGAAACTATACTACATTTAGGAATATTTATCCCATCGATAGACACTTCAAAATTAATTGGTCATACTTTTTTAGTAGCTATAAAGTGTTTACATTTATCAGAATTTATCAACAAATGATTAAGATGACACCATTTCGCAAATTTATCGACTTCTGATTTGAAATTGGATACTTGAGACATATCAACAATTTCCATGAAAATTTTTAGATCATCACCAAAACCTAGGACAGACGAAAATTCAAAGATTTTAAAAACATCGTTGATAAATATAATAAAAAGATGGGGCCCTAGATGGCTCCCCTGAGGCACACCGGAATGTACCAAAATCGGCCGAGAGTACACCTCGTTAATTTTGATAATTTGTATGCGATTAGTCAAGTAGGAAGCGAACCATGCAAGAAGAGCAGAATGGAATCCAAACGCCTCAAGTTTGTGTAAAAGCAGTCGAATATTGACCTTATCGAATGCTTTAGCGAAATCAGTATATAGTGTTACAACCTGACTACCTTGTTCTAGGACATTTAAGCAAAAGTTGACATAGGAAACTAAATTGGTTGTTGTAGAGCGTCCTTTTACAAACCCATGTTGGTGAATAGAAATATACTCCTTAACTAGAAAAGAAATTTTTTCAGAGAGCTTCGGAATTGCAGAGATTTTACAAATAGGATGGTAATTACTGACACAGTTTATAGCACCCGCTTTATGTATAGGACGAACGAATGAAATTTTCCACTCATTGAGGAACAGTCCCGAAGATAACGACAAATTAAAAATATATGAAAGAGGCATCGAAATAGGATCACGGCATTGACTTAGAAATATCGCTGGAATGTTGTCAGGACCAGAAGAGTAGCTGCACTTAGCATTGGCTAATGCTAAGTTTACATCCTCCGTAGACACATACATTGAACCCAAGTTGACCCGTGAGAAGATATGTGTGATAATCTCAGTATCAATGGGAAAGCCTAGGTCCTCCACATATACAGACTCAATGTATTCCGCAAAAAGGTTGCATGAATCTGAAATATTATCCGCAGTTTTATTCTTAAAGCCAATAGAAGAAGAAATTTCATACGAATTACGCTTACTGTCTAAAAATGACCAAAAAGCTTTTGGATTTATCTTTATACTAGCCTCCACCGATGCCAAATATTGACTATACAGAAACTTATTTAAGAAATCATATTCTTTCCGCAACCTTTTAAAAAGCATGTGATCCTCAATCACACCAGACAGTTTGAAGAGACTGAGGAATGCACGGAACAAGGCTCATATGTTCCGTGCATTCTCAGTCTCTTCAACCTATAGTTTATCCACGGAAAACCAGAATTATTTCTCCTTCTAGTGAGAGGAACATACAAAACAAACAAGCTGTAAAGAACTTCCAGAAAATATGAATAAGCAGCATTTACAGTATTCAGGGAAAACAAATATTCCCAATTATGCGCACTTAAGGCTTCATTGATAGCATCATAATTGGCTTTCCTAAAATCATAAAAATAAGACAATTTGTTTTGGTCAATAGCATTAGATGAAGAGCTCGAAAATTCAACAAATTTAAAATTTAAGTCGATAGCTATATGATTAACAGTATTTTTAGATAATAAATAACAAGCCTCAGCTACAGTATAATTCAAATTATCACTAATAAAAACTAAATCAAGAAGCCTACCTATGGAGTTTGTAACATTATTTACTTGGACTAGATTCAAAGACAAGAGACCATCAATCAGGCAAAATTCAAAAACCTTTTTTGTGTTCAGTGGAACCAGGACCTTATCATCTTCATTCCAAGACCACTGTAAGTTTCCAGCATTGAAATCACCAAAAACGCAGATCTGATCATTCTCCAGCAGCATATATTCAGTCAACCAGTTGATATTATCAATTTTTCATATATTTCTTCAACTGACGAATTAGGAGGAATATATGAGACAAGGCAATAAAGAATCCTTTTTCCCATAGAAATATGAAGACAAATCTGCTCAACTTCGAACGAAGAATGTGGCAAAGATACCTCACGAGCATGAAGAGAAGAATTTATCGCCAACAAGACTCCACCACCACGACTAAAACCTGAGTCTAATGATCGATCTTTACGAAACACTATGAAGTTACTGCTGAAAATCTCCGATGAATGTCTGGAATCATGAAGCCACGTCTCCACCAAGGCGATTATATCATAGGAAAACTGAGTCGAGCCAATATAAATATCGTTAATCTTAGTCCGTAAGCCACTGACATTTTGAAAATAGCATGTTAATGAAGATGAATCAATAGGTAATTGAGAAGCTTCTTCTATGTTTTCTGAGTTAGCAGTGGCACCGCAGCTTCGTTTTTTGACAGATTTGTAAATCTACGAACAATAACTCCACAAGGCCAGACATCCTCACTCAGCAATCGAGTAAACAAATGATCAGGAACACCCGGTTTAAAATTAACAAATTTCCAAGAAGAAACATCTACATCCGATTTACGTAAACGTTTGCATATCAATACACCTGAAGATACCTCCAGCTTAGACGCAATATAGGCAATAATGTTTTTTTCAGAAGTTTCAGGATGAAGCCGAGACAGGTGAAGTCACATACGCCTATAGACCGTAGATGTCTCCTCAAACAATGCCGTGCCAACGATTTTGAGCTTACGTCGCTTATTATGCTAAGCAGTAGCCCAATTGTTATTATCAGACCTGATCATCGACCACAGTGGCAATCGAGGTAGCAGACCCTCCTACAGCACTATCAGCAACAAGGTCAGCAGCAATCACAACAGTAGCTGCATTACCACCAGAGTTTCCAGCAGTTTCGACGTCCACAATACCACCAGCCAATTCTCCTCGTGTAAGAATACCATCACTAGGGACTGTAGCTGCGTTCATCAAATTTTCGGTACATAACGCAGAGAGAACAGTATCATCCAAATATAATGTTACCATTTCTTCCATCAAATCTGCCACCCTTCTCCACTGTCCACAATTTATAAGAACACATCATTGACAAGAATAATTTTTAAAGCGTAGTATAATTTCTCAAAAAAAATAAACCTTGAATCATCCATGAACATCTCCAGACCCATTATTGCAACCCCATCATCTCTCTAGAAAAGTGCAGTCGGTACTAAAAACCTATACTGAAATCGATAGAATTACAAGCAGCGATAAGAAAAACAAATAATGCGCAACCATTTCTAAGGGTACGTGCACAACAGGGCTAGGTGAGGCGAGGTGAGGCTAGGCGGGGCGAGGCATATCAACAGTTGAGCAAATAAAATGATTGTACGCTGTACTATGAGAGTGTTCATAACAAGGCTGTGTCAGCGCGCGATTTGGCGGGACACCTCCAGGTACATTTTTTGCGGGGTGCAGCACGCTAATTTTGAAAGCAGGCATATTTTTATAGGTTTTTTCTTTGATATAATCGATTCTCATATATTGGAAGAATCTATCAAGATCGGTATTAAATTAATTAAGTATTAATGATGAAATTTACCAAATTCCAAATGTTTCGTATTTTTCGGGTGGCAGGTTAAGTAGAACAGCGGAGAGTACACTTATGTTAAAAAAGCAATATAAGGTAGTTGCATTACTTGACAAATACAAAATTTCTTCTTCAGAATCTGATGACATAATTTATATGCTCTCAGTTCGCGATTTACCAAGAAACTGAACGCCTTAAGGCAGAAACACATCCAAGCAAGCCTCAGGCCTGGCCTCTCTCAGGCTTCCTCGCAGCTCGCCTCAAGGCTTGCCTCAGAGAAATGAAAACAAAATGATACCACCATGCTCGGTGCTGTCATTGTAATTTTGTTAGTACATCTGTTGACAGAAGTAGGCCTGAGAGAGAAAAATTTCAACATTGAGCAAAGCGCGCCTTGCGGCTAGGCCTTGAGGCTAGCTGCTGGCTTGGTTTTGTGTTGCTTCATTTAAAAACCCGTGTTGGAAATTTTGACAACACCTCGAGGAAGCCTCGAGGCCTGGATGTGTTTCTGCCATTATTGTGAACACTACACCTCGAGGTGTATCTCGCTCAAGTGTCTAGCCTAGTCTTGTCTCGCTTCGCCTCGCCTCGTTGTGTACGTACGTTAACAGTGCCAGTGCTACATCACCAACCGTTAAAAAATATAATAGCTGTATCTTATCAAAGCTGAAAACCCGAAAGCTCGTTGAAAAATATAAAAGCTGTATCTTATCAAACTCTAAGATCCGAAAGCTTGAAACTAAGTTTTTTATTATTCTATCTGCTATGATATTGCTATTTTGCACATTCAGGGCCGTAAACACCAACGAGGATAATCCTATTTCCCGTGTAAAGATTATTCCTATCCGAGAATAATCCCGCGTTTTTTGGACGTAAACACCAACTCGTGTAAAACCATGTATTTTTTGCTTATGTGGCATTACTTTCGGACATTTTCGGTATGTCAAATGACAGGGTCGCGACGCGGACAGTTTGAATTTGTGTTTTGGTGTGAAATCGTAAGTAGTGAAAATAGTGAAAATAGTTAAAATAATTATGGAAAATAAAAAATCAGCGCATATGACCACACAGAGCAAAGCTTTGTTAGTAGAACTTGTAACGAAATACAAGAGTGTAGTGGAAAATAAAAAAACTGATGCCGTAACATCAAAAGACAAAAGTGATTGTTGATTTGCAACGAATTTAATTCCCAAATAATGTGTAAGAAATCGGTCGCTCAATTGCGGAATACATATAAAAATATGAAAAGAATAGCAAAACAAAATTTAGCTTTAGATAAAGCAAATATATTTAAAACTGGTGGAGGCACATATGTTAAACGAGTACGGGAGGACGACCCTATTTTACCGTTGGTGCAAGCATCCACAGAACCTGTATCAAATAGGTATGACAGTAGCGCTGACTATTGGGGCGATAATAATGTGAGTTAAATTTGAAAAATTGAAATTTCATTATTACTTAAATTTATTTGTTTCTAGGCTGATATTGATGACTATGGAGATGGAGATCTGGACGAATTCATGGAAGTAGAAGTGTTGGAAACTGAAGCGGTCCTAGAATTAGATGCGGAAGCAGAAAACACAATCTGCGCTTACAGGGACCAACCTTCAACATCCGCCGGGATACGGGCTCAAGAGGACACCAATCCAGAGAAAGCTGCCTCCTCGTCGCAGAAAAAACAAAAAGCTGTACCTTCCAATCCGCCAACGGGCCCAAAAAGAAGGAAAAAAAATAGCGAGTCGCTCCAAGAATTCGTTGCCACATTCGAAGGAGTAAAATTAAAAAAAATCGAGTCAGAAATCGATGCCAACGTCAGCAAGAAAAAAATGTATGATGGAATAAAGGACTACTATAATTTAAAAAAACAAATGTTGATTAAAAAATATAATGAAGAAAATTAATATCATGTTTTTTTTTTGTTACATAATATTAAAAAAAAATTAAATAGAGAAAAAATTTGCAATGAGTGCATCTCTAACCGAAGTATCGTTGCCACGGAAACGTGCTACTCTTTGTTGTCTGCTGTCATGGTCGCCTAAATTCAAATTTGGCTCTTCCGTCTGAGGGGGTAGTATTACGTTCTTCTCAATTACAATGTTGTGTAGAAAGGCGGTTGCAACTATTATGATGACAGCGAAATGTACATCGACTGAAATTTCTAAAAGTGAACTGGTGAAACACAATTATGTAAAAATGTTATAAAAATTGTTATACTTTTTGACAAAATTGGAAATGTCTTTTCCAAATACCGATTGCCCTTTCTACTGCTTGCCGTGTTTTTACAAAATGCAAATTGTACTTTTTTTCCCCGTCAGTGACCGCATTAGGAACAGGTGTCAACAGATATTTTCTGCAACCATATCCAGCATCCCCAAGCAAGTATCCATCGCTGTATACACCATGTTCAAGTTTTGCGAACAGATGCGAAAAGTTAAATACTGTCTGGTCGTGCGTTGATCCAGGCCACCTACATACAACAAAATTTCCTTAATATTTTATATAACAAAACTATGCATATAAATATTACCTTGCATTAATACTCGTGAATTTTAAATCCGAATCGCACACAACTTGAGTATTTATTGCGAAAAAACCTTTCCTGCTTCTAAAGTTTTCAGCGTTATTGCCACCAGGAGAAGAAATTGGAATAAGAGTCCCATCAACAATTCCAAGAACATTAGGAAATCCAAACCTATCATAAAACTTATTTTTGACAATTGCAACTTGTTCATTTGTTGCGGGCATTTTTATGAAGGATTTTGCTAACATGCCCAATGCTATTGATACTCTTTTAGCAACTCTTCCACATGTAACCTGATGTACACCAAATAAATCACCAGATACTATTTGGAAACAGCCAACAGCATAGTATCGCAAACAAATCAATACTTGAATCAAAACTGGTATAGGATTATTTCGATTGTCGTGATAAGCAAGGTTTTCCTTCAACAGTTCTGCTATTTCACAAACAATATCTTTCGGAAATCTAAACCTTTTTATGAAGTCGTCATTATCATATTTTTCCATGGGATTTATTCTTTCGAATAACTTCCTTTGCCTAGGTCTTCGTGGTAAGCTTGCTACTGCCCGGAGAAGCTCTAAGTCCTCTTCATCTGACGAGGAATTAGTCGATGAACTCATCTCAAAATCCTCGCATACAAAACTTTGCTCCGATTCACTAGCATCCATTTTAATAATTTAATTTAATTTAATTTACAATTTAATTTACAATTTAATTCACAAATGAAAATTTATAAACGCAAATATGAACTGTCATATACAACTGTCACCTATTCGGAATAATCCTCGAATAGAAATTTTACCCCCGGAAAATCTCGGATAAAATATTACACCAGTGTAATACGAGGGATTAAATCGCGAGTAATCTTGGTTGGTGTTTGTGCATTACACGTGAATATGGATTATTCTGGTTGGTGTTTACGGCCCTCAATGTGGTTTTTGTGGCTTTTAAGTGACTGCGATTGCGTAACCTTGGAAAAATATAAGCAACTGCAAGTATGCGCTTCTTTTTCTGAATTGCTGTAATGTTTGATTACTACATTACTATTATTTAAGAAAAAATTTTATTGACAAAATTAATGGATTTATGAAAAGGATAGGATATGAGATGGCCTATGTACAAGAAGAATAGATTGATGGATTATAATAAATGGTCTTAATTAAGCGAAAGCTTGGATGGAATGAATATCTGGTATGATTGGCGAATTGGATAGGGTAAACCGATCGGATGGATACATGTAATGTCCTCTGCGACAAATGAAGATGGTTGAAATAAATGGCTAGATAAATATGGGGGTGGATTCAAGGATCTTTGGGATCATTGGAGGTATGAAGTGGGCAAATGGATTGGATGGCTGAAAATGGAATGAATAGAGGAAAGGAAGGGTTGATGATAGGATGCGTTGCGACAGCGGAAGAGAGATAAGGTAAGAGTGAAGATTGCTGCCGCAAAAATTTACTGCAACTTTTAAAATTTAATTAAGAAAAGAAGAGTGCAAAAATTTCAGAAAATTAAAGATGATTCTGGTTCAGAACGGTATGCTCTATTATTTTTGAAAGATATGTTATTTACATTTCCCCCAAATTTTATTATTGACAAATCAAAGTTATATCATATTTTCAGATACTTTCATTTTAGAAATTAAAACAAGATTTCTCTTATGTTATCTTATTCCCAATACAATTTACTACAATAATTTTTCACTTATTCATAACTAATACTATTAACGGTTATATTTCTAGGAATAATAAATTAATTGGTCTGTACGTAAATATCGATTATAATTATTAATATGAAATATTAGATTTTCCATTTGGATGATCTTTACATAACTTTCTTTAAGGAAATCAATGTGACTTTTACTAAGTATGTGAATATAATAAACCCTAAGGGATTTTGTTCTAACAAGATAATGTGAAATAAGAAACCGTAATTATATATTATGATAAAGTACAACATGCTTAGATTCAATAAAAAAATAATTATCGCGGAAAACTGTTTTGAAATATTTTTTAATTTAAAAAAAAATGTGTAAGTGGCCATATTGCCAACACGGTCTTGCATACAGTACATTACGTGAGGAAAAGGATAAGAATTATTATCAGAATTATTCGTATAATGGACAAATCAAAATGTCTTTGTTTTCCTCGGTTAAATCCATACAATCGTCATGCTCCGAATTCCCCTATTTGTGACTGTACAAGTCATAGCTGTAATAATTAACACTAATAAATTGGTTGAAAGTAAAGAATTAAAATGGTGACAATAAAAGCAAACACGTGCTAGCCATATGCCCTTGCGCATATTGCCAATTCCGCATGGTGGGCATATTGGTGCATATGAAGAAAAATTAAGTTACGTTATGTTTTCATCTAATGCTTTACTGCAAATCAATCACTTATTACCACAATCTGAGCTTCAATACTAATGTATGGAACATAAGATATTGCAATTCAATAGCACTCTTTTTACTTACTCTATTATAAAAAATTTACCTGGTAAATATTAGAACGTCTTAAAATAACCGGCCAAGTGCGAGTCGGACTCGCGCACGAAGGGTTCCGTACCATCGTACAATATTTAACACTATGTACTTTTTGAGGCCAGCCATTCCCTTTAACTCGTACACGAATTTGTCTATTTCTTTACTATTTTCGACACTCTCGTAGACCCACTTTTCGTCAGCGAGCTGAAATTTGGCACACAGGTTCATGTCGCGTGACAATTGAATCTATCAAAATTTGAACCGGAAATTTCCATGGAAAACCCGGAAAATCGGGAAAAATCATTTGAAAATTTGGTACAAATTTGATTAGTGATAAATCCGTTTCAGGAAAAATGCAGAGTTTTCCGATTTTTCCGAAAAATTTTCTGGAATTTTCCAACTTTTCCGGAAAATTTTCCGGTAAAAAAGTTTCCTAAATTATGCAGGATCAAGTTCCCTATCAACTGGCATCATTACTTTCTCACCGACAATGGTGAAAACTTACAGAAAAAATCGAGGAAAATTCATGCAAAACGCTTTTCCGGAGTTTTTCCGACCAAGGAAGCGTTTGAGCGTTTTGCAACCTAAGGCAAAGTTGTAGAGCGAAATGAGTTGCATAATAATTTTTACTCGAATAAATTTTTTGAAAAACTGGTAAATCAGTGTCTATTCAGCCGTCATAAAATTGTTTTAAAATATCTCCATGCAGCACGTAATAACAATTTAGTTAACGTGAAAAAGGCAGAAAATAAAATAAGTAAAAACGAGTTTTCAAACAAAACTGAGGCCAAGCCGCATGAAAAAGTAGAAAATAAACTTTTTTTCACACACAGAGGTGGACTCAGATTTTATTCGCTGACAAACACCGATATATTTCAGTATGATCAATCAGAGGTAATAAGTGATTTGATTCATGAAGAGAAAGAATATTCAAGAGAAATGTCCCAATCAAAAAATCTGAGTCCACCTCTGTGTGTGAAGAAAAGTTTATTTTCTACTTTTTCATGCGGCTTGGCCTCAGTTTTGTTTGAAAACTCGTTTTTTACTTATTTTATTATTTATTTTCTCAAATGAGAGTAGGGGTAATGTGAAAAAATAATGCTGTCATTTGAAAAAATAATGCCTACTTATGATATTAATAATGAATGAGAATAAAACGAGGCAAAAACGCCAAAAAATCACGTTTCTTGTATGGGGGACCCCTTTAATTTTAATTTTATTTTATTTTTATTATTTCTTGTTATTTCACCAATAGAAATACACAGCCTGTGATAATTTCAACTGTCTACCTATTACAGTTCATGAGATAAAACCTATTCACGGACGGACGGACAGCGAAGCCTTAGTAATAGGGTTCGCGTGGTTACCCTTTGGGTACGGAACCCTACAAACGATTTTCGCTGACACTGCTCGCTTAGCGTCTTCTACTAACTCGATTTCCATTTCAGATATTACAGTGGCATAATGGCAAACTATGCCTATGACATGTTCTGTCATCTTTCGTGAAATAACCATTGGGCATATTGCCAGCATGCGAATATTGTATTCACCTACAATTTTTTTATTTAGTATAGACTTAATTCAATATCATATTACTTTTATAATGAAATGATCAATTACTTTCTTACTTACTCGTTTTCCCATCAATATTTAAAGCTACAAATTTGCATTGTAAATATTATATATTAAAAAGAGGTTGATCATTCATCCATAATTACAACTGTGTCTTCATCTTAATCATGAAGAAAATTTTCGTCGAACGCACCCTCGTAAGCAACAACATCATCTTCTCCCATTTTTCAATTTGTGAAATTATCACTGTCTAGATAATCGTCATCACATATACATACATCATTTGGTCGTATTTTTCTATCATTAGTAAAACTACTTCCAAAGCAAAATTTGAAAAGACCTGAGCAATTCAAACCAGCAGATTTACATGTGCATTTTTTTGCACAGTCGGATGTAATTCAGCTACAAAAAATTTTCTTCAGCAATACATTAGGTGTAACTGATGCAGTTGTCATAATAGGAATCAGCATTTATTTTATCAGTAATTATCGACCAATTTCAATCAGTTCGGTTCTTTAAATGGTTTTTTAATTTATCATTAACTCCAAATTAATCAAGTATCGAGAAACTAATTAACTCATCAATGATCGCCAATATGTCTTCCGGCTTGGACGCTCATCTGGACACTTGCTGACTTGACTTGCGGAACATTGGAACCGCATTCTTCACTATTCTAATGAGTTCAAATCGTCACTCTAGCAATTCCAAAGACCTTTCATAGAGCCTGGCATCCAGATCCTTCAGCCAAACATAAAGCACTTTGTCGTTTCCTCCTCTTTTATTATGGATTGAAAGTTTGTAGTATAGATGGAGTTACTTCGATGAGAATTTCCAGTCCTGATATCCAGACGACACTCACCTTTAATTTGGTCCATGAGTTCACTAAGGGAGAATTGATATTCTTGTGAATTTTCTGTAAGATATTTGAAGATGTTCTCTATTTTTTGTCCGGATGGTACTCGATTATACACCCGCTTCTGACAAGATAAATGGTACCTTACTTCCCCACAGCAACCAAGTCCGTCACATGTTGAATGTGCTCTTTTATCTGCTGTCCGAATTCATCGTTCGTGAGCTTCTTTCAAAATTGTGTCTTTTAATCCTAATTTTTCCACTCAATAGATCCGCTAATATTTTTTTCCCTGTTTATATAAGAAATCGTTGGAAATTTCTTCAGTACGCAGGAAACATTGAGATTTGATTCAATGTCTAAACGTAGAATACTCGAACGCCTTGACGTCGATGGCACTGCAGGTGCATCAGTTATTTTACGTAGATACGGGACGATCAATTTTTCGTTATTATAATTCTTCTGACATACGGCTTGAACAGTTACTGTTCTCGATTTCCCCGTTTCACGCTAGATTTCGGAAGAGTCTGCATACCTTTCTCCTTCCTTCACGTCAACTTTGTCATCTTCTTTTAAACGTTTGTCACAAATGAAACAAAAATCCATTTCGGGAGTCGCCATACTGAAACGAGATGCAACTATGTACCACCGAAATGCTAACTACAAGCATACTGACTCATTGATCCTTTGTGTTGAGTTAGGATATGTCCAAATTTATATTTAATAAGAAAACTCATTTTTACAAAATTTACCGCAAAAAGATTAAGTTGGACGATATTTTGTTCACATTACCGACGCTGTAATTTATTACACATCACACTTATAAAAAAAGTTTTTATCGTAGGATCAACCGTTCAGGACTTATTTTGAAAAAGCGAATTTTTTGTAGTGCTAATCAAAGATGGCGGATATCCTCCTCCGCTCTCCCTAGATCGAAGACTTGGATTTTTCATCGGGGCCTGGAACTAAATAACATATATCAAAATCATTTCTACCCCACATTTTGTATTATCCTTTGACCGGAAGAAGATCAAGGAAGCTAAGCAATTTTTGATCCTGGAAGATGCCTGTTGTAAGGTGCAATGAATGTTTTCAAGCTCGTTCTTGTTTCGTTTGTTTGGAACCAAGTACAAGCAGTGCGTTTTAGCATACCCAGAGCAAATTTATACTAAAGAGTAACAGTAGAAAAATTTTCTAAATTATTCATATGTTTATGTAACAAAAGAAGAAGTTATAACTGTGGCCTATTTCACGGACATAAAAATTGTAATTTACAACTAATTTTTAACAAAAATTGTAAAAAAATTGATATTTTTGATTTTACAAAATTTCTGCGCTACAAAATTGTAGTTGTATTCTACAAGGAGAAATTTGTAGGAATTTTTCATTTTTTTGTTTCACCAAAAGTTATTTGTAGTTATAATTCACAAGCTATAAATTTGTAGAAACAGAACTTTCTTGCAGATTTCTATTTCACTAAAGAGATTGCAGTTACAAAATTTGTACAATAGTACAATGAAATTAAGCCGAATATGGTCAATCAGGGGAAATAATTTGTGTAGTTCTGTAAATTGGTACAGTTATACACGAGTAGCATTATCTTTATTTCTGACAAAAGTTTCTACATAAAACTTACTACAAATTTGGTCATATTTATTTTTGCTCTACAATCAATACTTTAGGAGTTACAGGGTGTGTAAATTTTAAGAGAAATAACAAATAGACGATTTAAGAAAACGGCGTCCTTTTTTCGTCATTGTTCATCATCACTTACATTTTTAGTTTAGAATAAGCAAGTTTAGTCATCTGCCGACCCAACATAAAAAACCTCATGTCGAGAGGTTGGTACACAGCTAATGGCCAAAATGTTGGGAAACAATTTTGCTGACATGAAACTTCGTCGTAAGGACAAAGTTGTATCATTGGGGGGTCGTGACTAGTGCCATCAAGATCTATGACGAGACTGTAGCTGTCGAACCATTGCCTTTATTCCAAAGGATTGCGATTTCCAAGAAAGACGATGAACATCTGATATCGCTTTTGCGGAATGAATTAGCACCTTATCCTTTGTCTTTATTGAATGAAAGCATCATGAGAAAAACTAAGAAAGCAGCTTTGTATGACATTCTCTCCAAAACCGACACAACTATCGGTTATAAAACTAGTGTCATGATCATCGATGGTACGTTTCTTCTGCACTGAACCAAGTGGCAATTTGGTTCTACTTATTCCCAGATATGTGACCAGTACGTAAAGTACATAAAAAATCAGTACGGACCCATTTGTATTGTTGTGTTTGATGGCTACTATGAAACAAAAAACAGTACAAAAGCATCAGAACAAAGAAGAAGACAAGCAACGAAAACGTCTGTTGACGTAGATTTTAATCTTGCTATGAAGGTCACTGTTCAACAAGAGCATTTCCTATCAAATGCGTAAAACAAGTCCCGACGGATTGAACTTCTGACAAAAAAAATTCAGGCTGAGGGAATCGAAACACGAGTGGCTCCTAGTGATGCTCATGTACAATTATAAGAAGTGCCATTGACAAAGCCGCAAACCATTCCGTGGTTGCTGTTGTTGGGGAAGATGTGGCTCTATCACCACCAGAGAAGCAAATATACCTTGTCAAGGAAGAAGGGAAGTGGAAACCAAAATATTTTCGTCACAAGAACTCCAAAAACTCACAACATTTTGTTGTGCTATTCTTTTCGTACATAGTTTTAGTGGCTGCGACACAACCTCAGCAATTTACAGGATAGGCAAACAGTCAATTGTAAAGTTGTTTGAGAAAAAGCCAATAATCAAGGATGTAGCAGCCATTTTTTATGACCCAACATCAACATCGGAAGCCATAGCAAAATCTGGAGAAATGATGTTTTTGATGATATATCGTGTGCCCACTACTCAGCTTGATCTTAACAGCCATCCATACTCGCTTTTTGTTAAATCTAGCACCAAGTCCAAAGCTGATCTCTCCCCTCTTTCCCCTACTAAAGGGTCAGCAAAATATCACGCATTACGAGTATTCCACCAAGTGCAAGAGTGGCTGGGTAACGAAATGCCTTCTGGAAACGAGGAGCTGATGGAACCCTCGAGCCAATTACCAACACTGATCCTCGAGCTCCTGATACCGAGCTGACTTAAATTTGTCGCTGCAAAAATGGTTGCACTGAAAAATGCGGATATCGAAAAGCCGGTATTTCATGCAGTCTAGTATGTTTCGGTTGCTTGGGTTCATGTACAAACGGTGTACCTGTAGATATCATAGAAGAAGTAGACGAAGATGTCGAAGACGACGAGTAACATAATAACGACGAACTGATTTGCCTTTTATAAATTTGGATAAAGTTTTAAAACCTATTATGTTTTTATTTCTTAAATCGTCTATTTTTTATCTCTCTTAAAACTTACACACCCTCAGATAATCGAGATATGAGCAAAAACCTAAAAACAGGTACCTTAACCCCCCCCCCCCCCGACCAAAACACCCCAACCCGTGAGAGCTTTTAGTACGTACATCTGGATACGGCAAGGTATAACTGTACCAATTAACAAATTAACAAAACTACACGAATTATTTCCCCTGATTTTATTAATTTTCTCGAACTACAATATACGAAAATATTTCACAAGTAACAGGAGATGCGTGATTTTCTACAATTTTGTTTTACTTAAATTGGTAATATTCATTTCAATAAGAAAATGTCCTAGATCGGATCGGCTGTATTGTTTTAACTAATATTTCGAGACTGAAATTTGGAATAACTTTCTACCACAGAAGAGGAAGAAAACTTGGAGGATTGTGACGATGTGAGCCTTTCAATAATTTAGATGGAACTATATTGATTTATTTTCTTAATCATTTTTCATAAAAATCAAAATAAATAAATAAATAATGAAGAGTTTTATGAATGTATGTTCTTAAGGACTTTTTTTTTTAATATCTACAACAGTGAAAAATATTCTCGTGCACAAATGAATCTTGTTTTTCTGAACTATTTTGTCCTTTTATTTCAGACGCTATATCACTTCTCTCTAGTCCCACATCTCCCTCCTTTTTAATTCCGTCGAGTTGCAGATTATGAAATTCTAATTGCAGACTGTTTTTTTTTTTTTTAAAGAAAGGATTTTAATATGCTCATACCTTTCCGTCCTTCTCTTGGCACCCGTCTTTTTTTTTTGTCTTAGCAGTCTAGTTAAAAGAACAATATATTTAAAAAATAATATTGCAAGTAAAAACATATCTTTCGTACTATGTTTCTTTTTCGTCAAGGCCTTGGGTATCATGGGGGCGTTGAAGATGGTTCCTCAATAATCCATTCCACTGTCTTGCCAATAATATCAATAATGATTCTAACGAGGTCTGTGAAAACACACTTACACACTGAACCCGTTTTCTTTGCATTATTTACTTTAAGTTAATTAATTAGATATTGTTATTAAAGAGAACAACTTATTGTCCCCTCATCATGTTTTTCCCTGTATTTCATATCTTTTTCTTTAAGAATTCCCTCAGAGTTCTAGGAATTCAAAATATTTTTCCACTCGCCTATTTTTGCTTGTTAAGGCGTTGGAAAATTTCGAAAAAAAAATACCCTTTTAATTGTCTTATTAGAGAATCAATCACGATTTTATTTTTTTTGTTCATTTTATTTTTTAATTGCTTCTATTGTTTTCATATTCACAAATTTGTGAAAAAAACACTCAACTCAGCTACAAATCTTATGAAACTGAACTTGTACAAAATTGTGACAAATAAAGTTTTTTATTTACAATTTTTCTGCTTCTTATCACAAATTTGTAAAATATTTGTTTATACTTTGTGAAACAGATATTCATATTATAAATTTGTAATTGTGATCTGCAAGTACAAATTTGTAGTTGTAATTTGTAGTTTTGTGAAATAGGTGATTGGTCTAATTATTAATAGCATTATACCCTAGATGAATACAAAAGTTAAATAAAGTTAAAACCAAAGTTTTGTATGACAACACCAAGAAGAGGTTGCCCGATTTAGTCTATTTCTGAAATGTTATTTACTATTGCTATAAAAACACCATGGACCTATTTTCCCAGTTTCAAACTTAAATTTACTTTTTTTCTTTTTTTTTAAAAAGCCCGTGTATAAAATTGCAGCTCTCTAAGTGAACGCGCTCTCAAGATATCGTGAGACGGATGGATGGACGGACAGACAGACATGGCAAAATCAAAATAAATTTTAATATTATGCAACCCATTTTGCTCTACTAGAATTATTTCTGTGTGCTTCAAAAGGAATGACAAATTTAGTATACACAGTAAAAAATAATTCCCTAAAGTGAGTGGCAACAATTTGTGCCACACAGGTTAGGCATTTGCCGATAAGATTAGGGAAAGCTCTACATTGGAAAACTAAGAATAGGTTTTTAACCCTAAAATGTAGGTAGGTTTTTCTCCCTCAAATGTAGGTAATTTTGGTTTTTCCCCCCTAAAATTTAGGGAATATTGCCTAAAATGTAGGGAATTTTCATATTTTTTTTTATGTTTTTCACTACATTTTAAGGAATATTTCCTAAAATGTAGAGAGCATTCCCTAAAATATAGGGAATTTTAAATTGTTGTTTCGTTTTTTCCCCCTAAAATGTAGGGACTATTCCCTAAAGTTTAGAGAATATTCCCTAATATGTAGGGAATAGGTGATAGCACCGCACCACTCTCCACCATAGGTGAAGGTGATAGAAGACCACCCCTTTTAAAAATATAAGAATGAGCTGAATAGCTTATTTCTTATGGTCCATACTACTAAGTAGTATTGGTGTTACATTGGTGCACTGGGCACGCTTAAAGAAAATATTGAAAAGCAATATATGTCTTGCTTCAACAATGTGTGCTATTTATTAAGAAAATATGTTTCCATTAAAAATGCAGCATAATACCTAATCTAGAAAGTCCTAAAGAGTAATCTCTACTTTTATTCTAATTTATTGAATGTTCTCTTCCTCATATCCAAAAAAACTAACATTTCGGGAATTTTACGTACTTTATAGGTTTTCTAGTGCCAAATACCTAAACTCATTGAACGTTCCATTGATTTGGGGAAATTAAACTGATTTTCCCTTTCTATCAGAGAAAATTACATTTATTTTTAGGGAAAAACATGTCTTAAATTTAGGTAATAGTCTTAATATTTTTTACAGTGTACCAATCCTATGATTTCCTCTGGGGTATAAAAATTGAACTTCTTTTAAATACGTGTGGGTATCTAATACATATTGCTTCTATTTCCGTTCCGAAAAAGTTAGGAGGAAGCACATGAAAAGCTTGAACTGCTTCCTCCCTAGGACATCTCTGTACGAATAACCTATGAAGTGTCCAATATAGAGGCATGCATATTATCTACCAAAAAAGACATCCGGCTTGAAAGATGGTACGATTCCATTTCCCGCTGGGAAATGTCTCACCAATACATATGTAATTTTCACCTTAGTTGTATTCTTATAGTATATCCGGCTATTCACGGTTGCCAAAATATTGAAAGAAAATCTGGGTAGACGATATCAATCATGTCACAGCGACAAAATGCTCAATCACACCAGTTTTAAGGAATGCCAGTGACACATGGCTCCTCACGATTAGAAAGTGCCTTCCATTCCACATATGTACTTTCCCCCCTTCCTTCATCATGGCATGTTAATAAACAATCAATATCGGTTCCATTTCGCTGATTAAAAAGGGCGTCCTGAATTAACATTGCGGGTTAGGAGTTTTTGCTCTCCATCAACAAACACAGGAGCCATCGGCCATACGTTCCGGTCCCGTTCTGCATATACATGTATAACCATGCAAGAACAAATAGCGATGTGTTGTCATATCCGGCGTTAATGGAAAATATAATTGATTGATTGATCAAGTCCATACCATCCTTGCCCGTCCCCCTCCTAACGAAATGCCCTTGCAATAGACGCCATCCATATAGCAAGTATTATGTTTTGGGTTGGGATTTTGCATTGGAATGCATTTAGTAGTAGAATTTTTCATACTTAGCTGGGATAAAAGGTCACACAGTTCATTGGATTTTATTAAGGACAAAATGTGATTTGGTCAAAGGAAGTTCTCGTGAAAGAACTGTTCATGTACCCGCCATTATAAGATGGTTTTCTACAAAAGATTTGCGGAGTTTTATTTTTAGTATTATTTAATTGAACACAGTGAGAAAACATATTAAGTAGGGAGTGTGATTGCGTTATTTAAAT
This sequence comes from Dioctria linearis, assembly GCA_963930735.1. Taxonomy (NCBI): domain Eukaryota; kingdom Metazoa; phylum Arthropoda; class Insecta; order Diptera; family Asilidae; genus Dioctria; species Dioctria linearis. Next base: position 230,482,453 of record OZ005742.1, on the reverse strand, counting down.
AGACTTTAAGGCAATGAAGACTTGTGATAAAATATTCCACAAAACAAAAGGTCAAGTCTTCTGAAGCTAATGAGTCACACGAACACACGCGTCATTTGAAAGCCGAATTAATTAAGAACTATAATGCTTGGCTGATATTTTGATGCCAGAGAAACGAAACAAAATGTATTTAGAAATAAGTACCAGATACGTTTAAAAACGACAATGGATTTTATGAGGTTTGAGATGAAAGATCAATAAAGAATAATGGCTACAATCTGATTTCAGTCTCCCATGTAATCTGTCTATGAGACTAAACATTCCGGAAACAGAGCCAAATATCGCAAACCGACTGAACTAACTAATCACTAATCAAACTATAAATACCAATTAGAGCAACAATAATTTTCAGCTCTCAATTCATTAAGGAATTTCCAATCTACTCAAACTGCAATTGTCAGCCCCGCTTTCATTTCAACATAACCTACTGAATTTTATAGACTCCAGAGATTAAACAACAAAAATCAGTCCGGATTACAGAATGCAAAAGAAGATGATATTACCATCAGCCTAGTTATGCGTTTTATATAAGAATCACATACCAATCACATACCTTAGAGTATACCTGAGATGCCAAAACCGGCAACGCTGACTATTCTAGACTTAAGATGGGTATTGTGGAAAACCAACCTGCTAGCGAGGTCATAGAAATTAATGCTTGATCTAAGCGGATCAATTCTACAGATATCTAAGTTAGGCACAACTGAGTTCCGTTTAAACCCTCGGGAATAAAATACCGAAGACCTCAAATGACAAGCTCGATCTTCTGGAGGAATGATTAGGATACCCATATCGAGGATTTTTTTGGAGGAGGAGAAGAAAAAGCATAAATAATTAGATTTAGTTATATAAATCTCCATAATACTAGGGTGGTGAAGGTCAGTCTACAATACTAGATTTTAACAGATACTACAAATGTACTAAAACTAATCTTTTTTTACATGTTACGTGTAACGACGCTATTACGACTCTGCAGTTAAGGGTGAAAGAAATAAGGGTAGTATAGAATAATTCTTTCATTCGTTTAGGATAGCAAAAATCGTGTGGGTGCACTGTAAAAGATCAGCACACAATCCGCGAAGTCACTGAATAAAGGTGGGGAGCATATGTCTTTATTAGATAGTCATAAAGAGGTCGTATAACGACTTTCACATCGTATGTACGTATAACTCCCACCAAATTCAAATGATAGATTATCAATCATTCAATAACAGAGAGTCCTGCCGATATCTCTGTTTCACATTTATATTTTAAAACTGACATTGAATTGCTGGTCGAGTCCTTTAAGGTCTAGTGTCCAACCAGAAAGCATAGCACTTGGCGTGTATACCCAATAAACCTGATCTCTACACAAAATAAATAATGAAAATTCAACTGAATGAATACTTTCCTGACTGTACTCTAAAAATTGAAACTTAAACTTATCATCTCAATTATTACTAATGACATGGTCAAATTTGAGGTAGGTTTATTCAAAACTTTCAAATCCCCGGATGGATTGATATTTTTTCTACACCCTTCCCCTCCTTTTAGAATTCCGGCGATTCGATTATTAGCAAATTCGCTTGACGCGTATAACAAGGAAAAAACAAATTTTTACGATGCCCTAGCTGAATACTTATATGTAATTTCGTATGGGGTGAGGGGTAACCGCATGTGAAAGTTTGTGAAAGTAGTTTTTCGCATATATTTGTAGAACGGCTCGTCGGGCAGTAAAAATAATTATGGGCAATTTCATAGGATTTTATATTCTGAAGAACTTTTCAGTACAATGAAAATATCTAGGACTGATCATTTTCACAGTATACGTAAAAATTCAAAGTTTTTTGTATGGCAACACAAAGAAGGGGTTACCCGATATCGTCAATTTTTGAAATTGTATCTATGTATTATTTTTGTGAGAACTACGTGTACAAAATTTCACCACTGTATGTTGACACGTTATCAGGCAGTGTCCTAGTGCAAAACCTCAATTTTGATGTATGGCAACACCAAGAAAGGGTTGCCTGATTTAGTCCATTTTGAACTTGTATTTGTAATTTTTATGAAAATTCCGTGTACAAAATTTGAGCTCTCTATATTGACGTGTTCTCAGGCAGTTTTCAAATCTATAGTGAAGAACGGAATTTTATTAGACAACCGACCGGGAGCTACCCGATTTGCCCTACTGTCGAAATTCAATCTATAATTTCTTTGTAAAGACCGTGTGCAAAATTTCAGCTCTCTAAGTAAAGCCGTTCTCGAGTTATCGAGAAGACGGACAGACGGTCTGACATGAAAAATCAATATAACCTTTATTTGCATTGATGTCCAAAATGGAATGACAAACTTAGTATAATCTGTAATTTCAACAACTGGGGTGTGAAGTGGGATGTCTAGCAAAGCTGTTGCTAGAAGAAAATGTAGAACATATATTTTCTTTATGCTAAAGAAAATAGAAAAAAATTATGCTAACCAAATATCATGGATTGAACACTGAATCTCCTCACTCATGTTAAATTATGACAGACATGGGTTATCGATATCTAGATATTCGGAATATCCCGTTTATACAACATGTCTGTCATCAATTACTCCCAATACATCCAGAAAAACTAGTGGGTATACCCTACATATCAATATCCGCAAAAATTACTGGGTATAGTCTGGTCATTGGCACTTCTTACGTTACGCAGCGCCATCTTGTTGTTGATAATAATATGATAATGTGTTTAATTAAGCAAAAATGTGTCTGTGATTATGTGCGAAAAAGAAGAAGATGAACCAAACATTTTCAAACATTTTCCGGGAAAAGTTATTAAAAAATATTAAACTTCGCTGAGTTAATAATTTATTCCATTACAATTTTGTTATTTTTAAATAAACCCTCGACCGCACTTTTCTTCGTTTCAGACAAAATTGTGAATTGAGATACCGCATCCGCCGATACACTTTGCATCTCAACTGATCTTGTTGCAATTTTTTTTCTTTTTCGTTCCAAATCTCGAACTTGTCTAGGGTTGCCAGCTTTTGGACATACAAAGTCGGGACATTATTTCATGAAAATATAATAAACAAGTGAAAAAGCTAGAATTGGTCTAAGACCAATTCATATGATACCCTAGATGAATGTCCGTATGAAATTTCGTATGGGTACCCATTTGAGCAATTTTAATTTTTGCAGTGGTTTTTCGCATATATTTCTAGAACGGTTCGTCGGACAGAAAAAATAATTATAACCAATTTTATAGGATTTCATATTCTGAAGAAGTTTTTAGTACAATAAAAATGTCTTGGACTGATCGTTTTCACAGTATACATAAAAAACCTAATTTTTTATATGGCAACACCAAGAATGGGTTGCCCGATTTAGTCCATTTTTGAAATTTTGTTTGCTAGTACAATGAAAACACCACGTACCAAATTTCAGCTATCTAGGGCGACTCGTTCTCAGGCAGTGTTCAAATATATAACGGAAAACGAAATTTTTGTATGGCAACCCCACGAAGGAGTTGCCCGATTTGTCTCATTTTCGAACTTAATTTTATTTTTTTTTTAAGGTCTGTTTACAAAATTTGAGCCCTCTAAGTGTACGCGTTCTCGAGTTATCGTGCGCACGGACGGACGGACGGACGGACATGCAAAAATCAAAATAACTTTTAATATTATGCGTGGGTGTCAAATCCATTTTGCTCTACCATCATTATTTCGAGGTGTTACAAACGGAATGACAAACTTAGTATACCCCTTTAGATTTCATCTAGGGTATAAAAATTGAAATGGTAATTTTGGCCAATTTGGAAATGACTATTTGATTTTTTTGTTGAACTTTATAATGTATTTACATTACACTAAAGTAACATATATAAAAAACATAAACACAAATAAAAAAAAAACAAGAAACAAAAAATTAACAGCAAAAAAAACAAATTGCGATAAAATCCCAAAAGAAAATAAAAATTATCTAAATTTAAATTTGATATAAAATTCATTGATTGTTTTGGAAATCACCTTTTTATAATTCAAAATTACATAGTACATATATGCATACGTAAAGTATACAGGGTGATTTTGATCAAGATACCTTCCGGTATACCACGCGATTCCTTGAGGTAAGCTGATCAAAAAAGTGTTCCACATACCCCCTTGTTGGCTTATTTTATAGCTAAGAATAATAGCTGTCAAAAAGTGTATTACTCTGTATTTTTTAATTTCCAAAACATTGATTTTTTTACACGCAAATTTCATAAATACCGTTATTTATTTCAAAAACTTTTGTGTGTAAAAAAATTAAAATTTTGGAAATATTTGAGAATAATTTAAAGATGCTTAATTAAAAAATACAGAGTAATACCTACGAAAAACGTTAGGAGAATTGAAAATATTCCATACACTTTTTTCCGTTTCTCGAGCTCTCCTATCACCTCCTGCAAGGCTGACATTCTTATCTGAAACACCCTGTATACAAAATTACGAATATCTCTACAACTCATTTAGAAATTTTGCTTCACCAATACCATCAACTCAACTTCGAAATTTACCCGCAGCAATGTATTCCTATCTCTCCTCCACGTTTCCCATTAAATTAGAAATCCTCTCTCTGTCATCGCATTTTAGTGTGGTAGAGATAATATAGACTTGGCAATCTTCAAAAGCTCTTTAGAATTAGGAATAATCTTGAAAAAAATTGCATATATCCAAGATCAGAAATAATAATATTAGAAATAAAATTGTTCAATGCAATCAAAGCTTTCAAATCCTTAGCAATTATGCATTGGATTGACAACTGAATGAAACAAAATAAATAAGTATTTGCACGTACAAGAGTAGGAATGCATCTATTTAATATTGTGATTTTTGTAATCCTGACCAAATCGGTTTATTTATCATATTATCGATTTATTACCGAGGTATTATGTAGTATTAAGAGTTTTCTCACAAAAACTGGAAATAATTAGAAAAGCGGGACTTTCAAGTACAAGATCGGGACGGCGGGAAATTGGTTTAAAGTCGGGTAAATCCCGCCTAAATTGGGACACCTGGCAAGCCTAAACTTGTCCTATATTTACAATTAATTGTTACCATTTAGCCTACGTTAAAGCTAATATATTTGTCACTTCCATTTCCAAATTTATTACGCTTAAAGATCTGTAAACTGAATTGGAATGTCAAAGTACTGTTTGTCACATCAATTCCCTTTATATGTCTGTAAGTGGACTTTGATATCTAGATATTCGGAATATCTATGATCTATTATTTATTAAGATTTATTATTTACAAAAGATGTTCAAACTGCCTTCCTTCAGCTACAATATAAGTTCGACCTCTTCTTAAAAGGATCGGGTTTTTAGACGTGCAAATCTTCCGTTGTTGACATATTCAACTGCTTTCGTTTTTGTAAAATTTGGTAAGCTATGCTTTTAGGCACTCCTGTGCTTTCCTGGATTGCACGTACCGAAGTACTTGGGCTTCTTCAACTGCTAGAACTACTACGTCCTCGTAAGGTAAGGAACTTCTTCCTTCACCATGAACTTGGTCTGGAAGTCGGCCCTCTGTGGAGAGTAGACGGTGCACATTTGTAAAAACTCGATGATTTGCCTCGCTAAAGCTTAAAGTTAGGGTCTTACGGCAAGCTTTGGGTACACTAGAATCATTTTTAGTAGGTGAAAAGAAATTTTTCGAAACTGGGTTTCTTGAAGAAAAATTTTTTTTCCGTAATCTAAGAAATACTGTAGCAAGTGTTAACCATTTTAGAATCCTTATTAAATGCGTCAACTTTTAAAGTTACTTGCCAAACTGGCGTAGTACATTTTTTTTCATTACAGTCAGTTACAGTTGGGTGAAATATTAATTTTCTATTCTTGGTTCAGCAAAATGTGACATTTTCTTCCAAGCTGGAACAGTTGGCTTAGAAGTTAAAGCAACAGGTTACATAAGCACTATTCGGGATTACATAAGAAAGGAATTAGACTAGATATTTCATCAGAGCAATTACCATGCATGTTGCGATAAAGGAGCGAAGGCAACCAACATTGTGGCGGTTCTCGAGTGAGTCGATATGACAAGCTACATACAACATATCACCAATGACCTTGAAGGCTCTCTTTTGGACAATATCTAAGGAAGCTAATGCTGTGCGACCAGCCCCGGCCCATATATGGGAGTTGTATTCCATTCTAGGTCTAATGTAGGACTTGTAGAGGAGCGCTAGATTTGACGGACTAAAATATTTCTTACACCTTTTCAACAATCGAAGACATTTCGGTGCTTCTTTGGCAATAGAAAAGATGCGATCTGTCCAGTTTAACTTACTGGAAATATTAATGCCACGAATGCTTAGTGACGATGAATCAGAAATTAATGCTCCATCAAAAGAAACGGGAGTGGTTAAGTTATGGTCTTGTTTTAATGAAATGAGACAGATTTGGGTCTTAGACGACGCGATTCGCTTTGCCCCAATATATTGTTAAGATCGTTCTTCAATCATCTAATCATGCAATCTCGTTAAACACGTGCGGCATTCCCCCTGTAGTCCGCAAGACTGTCAAAGGAGTAAGATTCAGATGTAACGCCATCTAATACAACACGTATTTGGCGACTAGATAGGAAACTTTCAATCCATAATAAAAGAGGAGGGGAGAGACCAAGTGCTTTAAGTTTAGCTATAAGGACTGGATGCCAGACTCTATCACAGGCCTTTGAAATATCTAGGGCAACGGTTTTGGATTCAGCAAAATTGTGAAGACTATAGTTCCAAAGTTCCGAAAGAAAAGTCAGCAAGTCTACAGAGGAGCGTCCAGCTCGGAAGCCATATTGGCGATCGTTGATGAGATGATTAGCTTTGAGATACTTCATTACTTTGGAGTTAATGTTAGATTCAAAAACTTTGAAAGAATCGAAGTGATTGCTATTTTTCGAAGGGGTCGCTACCTTCTGCTTTTTCTGTCGAATAAGACGAGTAGAATAGTTTGCACAGAAGTTTACCAAGGATGAGCTACAGCTTTTAATTAATAGGGGGGGGGGCATCAGGGCCCCAGCTTTGGAGACGTAAATCCCTTTAAGACCTTAAACAGATCTCTCGTATGGATGTATATTGGCTCTTGTACACACCCACACGGGAGATGAAAAAGAGGTGTTTGTGAAGTGTGGAAGACGAAAATTTGAAGCTAATCTAGCAGCTAAAATATTAGCTTTATACAGGGAGTCAACAATCACTTCACCATTTTTAAGTAGGGAAGGTATAGAGGAACTGGTGAAGTTGTTCCTGATGGTTTTGACTAGGGCCCAAGAACCTTTGCTACCTTTGCGGCGTGTCAAGATTCCTGTGTCTAATATTCTGGCAAAAAGAATTTTTTCTCTCTGATTAATGGACTTGCAGGTGTTCCGCACAGTCTTGAAGACTTGTTTCAGTTCCGGACATGGATGTAATCGATAGGCCCGAAAAACAAACTCTTTCGCTTTTATAGCTTGGTTGTGCACTTATCGCTAAACCAAGAGCTTTTTTGCTATTGTTGAGATCTGCTGTAAGAATACGGCAGGCGCGTATCCAGACCTTCAGTCTGGGGGGTCACAACGAAAATGATCGAGTGGAGAAAAAAGTTGGAAATAGTCGCTTTTAATTGTTTTTTTATCATATTTAAGTTAGATATCACAAAACCCAATTTTCCGCTTGATTTGGAAAGCCTGTCGATAATATTATCCATATCAATGTCGATTTCAAAGTGGACAGACATTAAGGACTCATATCCAGCTTCTCTTTCTCGTGCACAGATTGTAGAAATAGATGTGAGGCAACCGATTCTGTCACGGGTGAAGTAATTGACTGAGGGTGAGAGCTTGCAATTTGAGTCACATTCAAAGGAATAGGAGTAGAGTTGCATGATTTCATGACTACATCTTTTGATGGGAGCTTAACTGATCTTGCTTTCTTCTGAAAAAAGTTGTCAATGGTCTTATCAGTCTTCTGCTTTCCATTTTCGCTACTATTTCTACCACCATCGCTAACTAGTGTAGCAAGTTTATTGTTATCATTTAAATTAAAAGTAAATGTGAAGTTAAATTAAATAACACTACTTGAATTAATACGAAAACACAAGCAAAGCAACGGCAACTATCGCAAGCAGAGGAAAGCGAATGGTTTTTATTTTTATAGTCTTGCCGTAAAAATTGTGAAGAAAAATTATAGAATCAATTTTAGTGGCATCAATCCAACTGATCGTTTTCAGCAACCAATAGTGTATAAAAATTCGAAAGCAAAATGTTTAAGTAAATTTCTAAGAACAAAATATATGCTTGCCAACGCTCATAAATATCTTAAACGACCCAGATCAGCCAAGGCACCTGAATCAACATAACTCTTTTTAATCATTGTCCGCCACCAATAGTGCATGAAAAATCTAAAGAAAAATTTTCTGAATGCTTGTGCCTTTGTCCGGCAGAGTGAGCCACCAGAATCAATGCACCAATTCAAGTGTTGCCAATAATTTCATTCTAAAATCGGCTAAATGTATCTATTCTATTCTATACAAAATAATGCAAACTCCTCGAATGAACGTAAATGCAAAACCAGCATAAAAGTTCTCGCCGATAGTACTATCGAGTGGTGTATTCTTTTCCTGATTCAGAAAACATTCTCGGGACGTTCTTGTTGTCGGAAAACCCATTTTCATGCACTCGGGTGAAATACACCCCAGTTACTACATTTCGCATATATTTTTCCGCTCTTTCTTTCAGAGACATAAGTGCTCTGTTGCGAACTTTTTTCTCATAGGAAGTCATTTTCCACGACGCATCAATTTCGCACAATCACGAGAGGAAAAATCCACTTTTTCAACCAAGAAATTGGCTCAAAATACATCCGATTGCCAAAGCACTCTAACCCGAGGATTACACGAGATAGTACAGCTTGCATGCAAGCCTCCCTTCCAACGCGATTTTTAACTTGACAGCAGAAGGCAGCTCGGTTTATGTCTTATCATCTTGCATGCAAGATCATTTAAAAAATGGGATTGAGACGTAAAGTCTTGCATATATAGGAAATTTATAGCAATAAAGGAAGTAGCAGAATATTAAAGACCCAAGAAAAAGTGAAGAGGAAGGTGTTGGTAAATGATGTAATGCAAATGATCCCAGAAAATCTCAGTTTTCCAGAATAAATTTATCAAATTCTCTCCAGCATTTCTTTTCCGCCATCTTGAAAACTGTATAATGTCAAATTACTATCCTATCAGCTGCCATGGTTTTTCATCATGCAATATCGGCTGACGAAATATCAAAATCGGCTAAAAAGTGGCTGTCGGCGAAGGTAAAATTTTGTCGGCTAATGAAGTTGAAAATCGGCCAAATTAGTCGATTTTCGGCAACGCTGACCAATTCGTTTACACCGATGTCGGTGAATAGATATTCATTCAAATTCTTAAAAGAACAATTTGCAAGTGTATTTCTAAGAAAAATTTAATGCTTCCCTACAAACATAAAAATTTGGAACAACTCTTGAATCAGTGTCGCCGTGGAAAATCAACGGGTGGCTAGGCTAGACGTTGATTGCATGGAACTGGTTCTATTGGAAGATTGAAGAACCATAAAACAAAATTTGTAAGTCAAGATTTAAATAGAATTACGACGATCAACGGTAAACGACGAAAAAGTGCCGCTGTCAAACTTCTAAAAGCACAGCGTCTTATGCGAATGCCCAAATTTCGACAGGTAACGGTCAGCGGCGGACGAAGTTACCGTCGAAATTGATCAATTTCTAATTTTGCCGTCGTCGCTAATAAAATCAAACGAACGAAATTGTTGTGGCATTTTTGTCAAGGTTTGTCAATTTCAAAACAATGAATTTTGATGAAAAATTGATTGAGGAAGTGAGATATAATAAAATAATTTATGATATACAAGACAACCAGTATAGACGAGTTGAAAAAAAAGACATAATTTGGATGAATATTTCGAGGCGGTTAAATAAAAATGGTAAAGTTGTGATATTTTTGGCATTTAGTTTGATTTTAATTTGATTAATTTCTGTATTTTAAATTTTTCCTTTCCACACTTTGGTCCATTGCAATTCTTTCAAAATAATATAAAATATTCTCGATAAATCTGTTTCAAAACGCTCAAAACTAATACAAATTAAATCTCAGTATCTTCTTTTTCACAATCGCCGCTTTTTGACTACCTGTTTTGACAGAGAATTTCCCGCTGCCATCTACCGTCGCTTACCAATTTCTTAGAAAAAATAACACTTTTTAAACTCGTAATTGTGTTCTTTTTCATATATATGAGCAATGTGCGCAGCAAAAATATAAAAGCGTTCCAAAATTACTTACTATCCTGTGATAGCTATGATAGATGACTTTTCGACACTAATATAAAAACGCAAAAAATTTGTACACGTTTAAAAGAAGAAGAGCTACAAGCAAATGTTTATTATACCCAATCCACTATTACTACTCACATCACCGCGAAGGTTAGGTGGCGCGTATTCAGGGGGGGTCATGACCCCTGTGACCCCCCACCCCCTGTATAGCGCCTGGAATACGGAATGTACCTCCTCGCGCATGCCAAGATTTAGTATGTTACTAAATTCTAATGTGCATTCATCAACATCCCTCGAAGCAAAGCAGACCGACCAATCAATTTCTCTAAGACTAAAGTAATCAACTGGACACTTTATTTCAATATGTGCATCAATTAATCTCTGCATATTCGCAAAGAAAAGGATTATTCATGGAATAAATTTGCCCTCCAAGGACAGACGAAATACCTAGAAATTATACTAGATATATTCTGAGCTAGAAACCATACTTAGAGGTAGAATGAAAACGGATTTCAGAATATAATCAATTTTATCCGACCATATGGAGCTGCAGGTTGATAGAATGCAATGTATTTGGACAATCATTCAACGATATTGGACGTGATTCAGAGAGTCTGCTTTCTCAACGAATTTGGAACATTCCGGTCATCTCATACAAATGCACATTAAGAAAGATATGTAAATCGCGGTTTTACATTTTTATCAGAGCTACATTCAATCTGGAACAACAGCTCCTCATCTTTGAATTCGTGCAGTCGGTCTAATATGATCACCGCTTTGATGTTCAGTGTCAACTTAAGGGCGAAAATCCCTTCTATGGCAAAATGGGAATCACATTCAGTGCTTTAACCTGACAAACTTATCTTTTACACAGCGTACGTAGCACTCAATGCGGTCGCTTGCGGCCCCTGATTAAAGGGGGCCCCAAAGAGCCACAAACGATTCTCTTATTTCAGAACTTTTTTGTGGGCCCTTATAGAAATTTAAAAAAAAAAACAATAAGAAAACAATCCTAAATTGTCACACAGTTTTACGTGGAATATGATTTTACTTATGTTCTAAAAAAACCTACAGTCACTTTTTACTTAACGCGTTGCTCCGGGAGAGCGGTTTGAAAGAAGAGAAAAGTATAAAAATTGTCGTATTCAAGTATATCAGACTGCAGCAGGGCTCGTATTACTTTTTTTTAATACTTGGCGTCTAACTACTGCGGCTCTTGATATTAAAATAAACTATATTTCATCGTGCTTTATATATATGGTTTTGTTTATAGCAACTAATAATAAGTTCTTTATCATGGTGATAAAGTCATTTTTATTTGAGATAAATATAGTTTTTTTCCAATTTTCCACACAATTCTCTTAATTATACAAGTTGAACTTGTTTCCTATAAATATCGTTCACAAAATTCGTTAAGGTTCGTTGTCAACTCTCTCGTGATTATAGTTCAGTCGATGATTTCGTGAGCGATAAACCTCGACCGAAGACCTTCTAAAAGTGCCGCGAATTGTATGCTATGCAGTTATGTTACTTAGTAAAATTAACTTAATGATTTTCTACCAGAGACTCTATTTTGTTTTCTGTATAAACTGTGACTTGAGATTAAGACGGAATTGCAATTTCAGTTTTAATTCATTTATAATAAAACCCACCCAGGTTTCAGGTGTCTACTAGACATCTGCTAGTCCAACGCTCGGCGGTCCACGTTCGTTTCCATCTGCAAAGGGGGGCTTCCATATTTTTTTTGGGCCGGAAAGGCTAGTTACGCCCGCCACTGATCTACATATCAGAGGAAAACATTAGAGCGCGCCTTTTCTGCATGGAAGGCACGCAAAACCATATCGCCACAGTCTTCACCAGACATCCTGGAAACGACAATGTATATTTACTAAATTCTGGGAACGAAGTAAGGAGATTGCAGTTTGAAAAGACAAGTTGCTGTCAAAGCCTTGATAAAATCTATCATAATCATCAAATTTATATTGGAGTAAAAACCATGCTAAACTTATTTTCACAGCCAACTTATCTTAGAGCAATCTATTATCTCAAATATTGTGACTTGCACTGAGAGCCAGTCCATTCGACTTTTTCTCGATGACCTCAAAAGCAGAAGAGTAAAAAATTGTGAGAGAAACCCGATTCAAATTCAACGAGTAATTCCTTCAGACTAAATAAATCATCCTTGAAAATACTGGTTTCAATTTCCTCATAGGGAAGGGGATGGGGGCACCTACACAGAATGGAATTGATTTGAAACCCTAACCGCTGAAGATGCTGGGCGAAGACCGAATCGGTGGCTCACTTTTCTTCTCACTATCCGATTCTCTGCTTTAAGAAAAAACAGATTCTTGGTGCGCCCCTTGTTATGCTCCGTCTGCAGAGCACACCGACTAGCCGACTAGCTCTGGAGATGGGGGTTGGATAGTAGAATTCAGATACCGTAATGGTTATGAATGTTTTAAAAAAATCATATGTAAACAATTATTTTCTGATTTTCTTTCTAAAAATCAAAAATTAAAATTAAAACCCTATTTTTATTTAAAAAATCAGGAATAAAAATCGGGAAATAATTTTTATTTTAAAAATCAAAAATAGAAATCAAAAGCTGATTTTTTTTTTAAAAATCAAAAATAAAAGTCGAACACTATTTTTTATTTTAAAAATCGTAAATCATAAAATGATTTTTATTCCACAAAACTATTTTTCGGGTGAAAAATATGGGTGGAAATATGCCGAAGATTGTGCGACAGATGAGAGTGGATGGAAAGAACATACGGGCTTTAATAAGAATTGGTCTAGATTTTTTTGTTGATTTTTATATTTGATTTTAAAAATTAAAATAATTTTATGATTTTTATTTTTGATTTTAAAAATAAAAATCAATTTTTATTTATTATATCTGATTTTTAAAATATAAATCCAAAAAGAAAGTTACTTTATATAATTGTAAAGTAAAGGAAATTTGTGAACATTCGGTAATAAGAATCATAATTCTATATTCCAATCAATCCTCCTATAACTTTTTCTAAATGATTTTTTGGTTAGAAAAAATGAAAATATCCCTGGTAGAATTAAAGAAATATAACACCGCCACGTTGTTTGTTTGAGTTCACGAACTCTATGTTTGTTGCGTAAATTAAAAAAGATATATATATATCAAACAAAATCACTTTTTTTCAATCAAACGTTATAATATAGACACTCATGTATTCATTATTTTCCTTAATTAAATTAGATTTAGCTAAACTAAATATTCAAATTTCTCTTGGAAACAAATCCGAAAATAAATTATAACAAATGCCTCCTAACTAGCACAACGCAACGCATTTCTTCCACTAAATTTCTTTTGGTGTAACAAACAAAACAAACATAATTAAATAAACAAACGATATATAACAGGGTGTTTGCCCTTAGGAGATCACTAGGGCAGGAGGTGAAAGTATTCACCTAGGTTAACAAAAAATTGTAAGGCAAGGGGGCGCAATATCAACCGTTTAGCCGTTACAGGATGATAAAAAACAGTTAGTTTTTCACAAAACACCCTCTATTTTAAAAATCACTGGGCGCACGGTTAAGAGCTAATTGTATGCAGAACTTCATGACCTTTCCACCAACTGCTCAACCAGCCTCATATCTCACTCTTCGCAAGAGTTACGAGGGTCTAAACAAAATAATTCGAATTTTTTTACATTTACCTCTATTTATTTATTTTGCAAAGCGGTCATTAACATAACTTTTTTTTGTAAAATCTTGTAACTGTAGACTCTCCTCTTTAATTTAACCTAGTATAACTGCAGCCGTTAAAGAGTTATTAGCTCAAAACATATTCTGAAAGCTATTCTCAAACCTAAATTTGTTCTCAGTCACTAAGAACACGTCATCTTAAAAAAATAGCTAATAACTCGTTAACAGCTGCAGAAGATAGCACATAGGTTATACTAGGTCAAATTAAAGAGGAGAGTCTACAGTTTGAAGATTTTATAAAAAAAGTTATGCTAATGACCGTTTTGCAAAAAAATAGAGGTCAAAGTAAAAAAAAAAGTAAAAAAATCCGAAGTATTTTGTTTTGTTTAGACCTGCGTAATTTCTGAGAGGAGTGGGGTATGTGGCTGGTTGAGCAGTAGGTGGAAGTTAATGAAGTTTTGCATACAATGAACTCTTAATTCTAGCCGTGCGCCCAGTACTTTTTAAAATACAGGGTGTTTTGTGAAAAACTAACTCTTTTCTTAATCACCTGTAACTTCTAAACGGTTGATATTCTCTTCCCCCCCCCCTTGCCATACAATTTTTTGTTAGACTAGGTGAGTACTATCACCTCCTCCTCTAAGGACCTGCTAAGGGAAAACAACCTGTATATGTATTTAAAAAAATTCCCATTTAATTGTGGCGGTACTTATCTTAGCCTCCACCTTTTTTCCCTTATTGTAATTTTTTTTATCTCGCCTGTCGAAATTCTCTCCTCTCATGACTTCTTTTTATCTGCCTTCAGTTTAATATTTTCTTCTTCTAGACTCCGCTTTTTATTCTTTCCTTTTCTTTTACTTAAATTTTTCTCCGTTTCTTTAATTTTCTTTAAATTTTAAACTGTTATGCGCAAACTGCCATAGCTTTACAGTTACTGTCAAAAACTGTCCCCTTCACCTACCAAGGCCGTCGAATTTATAACAAATCGCCCCCTATTTTGGAAGTTTTCCATGATTTTCCAATATTTTTTCAATCGAGACTGACCGTTTCAAATCGGTTTCCTTTTTTTTTTATCAAAATAATCGCGTTAAGATCAGCTTTAATTTGGTGTATTTGAGTATTCTACTAAAATTCGTTTTCATTGGATATTCGGTGACTAATTTTTTTTTGACAACCACTTCCAATGGTTTCAAATTATCAAATCAAAGTATATTTTATTAAATAACATACCTATATCGACACTTGCCTTGGACTGGTGACAGTTTGATTTCCGTATTCATCATTTCCGGGCTATAAATTCAGGCCGTAATATTCGATGATATTCGTGCGAGGTTAGAAGTGAGTTCTGTGGCCAATTTGGAAGAGAATTTGGATCAGGATAGTTTACCATTAAGCTTTTTTTTCAAAAAAATGAACTTCGTAGCATAGATAATACCACCTACATTAATACGCCTTTTCCTTTTGGGGTAAATTTTTTTGCGTGGTCTCATTTGCCTAACAAATTCTTCACATTTCTTCCATTTCTTCTCACCATTAGGCTATGGCATTGTATGCTCTTCGTAAGCTATATGTTGTGCTCTATCAGGAAAAATCCATCCTTCCAGGTTGATTAGACCACAAGAACTTGACGGATCGAGCCATAACACACTGAAGACAGTATTGCCTTTGGCTTTCCAGCGCGAAATTCCATTAAGTGTACTTCTGTTTAATCTCTGCAAGATATAAGAAGACATTTTTTTGCAGCATAATTCTATTGGAGAATAAGAACGGCATGTTCAACCAAAGGGACACACAACAGGTAAATACACACACATAATTTACTAGTACATCTTGATTTATTTTCCGTTTTCAGGTTCAAGGCCGTGACACATTAAAAGCAGAAAGCAGCAACAGAAGCAGATTTTTTTTCTGAAACTATGCAACTGTTCGAGCACACAAATTGAAAGCAGAGGCAGCGGCAGCAGCAGAAGCAGAACTTGAAAGTTGATCAAATCTCAAGAATCCTGCTTCTGCTCAGTACTGCCAATATAAAGAGAGCTAAAATTTGTATTTCATTGTTGGCGTCCTTTCCTTTAAAATTGTCAAAGATGCGAGAAAAACAAAATGTCTATGGAAGACAAACTAATTAATTTTGTTAGATATAACAAATTAACATCAAATTCTTGAAAATTATAACACCTGACATTTGTAGTTGACAAGTATCTGTTTTCTGCTTCTGCTTTCAATGTGGTTGGAAAAGCAGAAATGCCTCTGCTTCTGTCGCTGCTTTCTGCTTTTACTGTGTCACGGCCTTCAGACATCAGGAAGTAAAGATGAGGCGTAACAACCTCCTCAATAAACTGCATGAAGCAGGTAAAGAAGGATGAGAGTGAACTAGGGGTTTTTAGTGACCTAAGTTTGAGAACCCAAACTCTCTCTTTTTACTATGGAAAAAAATATCTAGTAAAAGGATGACGAAACAAACTTTCGCGATCAATTACAACTCGCCAACAAACAAAATCAATTAAAACGAAAAAATGCACCTATGTATGTGACGTTTTACTGAATCGCTGTCGATCGTGTACATTTTTTTAATTTAATGCGACAAAACTCTATGTGAGAACTTCATATGAGAGACCACAACGGAAGCCTAAAAAAACAGAGAAATTCATGCCGCCGGCCGCCATACCAATCAACTTAAAAAAAATTCTTGTGACATTTCGAAAGACGTCCACAAATTAGTTTTTAAATTTCCGTTGTCAATCAAATCTTGTGGCACATTACTAATGGACGACGTGTTTTTACTCAACCTTGAACGATATTTTTCAACGTCCATAAAAAGGGGAAATAAAAGCTGATGTGACACTTAGCCCAAGATATTGGAAAATTCGAAGGAAAAAAAATTATGTCTTCATCTTAGCTAGTCTAGTATTTTTCCATTTATTTTGGTCGTTCATCATTTGTTTTTTTGTTTTTTGTTTGTTTTTAGTTTGCGGAATGTGTCGTGGTTGAAAATTTCAAGTCACATTAAGGGAAAAAGCTTGAAAGCTATGACGGAATTTTTTTCTAAAGTTAATGGCCAAATTTATATGTTTACACTTTTTTCTGATGTTTTCAATATGCCAACAAAGAATTAGACTGAAGCAAGAAAACAGATTTTTTGTTATTTCAAATGTTTACTTTTAACTAAGAATGTAAAAGTTCCCCATCATGTAATCAGGCTATTTATGACTAGACTGTCCTTGACCACTAGAACGGCTGAACCGGACAAGATCAATACGATCAATGTGAGATATAAAACTAAATTATTGAAGCTAGTTAGTAAAGCTAACTGATCATTCATGATACAATCCCAGAGTCAGATTTCGAGAGTATCGCTAAAGTACAGCTGCATGGAATATAGAATATCACCGATTTCGCATCAAAATTCTCTACGCCTGGGCATTTGAATTGGTTTTAATTTTAGTCTTTTTCATATCGTTTTGATAATGTAAACTTTGAATATGAAACTGAAGTCTTTTTTGTCTTTTTCACATACTTAATCTACCAGAGCTCTAAAACTTGTAGGCGTTCATCAGTCCATTCTACATATGTAAGGTAACTATCGATTTGTAAAGCCAAATTATTGTGCCCAGTTCCGTATAGCTAATGCTGCTTTCAGCGCTGTTTTATATATCAAGCACTTCTACTTGCTAGAATGACATTTGCATGAACTTTCAAATCAATTAACGATTTGAAAATACTCTTCAATAGGAATCTTCACCTCAAATTGTATCTGAGGTTTTAAAACTTGGGTCCCATCACTAAGTAAATGGGAATAAGAAACTACTGAAACTCCTACTACTATGAAGTTGTGGCGACGTCGGCCCTGCATTGACGCTTATCTATAATGCAACGCCGACGCGCTCCGAGTTTGCTCGCGATTGGCAATTCAGAAAAACTATCACCACAACATTTGTAGGTTTGTGGAACCAGTTGAGCGGCTACTTTGCGTGTTGTGGGCGAGGTAATTTTTGTATAATTCGTAGTAGTCTGGTAAAAAAAAATGTTTTTGTTTTAATTTTAAAAAGTCAGTCAGTTTTAGAACGCTAGACTAATAAGCGTGTATTTATTGTTAGAGAAAATATTGTTCCTGATATTGTTTCTAATATCTGTTTTTGAATTTAATCTCCTTTATAAGAACCAAGAAGCATTTTATTAAAAATATCAATACTGCATGTATTGCACAGTAACCGGCCATGTTTTATTAGTACCGCTGTTTGTTCAACGTCTCGGTCTTATTATTAATATAACCAAGACTAATTCCAAACCTTTTCCATCACGCAGAGGATACCTATCAGAAGAAAACCATCAAGACTTGAATAGATTCCATTCGGAGGCCCTCACAAGTTTGAGACATCTCAGGCAAATCTGTTTCGTAAGTAGGATCTGTATCCTACGTACCAGTAGGGTCTGTATCCCACGTTCAAGAGCGCCAACTAAACCATTAAGACTTGAGGAATTGGTTCGCTTAAGAAGACCTCACAAGTGTGACACATCGCATGCAAATCTGTTTTCTACGTAGGATACAGACCCTACTATACGTAGGATGCATATCCCAGCACAAGAATGTCAACTAGGGTTTCGAACCAATGAAGCCGGATTCCACTGGAGCCATCCTACTGCAACGTATCTCAACAATAAACGCAAGTTTCTGTCAACCAGCTGACTGTATCTTTTATACCGTGGAACTGTGCCTCATCATTCAGCCACACGGCATCCTACATCTGTAAGCACAAGTACCCACAAAGTCAATACTTACAGTCTAAAAACTTATTATTTTCTTCTGTCGCCTTCTTCCTTCTGAAAAAGGGACCTCTCTTCAAAGGTGAAAGGTGTTGGTCACCTTCGTTCAACTACATCCTAGTGTTGTCATACAAAAACCAAGTTTTTCACTATGTATTGACCATGTTCAAATAGAGAACTTAATTTTTACAAATGCCCCTTCACTCTATATCTAAGTGCGAAAATAGGTAAAATTGTGCAACTCCTATATAGGACTGCCATACAAAAAATTCCGAACCTGAACGGAAATTATGATATGCGTTGACACAAATGCTTTCAAGTTTAAAATGCAAAATTTATATTAAACTAAAAAAAAGTAAAAAAATATTAAATCTACAAAGCAAAACGGAAAGCTAAAAAATCATAAGAAATTTATTTTTATGCAAGACAACAAAATTTGTATAATGACAAGCAAAATCTTGAAAATTAAAAATAATCAATAGCAAGAACCGGAAGCAGTGCTCACTCCCTGCACTGCATACAAAACAGGAAGACATAGGTGATGGAAAAAAAGCGAGAATAATAATAACAAGTAAAAAAGCTAGAATTGGTCTACGACCAATTCTTACGATACCCTAGATACAGGCGCGTATCCAGACCAGCAGTCTAGGGGGGGTCACAACTAAAATGTTCGAGGAGGAGGAAAAAGTCAGAAGAAGTCACTCCTAAAATTTTTTTAATCATATTTTCGTTATATCACAAAATCCAATTTTCGGTTTGATTTGGAAAACCTATCAATTACCGTAAAAATTCTGACGTGAAATTGTAGAACCTATTTTGGCGGCACTCGAATCAATTCAACTGAAGGTTTTGAGCCACCAATAGTGTATAAAAATATTGTAGAAAAATTTTCAAGTAAACTTCTAAGAATAAAATGTATGAGTGCCAACGCCCATAAATATCTTTAGCTACCAAGCCCAGCTAAGGCACCTAAATCAATATAACTCTTTGGAACCATGCTGAATGCTTGTGCCCTTGTCCGACAGAGTGAACCACCAGAATCAATGCACCCATTCGTTTGGACCGTAGTGGGTGAATAGTTATTCATTAAAATTCCTAAGAACAATTTGCAAGTATTTTTCTAAGAAAAATTTAATGCTTGCCTACGAACATAATAATTTTGAATGACTCTGGCTTCAATCAGTGTCGCTAAGAAAAATCAACGGTTGGCTATACGTCGATGATTGCATGGAACTAGGGTTCTACTGGAAGCACCCTAAATCAAAATTCGTTAAGTCAGTTTGTATGCTTCTGTTGCGAGCGCCCCACCAAGTTGTCCTGTCATCGATTCTATGTCGGAAAATCAGACCGCTGACCAATTTCTTAGAAACAATAACACTTTCAAATCTCGAAACTGTGTGTTTTTTCATCTATGGGAGTAATCCGCGCAAAAAAAATAATAAAGGTTCATAATAATCGGGCTGCTATGCATTGCGTGCCTTTTTCTAAACAATCAAACACTAAAATAAATATGTAGTATTCCAAAATTACTTTTCATTCTGTGATACGTATGATAGATGTCTTTCGACACTATATAAAACACAAGAAAATTATAAAGAAATCGTACACGTTTCAAAGACGAAGAGCTATGAGCGATTGACAATTATTACCCGCCCACTATTACTACTCAAAAGAAGACAAACAAACGCCAAGCCCAGGGCTAGCTGTCGCCGCAGATTGCAAAAGTGTGTTACAGCACCAGCATTAATCGCCGGCGTCAGCTACACATTGTGTCCATACCATAAGAAAAGCGCTCTGTTACACTTTTACAACTCACTACAGTTCAATTCAACGCGAAGGTAAGCCAGTGCTTTGGGACGGGTCATGACCCCCGTGACCCTCCACCTGTATACGTGCCTGAGATTAATGCACGTAGACATTTCTCGTATGGTCACCCATTTGAGCAATTTTGATTTTTGCAGTGGTTTTACACATATATTTCTAGAACGGTTCGTCGGAAAGAAAAAGTGATCATAACCAATTTTATAGGATTTCATTTTCTGACAAAGTTTTTAGTACAATAAAAATGTCTAGGACTGATCGTTTTCACAGTATCCGTAAAAAACCTAAATTTTTATATGGCAACACCAAGAAGTGGTTGCCCAATTTATTCCCCTTTGGACATTTTGTTTGCTGTTACTAATGAAAACACCATGTGCTAAATTTCACCACTCTAGTCCAAATATGTAGTGGTAAACGAAATTTTTCTATCGCAACTTCACGAAAGAGTTGTCCCATTTGTCGCATTTTCGAACTGAATTTTACTTTTTTTTTAAATTCGCGTACAAAATTTCAACTCTTTAAGTACAGTCTAAAGTCGAGTTATCGTGCGCACGGATGGATGGACGGCTGGCAGACGGACATGCAAAAATCAAAATAACTTTTAATATTGTGCGTGGGTGTCCAATCCATTTTGCTCTACCATCATTATTTCTCAAAGTTACAAAGGAACGACAAACTTATGATGAAAACCCAATAGAATACACGCGTTTAAGTTCGTGCTGGCCAAATGACTGCCGCGCTTGCCGGGTTTGACGCGAAAGTAGCCCATCACTGTTTCTTTTTATAAATAAATCTTCAATATATACGCGACGCGTCTATTTGGTATTGCTCAAATCCTACACGCGTCTGCCGCGAAAAAAGCGGAGAACTGTCAAAGCGATGCGATGCCTGCCGCGTTCATTGGGTTATCACCTTTAGTATACCTTATAGATTTCATCTGGCTAGGGTATAAAATTAATGTGAAAAAAATAAAAGCGCAGTATTGAGTTTTTTCGGAGTGTAAGCGCTATATCTGCCCGTATGGGCATGACCCATATCGGAAGGCAGATGATGGGTCAACAGTATCTTGCATGAAATGACCAAGCTCGTATGACGCAATGCCGCCGGGAGACTGTTCCAAAGGCGAGCAATATCAACAATGTGAAAGCATTTTCAAATATGATGGTGATAACGGGGAATACGCAGCATTAAGTACCTATCAGAGTTTAAAAAGCAGAGGTCGGAAAATAGATAGCCGGGACACCTACTGTAGATGACTTTTTAAAGAAAACGCAAAACTATCAGTGTTAGATAAGCATCTAAAGACATACCCAGTAGAGAATTACGGAACATTTTCAAAAGAGGCAAATATGATCGTATCTCCTCAATCGACAAATAAAACGGATGCGATTATTGAAAGTGACACCCAGATATACCCTACAGTTCGAATCCACGTAAATGAAGACAATGTTTTCACTTGTTAAACAGGACAAGAAAACTGTCTTGACCAGCCTAGAATGAAAAGCAGAAGGAAGAATTCTCGCAGAAAAGAAAATTACAGTCTACAACAAGTGTATTTTGCAGTCTTACGTTGCGCAGATTTTGTATATACATACTGAACAATAAAGGGCCTCAGATTGAACCCAGAGGTACCCCACACGTGAGAAACAAGCATCTCGAAATTAATTTATGCGGACTTTGAGAGATCGTCCAATAAGAAAGCTTGATGAAAATTTCAGGTGAAATTTCAAAAATGGACTAAATCGTGTAGCTCTTTCGAAGGGTTGCTAAAAATTAATTCCGATTTTTTCCCTAGATATGTACTGTGAAAATAAGTATTTCCATCTCAAGCTTCTTTAATGTATATATTGAAGAGCAGATACTTCACAATTACGAAACAATTAATATAAACAATTTCAGCGACTGCATGAGCACTTTTCCAGAATAGAGCTGCGAATATATTGTTATAGTTTTCCTTTCGTCTTTTTATGTGTGGTACCACTTGAATCAAGTTAAATAGCTGCATGCATGAAGAAGATTATCTGACTCCCTGGTCGAACGGTCTCCAGTATTAGGGTCAGGTTCGGGCGATGCGCCAAGTCCTATGTAATGAGGGGAGGTATAACCTCATACTTGGGATTTCCGGTAGAGCCGGCCAAACGGAGCCCGGATTTCCTTCGCATCGGACTAGGGAGAACTCTCAATCACTTTTCTTTTTGTTAAGTTTTCCTTCCTTGTTCCTATTCAATTTTCTTTTCTATTTAAAAAAAAAAAACTCTTCTTGAGTTTCTAACTCTTTTACTTTTTATTTTATAATTTTTTTTTTATTTTTTTATATATTTTTTGCAAAAGAAAAACTTTCAGGTCGACAGCACAAGATCTTGGAAAAAAGAACAAACTCTGATGTAATATGGCGGACTTATAATTTTGCGCGGAATTTATCTGAGTACTATGGTTTTTTACGGAAAGGTCTACTTATTCATAACGATTGCAGCCTGTGTTTTCTGAAGGTGGCCATGAGGCTGATGTGGTGTTTTTCATGGCACAGTTTTGTAATATATTTCAGCGCGTCGCCGCTATACGGTACCATCTCACTGTATCCTTTGGCGCTAAGGCATTAGTTTCAATAAAGAGAATACAAGGAGTACCTTATGATGGAAGATCATAACAAAAAAAAACTCGTGGTTTATCACCCAAGAAGCTCAAAAACCTTATTAATCAGAAATGTCTCTGATGATTTACGCAACAGCTGACGTTGTCCTAATTGTGACGCACATAATGGATTTAAGGAGGGAGGCGATTATAGTTGTGACATACAAGCGCAACTAATTTGTTAATCAACCAAAACCCTCGAGAAAACTTCCCAACCCATGAAACAGAAATCTATATGTGTGCGTTCGGAGTCCGTTCTCTAAAATGTTCTATATTGATGCTTATGGAAAAGTGCCAAACATTGACTTTTTATATGCCATACAGTCTAAACTACTATCCATACAGGAAAATAGTCGTCTAGTAATTTAAAGCTTGGTTCCTTACCTTCCCAAAGGCAACACTTTCTATATACCTTACTTAACAAAATAATAAAATAGTTTTGATTACAAAGTAACCTTACTATTTTACGTTCAAGTGATCATTGCGTGCATGTATGTGCAACCGGAGTCCGATTCTGTAGGCAGCTACATTCGATATCATCAGCCCACGGCATGCCATGACGGCACAGCGGCATATAAAGATTACTCAGCTGAGAGTTTTTGTTTGAGCAATCGTAGTCATGTGGTTCAAATATTTTTTTCTAAATAATTTTGTTAGGAAAGGTATTAAAATTTTATTTCGTTTTGGAAGATAAGAAAGCGAGCTTAAGATTCTTAGAACACCATTTTTCTGTATGAATAGTAGCTTAGAGCGGAGGAGCTATTCAAATCAAACTTTTGTCAGTTTTACATAAGAACACTGCAAATATTTAAGAATGGGAGGACTCCGTTGGGGCTCTCATGTGGTAGTGAGGGAGTCTGCTTCATGGCTTGTGATGTTTTCTCGAGGGTTTTGAATCAACCGATGGCGCGCTATGCTCGCTCACAGACTCACCTGAACTGAAGAATACCCTAGTACATGGATTGTGTGCGACATGCAATGAAAATCGGAGGATACGTCACCTTCGCCACTGCAAAGTGACATAGCTGATCGAAGGGTATGCGCAGGCCTGGCTAGTAGCGTGTTCGAAGGATACAATGCACACATGCGCCACAGGCGCCGAATACGAAAGAAGGATAATATTTTCGAAATGGTCAAAAATGCAATGTATTTTTCGGTTAGTATACACTGTACACCTGATGCAAGCCATAAACAGCAGACGTAAATTCTTCTGCGTTAACGCCCTCATCACATCACATTAAAGAAAGTTTTTTGGGATTTATTAACATTTCCGATACAACCGGAGTGAAGATGACCGAAGAAATTTAAAATTGTTTTTAACAAAATGGCTTATCTAGTATGAATCTTCGAAGACAAGGCTAAGACAGTGGAGCCAATACGCGTGGTAAATAAAACGGACTTCAGTCTCATACTGCAAATATCAATCCAATCACTTTCTTCCCTCCATGTGCCTGCCACTCGTAATTCTGAAGATTCTTTCTAAACATATATGTATTTCTCAAACTATAAAGTATGCGCAATAGATGCGGATTTTAGTGACGATTTTAGGCCTGAGCTAGAAAATCGAATCCGAAAAAGAATGCTTTATTTTAGGGAGGAGCCAGAAGTCCCTGAAACCATTAATCCTAAAATAACATTCAAAAAGAAATTTTTCAACGTATACGTAACAATAGCAATTGCTTCAATGACAGAACGTTTTGAATCGTTTTCAAGTATTATGAAACGCTTTGAACTTTTGAATGATAAAACAGAGAACAGTGAACTCATAGGCAAATGTAAATTATTAAAAACAGCATTAATTTATAAAGAAAGCAAAGATCTTGAAGCAAACGAACTACAAATTCAGCTGAAATTTTTGTCGCGAAAAATTGAAGATGATACTACCCAGAAAACATTTTGAAGTTGATTTACAATTTCAACGTTAAAGAACTCTTTCCAAATACATTGGATGCATTAAGAATGCTATTAACTTTACCCGTTTCAGTTGCTAAAGGTGAGAGAACTTTTTCTAAATTAAAAATTATTAAAAATTACCATCGATCAAGTATGGGACAAGAAAAATTGAATCTGAAATAGCTAAATCTATTAACCTTGGATGTGGTGCGGAAAGATTTTGCTAAAATCAAAGCCAGACGAGTCCCTTTTAGTAGAAGTAGTGGTATATAAAATAATTAAGCTCTAAAGCAATATTTTTTGTTACGTTTTTCTGTCATGTTTTTCTCATTAATTTTGTTTTCATTTTTATTTTGTTATGAATTTAGATTATTTAATATTTGTTTAGTTATTTTTACTGATTAATAAATAAATAACCTTTAATCGAAGCTTTTGTAATTTGTTTAATTTTTTGTCATAAATGAATTTAATTTTCCTTAAAATTTTAAGCAAAATATTATAGTAATAGGCCATAAAACTATTTTAAAATTAATTGAAGATTATAAACTATCAACCATCGAAATATATTGACAGTGGCAAATTTTCAAAAGGCGCCGAGCATTCCACACACACACAAAAGAAAAACCACGAGCCGGGCCTGGGTAGCAGTGCTATTGCGGAGTTTTATAATTATATATGTCATGCTGGTATACAGCAAACCTAATTACTATTAACATAATACTATTGTAACCATAAAAGTATTGAACATTCGTAGAGTTTGTGTAGAGCTTTCAAGAAGTAAATACGCTCTTGGAATAGTTACAATAGGCAAACTACTAAATTTCCATCCGATTACTGATATCTTACTATTTCCCTAGTATTCTACTGTTTATGCGAAATTCGAAGTATAAGCAAATACAAAGGGGCAAATGTTATCGTATACTGGAAGCAGTGTTGCCTCCGTTTACTGAAGGTTTCGGGGCAGATTTGTTGGAAAATAGTAGTAGATTATCCTTTTTTTAGTTTTTATAATTTTCTTTTAACAAAAAAACCAAAAACAAATAACGAAAATTAAATTCTCAGCAGTTTGTAGATAGTAATATTTAAGGAATAAAAAAACGTAAAGTAAGTAAAAGTAAGTACAAAAAAACAGTCAGTAAGCCTAATGTATGTACTAAGGTCCGGTGACTAAACTAAATTTTCACACAAAATATAGCGCGCTAGGAGCTAGTGGCGAAAATTTATTTAGAATTTTAGCGATACCATTACTAAGGTAACCCGCTAAATTAAGCTTGTTGTTCTTGAAAAAACAGGTGGCACCACCAGGTAGTCTCCAAACAAGTTAACTTGAAGTTATCCGCCCGGGCCTTTCTTTGGCGCGCTAAAAATACTTCTTTTCAGAATTTAGAGAAATGTCCATAACGAGTTTATTATAAATAATGGAAATATATTTTTTTTGTTATTATTTAGATAAGTATTTTATTGTTATTCCATTTTATTAGTACTATTATAAAATCAAAAATGGTATACGCCAATGAAAATGAGCACAGAGTTTTTTGTCTCCCCTGTAAAATTAGTATTTTTCACATAGAAGCTTTTGCAGATCCAACAACGATATTGGACAAAAGTGAGTAAAATAAAAATGTTTCTTCTTCTACTTTTTTTATTATATTTCTAATAATGTCGATATCGATTCATATTTTAAGAAAAGTGCACGTCTTTTAACGAGATGAAAATGTAATTGTAGCTCATATCCTTGTAATATGTCAGATTGAAATTTTCTGGGAAAAATCAGCCCCACGAATAAAGTAAAAATGATGAAAATTGTAGTTTTAAAGATTTTGGCATGATTGTGGATAAATTAGGTGGAACAATAGTTGAATGTGGATATGTGATAGATGTGTGCCGCCAATTTTTCGAGTGTAGCACCAGGGTCATTTGACGAACACTTTTTCTGGCAGTGCATATCAATGAAACGAGTTCAGTGTATCACTGCAAGAAAAGTGTAAGATTTCTGCTAGAAAACGTGATCAATCAAAATCGGTATAAGTCTCCGCCGTCATATTTTAACTGCTAAAGAACAGCAGTTTTAGACTTTATGAGAAAAACGATGCTATCTATTTATTTTTCGAATTCAATTAATTCAACCCAAAGTGTCCATCTATGTCCATCTCGCCGACTAATCTTATTCTATCCAAAGTAAAAGCTGAAGCCACCAATAAACACTAAACAGCGCCTATGGTACGAGAATTAAATTTAAAATATTTAAATAAACAGCTATGAGACAGCACGAAATAGCAACCACACAACATTTCATTTAATATAAAGAGGTAATTTCTTCTTTCGTAAACTCATTGCTTCTGCGTTTGTACTTCTTTACCATAATTGCCTACTTTCAGGCGAAAGTATTAACTCATTACACACACCACCCAGTTCGATTTATAAAAAAAATCTTAACTAAGTCCTAACTGTTATACACACATATTTATGTAATGATCACGAAAAAGAACTAGAGTGAACTTAATTGTTGAACGAAATATTTATGAAGTTTAAACTATAAAATTATACTTGCATATAAGATGTGAGGTGAAGCAGACAGTTCGAAGGTGCATTTAATTGCAGTCAATGGTGCGCTACTACACGAGCGATCCTTTTGCGTGGATTATTGGAGAATCTACATAACGAATCTACATAACTAATCTGGAAAATTTCATAAATCTCCACATTCCGAATATTCGAGGACTACTGAGAACAACTACTGAAAAGTCTGGTCGAGCGAAAAACAAATTTATGAAGTTCACTTTTACACTTTTAAAAGCTGTTCTCTCCGTCTCCTTTCGTTAGAATTAAAGCCATAGAAAACAATATCTCTTGAGTTTTTATACCCTCTATTGATGAAATCTACTAAGCCTGTCATTCCCTTTCTAACGCACAGAAATATTGATGGTAGAGGAAAATGGATTGGAAATCCACGGCTAAAAGATATTTTGATATTTGCATGTCCGTTCTCACGATAACTCGAGAAGACGTTCGCTTAGAGGGCTGAAATTTTAAATATGGGCTTTTATAAATAAAAAGTAAATTTAAGTTCTAAGGTGGGGCAAATCGGGTAACTCCTTTGTAGAGTTGCCATACAAAAATTTCGTTATCACTATATATTTGGAAACTGCTGAGAACGCGTGGACGCGAGACCTGAAATGTGGTACATGGTGCTTTCATAGCAATAATAAATGAAGTTTCAAAGGTAGACCAAATCGGGCAACCGCTTCTTGGTGTTGCCACATAAAAATTTTGATTTTTACGTATACCATGAAAACAATCAACCCTAAAAGTTCCTATTGTACTAAAATGTTCTTCAGAATATGAAATTCTATGAAATTTGATTTCAAATCGAATATGGAACAAATAACGTAACTCCATCGTATGGTTGCCATACATTTTCGTATATTATATACACATTGGACACTATCTTAAGGAACGCGTCGACGTAGGTAGATGAAATTTTGTACACGGCGTTTCCATACAAATCGTAAATGTCAAACAAAATAATATATAGTAAATCAAAACTGGGGTAAAACGGGCAACCCGTTCTTAATGTTTCCTTATAAAAATTTAGGGACTTTATGTTCACTGTATACATAAAGTCCCTAAATCACGATCAGTCCTAGACATTTTTATTGTACTGAGATATTTCTTCAGAATAAGAAATCCTATGAAATTGGTTATAATGACTTTTAATAATCAAACTTTCACACTTTTACGAAATTACATATTTATTACGCATTCATCTACTAGGGTATCATAAGAATTGGTTCTTAGACCATATCTAGCTTTTTTTATTTTTTTTTTAATTATTATTATCAATGCAACTTACCAGGCGAGGAGATCCTGAGCCATATTCCGTTCCGAATAACTGCAATAAAAACAAATACCGATTAGTAATATTTTTTTTTTTTTTGTTTACGAACTTATTATTTTTATTTGATAAAATATATATGAACGCCAACCACCTATAAGTAGTAGTATATGTAGCGTAATAAGCCCACTGTGTATCATCGTCATACTCAAACCCATTTTTTTTTTTTGCATTGGGACGAAACATTTCTAGCACGGGAGACAAGGCTGCCCATTATGCGAACCTGATAAGTATGAGAAGCTATAAAAGTCAAAAAAACACTAAGTAGAAGGATGTTAACCCACGACCCGTGGTAGCTATGTTAGTTATAGAATCATCGCGCCTACCAACTGACCTACCGAGGCTACTACCAAACTCATACTTTTTATTCTCTTGTAGGTAAGGTATTCCCGTAACGAGTGGAAACATAAATGAAAAACAGATAAATATTGAAAAAGAAAAAACGATAAGAAATAAACAATAAAGGCTCGTGTTTAACGCAATTTTACATTGTTTTCAATTGCTGTGCCTTATTAGAAGTAATTTTATTCAGAACAAGAGAAAAAATTGCCAACTAAATCCAACTATTTGTCATCGGCCACTAATTAATAGTGCATACAAATTCTAAAGAAAAACTTTCGGCAAATTTCTAAGGAAAATTGTTCACGCCCATTCATGAATGGTTTTAGCAGCACAGTCACCCAAATAAATCTTAACTTATTTGGACCGTTCGTTGTGTTGCCCAACCATTAATTCTCACTCGCCAGTTTTTACTCTTCTATTGCAACTTCAAATCCTCTAGAATAAAATAACGAAGGAAGCAAGTTTTTTATGATATGAGGTGTATAAATAAGAATTTTAACGCAGATCTTCTGCTTAAGTTCGCCCAATCCACGTCCAATAACACATGTCTGGCCTGCATTTCATTAAGGTAAAAAAATAATTACGTAATCACAGTTATGTACATCCATTGCAAAAAATGATTTTTCAATAATTTTCCGCATGATTTAAGCTCAAATTGAATTTTATTCACTTTTACTGCCAAAATCTGCGGTCAATAAGCGAACCTACCCACCCACCCTGTATTTTAATTCATGCAAATGAGCTGTGTGTGTACCCACTTAAGTTGATTAATTGCAGAAAATTTACACGACATTTGTAATCAATGAAAAATGAAAATTTACACCAACAAAATTAATTAATATTGAGCTTCAGAGTTGGAATTCTAATGGATCTCACTTCAAAATTAGCCTAGTTTTGTAATAAAATTAAATCAATTTTTTTGGAGAGACTTTTTTGTTGTGTTAATTCGACTTCAAGTACCATCGATTTTCGCAAAAACTCCTCTAAAAATATAACTATTAAAAAGTACATAATTGATAATGGAGGGAGATTAATCGTGCAATTATGTGCAATTATTGTAGTAAAATCTTTGTTTTTTTTAAGGGTGGTTAAATTTGATTTTTTTTTTTATATTTCGCATTAAGAGATTACAACATGTGTTTACACAATGAATCCTCAGAAATAATCGCATATGTGGGTGTTCTCTAATATTTCAGCTGAATTAGACCTCTGGGAAATTCAAGAATTTGGGCTCACCTATTCAATTTTATTCTTTTTTAAATCAAGGAAGGTACATATCAGCTTTTAAATACAAACTCATCCCTAATCACATAAGCAGATTTGTTCAATTGTGTTATTTTCTTTTTCGCATCAAAGTTCACAAAGCTTTTCTATTTGAAAAATATTTGAGTTTCACGACCATGCGCAATTAATTTAATAGGAAAATTAATAATTTTGTGTAAATTTTTAACAAATATTTTCTGAACTTTAGATATAATAATTTTTCCCATAATTTTGCCCGGAGAGACGATTTCTCTCTTCCTTTTTGGTTTTCAAGTCAAAAATTCCCACAATATGGGAGAATTTTTACGATCTCTTAACACTGTATGTTTCTGAAGATTTGCCTACACTTTTGCATAAATTTTGTAATATGAAATAGTTATCTGCAAATTGCAAAAAAATTGCGTAACTAGTAGAGAGCGGCAATTTAGTTTATTCTGATCGGTAAGACATTACAATACTTTGTCGAGTAAAAAAGTGCAAAATAATAATTTTTGTTAATTTCTGGCTATTCTTTAAGTTTGCGTACGTTCTTCTGAGGTTACACAGTTACCCTATTATGACAAACCACATTGTTTTTTATTTATAATTAATAGCCACGTTACTTTACAATAAATAATAATTTTTCTGAAATTTAACACATTGTGGAAAATATCAGAGTAAAAATTATTTTAAGTCTGCAGGACTTTTGAATTTCCTTTATAAAAAGTTGTTTTTTTTTTTAACTTTTGTGCATGTTTCGAGCCGCGGTGATGATTGCAAAATACAATTTTTTAAAGAAAATTAAGAAAATTAAATTTTGAAATTTAATTCCCTCTCTCTATTAACTGGACTATAATTAATTTTCTGCAACGTAATTGCCTATATTTTTGAAGGATTATATTTGTGGGTCAATAATTGTATGGGAGGGGTATTGGAACTATTTGACTAGATTGAGAGACAATCGGTCACTCTGATCGGGAGCGGTGATACCAGATAGGCAGGTTTTTCTTCATTTGGCAGATTTTAGACATAATAAAGGGTTGGCTTATTTCCTCCGATAAAATGCACAATTTTCAAGCTAATTTTTAATATTAATTTAGTGCCTCAAACATCTGTGCAGAGCGAATGTTTTCACAAATTTGTTTAAAGAAAACAGAGTTTAATAATATACTAGAGTTTGAAAACTTAAAAGATATGCTTTTATCCAAAGATGCAATAAGAAAAAGTAACCAAACTTTGATAGCTTAAAAGTATAAAGTTTAATGATAAAAGCTTTAATGAGGGTATAAACAAAAATTACAGAACTGGTGGTGACTAATATTTGAAATTAAACAAGTATTTAACATATGCTTAAACCAAAATTACTTCAGATACAGTAAAAAATTGTATATGTTTCAAGATGGATTACCTATGGGATCACCTTTGTCTCCTCTTTTGTCAGAAGGGTTTATGGCGTATTTCGAAAGTACTATGTTTGAAAAGTGTCCATTTGATAATAAAATAGGTTTTTGGTTTAGGTATGTAGACGACGTTCTTTGCCTATTGCAAGGAGCTGATGACGAATTAGATGAGTTTTTGAATTGGATTAACACTTTAAATAGATCTATTCAGTTCACGATGGAAAAATATGTAAATTTCGCAATTATTTTTCTAGATTTTAAAATAGTTTATAGAGATCAATGTTTTATGTTTGATATTTATAGAAAGCCTACATATACTGACATAGTTATTCCAAATAATGTAAAATTATCAGCATTCCATGCTATGATAAATAGAATGTTTACAATTCCGCTCTCTGAACAGGCCACAAAAAATGAATGTGAAACAATTAAACTAATAGCCAAAAATGCTGGACCTAAATTCTATATACCCTAAACAAAAAGAAGATAATTGTAAGAGATGGACAAAGTTAAAATATGTTGGAAAAATAAGTGAAAAAGTCAAAAAGATTATTCAAAAGCACTTAGATGTTAATATAGGATTTTATAATAATAATATATTAAGGACACATGTACATAAAAGTAATCATAAACCAGATAAACTACAGAACTCTGGAGTATACAAAATAAGTTGTAATGACTGTGATAGCATTTACGTGGGACAAAACTGGACGTAATTTTAAAATTAGATTTAAAGAACATTTAAATTCATTTAAATGCAATAAATTGGACCCAATGGTAGCAAAACATATGAGTGACACCGGACATAACTGCGATATCAATAGGTTAAGGGTTTTACATGTACAAGAAAAGAGTAAAAGACTTAATATTCTGGAATCATGTTATATAAAAAAAAGCCTCACAAGAGCACTACAGTCTCTTAAATGAACACATAGACTTTTTACATTCACCATTGAATTATTTTATTGTTAAAAATCGCCACATGTAAATGGTATTGGACTGCTATATTTGATATTGTATTCAGTTTTATTTAGAAACTCCTTGAAAATGGCCTCATAAGCCGAAATACGCGTATCGGAAAAGAAAAATAAATAAAATAATTGAAACAAGTATATAAAAAAGATTTTTTAATTTTTAATTTACTAATATTTTATACCTAAAAAGCACATAAATCATATTTATGTCTTTCATAATTTTTACTTAACTACTACCAAAATTATTCCAAGGCAAACATCTTTGGGAAAAAGAAAATTATCTTAGCCAAATTTTAGATTTTTATGACTGTCTTCCTGACAACCCTGGTCTATATTTCTTGGGAAAGGGAGCCCAGTACTATGCAGTGGCGTGGCGTCTTTGGAAGCAAGGGAAGCATTGTTCCCCTTAGGTTTTCCGATGTAATTTAATTAAACCAAAAAAAAATAAAAGACAATAAAAAATTACGACAAATAATTTCTTGAAAATATTTTCATTAAAAAATATTTTCCTTAAAGCCTTTCTATATGTCCTTCGCTGTAAACTATCGAAGAGTAGCAGACCCTCTGAACAAAACAATAAAAACAAAGCAATCGAACAACATGCAACGAAAAGTATAGCATTAGAACACGTCTAGTCTAGGCTCTGGTTTCGATATCTCAACCGACACCACTGCCTGAAGAGGTGGTTTGCAGTTCTGCCAAAGAATAACTAAATAAAAGAAAGGACACAGAAGAGTGTTCCGATTGTTTTCCATTTAAATGTACACGGCGAGAAAAGGAAGGTAGGAGGAGAAAAAAGTCAAAAAAAAAAATCAAACCCTTTTTGAACATTTTACGAATAAGACAAAAAATGTGAAAGCGAAGATTACATGCAACGAAATGGAATGGCAAATGATTTATTTTCGTAAATAAGAGAGAATGGGTGGAGTTTTCCCAATATTTTACGTAAACAAGAGAGAATGGGCGGAGTTGTCCCAATGTTTTTCGCAGGAATTCTAATGTTTGTTGGTGTAATCCCATGATATTTGAACAGCACGTTTTTCTGTTTACATTCGTTTTGCTATGAAGAGAATAAGTGGGAGAACTCATGCTGGATTCTCTGATATTTTCGGGAAAAATGAGAATTTTATTTGAGAGGAACTTTACATCTCCTTTCAGCACGTGGACCAAAGCGAAATTTATCTTTTTCTTTCAAATGGAAGGTAGTGTGACCTGATGTACATTATTATGAATAGTTTGATAGGATTTTGGGGGACTCAATAAGATTTTGTCGTTCGGGTAATCCTACGTTCTCTCGATTTTTGTTTTTAGCTCGTTGTCTCGGTTGCACTACAATAGTGTATAGCCAAGCTCTTTTCCCCCATTCATGCAAAAGACGGAAGTATATGAAATTACTTGTTTCATTCTAAAAAACACGAAAAATTTCCTATTTTGTTCGCCTGTGTCTCTACTTATACTTATTTATACTTTGGTTCTGCTCCCATCAGTAATCGAACAACGTCCAACAAAATGTACGGCATTCGAGCTCGTCAGGAATCTATGACGTCACACATCTCAATTGTTCGTTCGCCACTTCCAGTGTTGCTACACTCAATAAGAAATGGTCCTAGGCCTAAGGGATGCAATTGAAATAATGCCAACAAACACTGCTATATCGGCAGCGTATTAGGTTAATTCATATGGATATATTTTTCTCTTGATATATAAACGCTGTATTTGTTTCGACTGGAGGTGGTTTTATTTGTGCTTCCATCAATTTCATGTAGGTAGGTCGTTTAGAAAGCACTTCGGTTGTTGGTAGGCAAACACGTTTAAGCCGCGCGGGCGAGGGAAATTGTAAATTCGTGAGGGGTATTTCTAGTTGGATAGGGGAATATTTCTTTAGAGAAGACATGGCTTGATATACGATTTGTTAACAAAATCGTACAGTCGGAGGCATATAAGCAAATGAGGAATTAAAGATATTGTAATTTAGCTTATTTAGAATTTATTTGTCGCCGTCATACCATAATCGCGAATCTGCTTTTTTGGCTATTTTAAACTGCCGTACTCAAATGTAACTTAGGAAAATCAAATCTGTATTCTGTTATTCTATGAAAATCTTATCTATATTACTTTACTAATGTAAATATTCCGGGTTCTTGTTTTCAAGAATGAGCTCAGATACGTAAAAAACGTTTACTCCTAACATTGCTACATCGCAAAAGATTAATTTCTCAGTTTCATGAAGACGACGAAATTGTTATAAACGAATTCGAAATTTTCCATGTTCGTATTTTGCAAATTCTTTGAAATTTCACTTACAGAGATAAAATACCGTTATTACTAGACAACTTACGCAGTACGTTAGAATACTCTTGAGTATCTCTCTCTTTTGAAAACCATTTATCATTACCTTCGTTTTTGGAAAAACGAAAAATTTCGAATTTGTTTACAGCTTTGATTAAAACAGAGTGTGATCTGACTATGATCATTTTTTTAAATCTTTTAATTTTAATTTGAAAGCTAGAAACTAAAATCTGAAAATCATGCCTACTCTCACGTGCTTAAGCTTAAGGTTATGAGCATGGGAGACTAAACCACTAAAACCCTGCGGGCACAGCGACCACAGTTGATCTATTTTGTCCTCACCTAGAGTGGTTAAGTAAAATGTATCACTTTTACGAGCTCGATATTGCCCGTAGGGTTAGCTTGCAAACCTTATTTGGAGAGATGTTTCTCTAATGATTTTCAACTTTAAATTTGCAAGCGCAAGATACTCACATATGATATGTTTCGTGGCTTCGTCTTCCTCTTCATATAGTCGACGCAGTTCACTGTTGCAGTCGTCTATTTTCTTCAAAAATTAACTCCTGGAGTTCTTAAGAACTGATATTGAGAGGGGTATAGATAATTTATTTAGGATATCTGGAAACTCGGGTTTACAGGTCTCGGCGAGTACGAGTCCCAAATTTTGAAAACTCGTCGAGTCCGAATCAATTCTGGATCTAAATCTAAGGTCAAATCGATAACCAAGAACGTTTAATATTTTGGAGTTCAATAAGAATTCTTATACATAGCTGAAGTTTAAAAAAAAAAATACTAAAATTTGTTAAGATTAGAACTATTTATTGAAATGAATAATTCACAGATTTTATACATAACATTTGCTGGAATAGATTTATTTTAACTGCTATCTTATAAAAGAAAAGCAAACACTTTTTGTTCTTTCCACAACGTACACATATATTTTTATTTTACATACATTGTAACCGCTAACCCGTTTCGTCTTATCAGGACATCATCAAGGCTACAACAAGAGCCCTGATGATGTTCTGATCAAACGAAACGTGTTGTCGGTTACAATATATGTAAAATAAAAAAAGTATTTTCTTTTCTTTTATAAGATGGCACTTGAATTTAATAGATTACGTTCAGATAATTTGAACAAATTTAAACCAGTTTGATTAACTGTTTACATTTTCATTTTTTAGTTTTATTTGTGTAAACGTTGACTTTATTCAGTAACAATGGAATGTGAGGACGAGTCTTTACTAATGTCCGCAGCAATGTGTATAATTAAAAAATAAATAAAACATAAATCTGGAAACTGATCAGAGCATTCCCAAATACGTAGATTACCTTAACAATTTCCTGGTCTTTGCTTAATTTTAAAAACTTGGACTCGTCGAGTATTAGAGTCGAGTCCCGAATCCGAGTAACTACCCAGTCCGGGTCGAGTAGAATCGAGTACAGAAACCCTATAATTTATTAGATGCGCTGCAATAACATGTGAGTGCATGGTTATTTAACGCTTTTGTAAAACTTTAATCTGATTGCTTCCGCTCGCCCCAAGTCCACGCCACGCCACTGGATCCAAGACTCTTTCTATTCTGTATAACCACATTTGAAACTGGTCTAAAGACAACAATTAGTTAAACGTTTAGATTTTTCCTCTAAAAGACTTAAATCAATTTTTGTAATTAAGCGAATATATAAACCTTTAAATACGTAAGAAATATCATACATAAAATTTTCCCAGAAATACGGAACCTGTTCACAAAATTACCACGGAAATGATGCTGTCAAATTTTGCTAGGAGTACAGCACAAGTTTGGTACTACAAGCGCACTCTCCGCATAAGCTCCATTCACATGGTAAGCCGAACTGATACAGAACTAAACTGTAACAACGGCCTAAACATTAGCTATTGACTAATGCTGGTGGCGCCCAAATATCTGTGTTGTTGTGTGTCGCTTTTTAGTTTTGCTTTTCGACATACAAAATTTTATTTTAGAATTCTGCAACATTCACGGATTAAGAACAAATTGCTTTTCGGTGTGCTGCCACTTTAGCTCTAAAAATCTGGCAATTCTTGCGCTAAGTGCAGCCAAGATCATTTCTGATGCTGATATTGATCAGTATCACGTGCCTGGTTACAGTTTGGTGCCTCCTTCTTCTCCATATAGGGAATGGCAATATATATTCGGAATGATGTGGACTTTACCAGTCTTAAAGATGTTCCTTTCGCTAATCCAGAATTTAATTTTATATGGATTAGGTTCAAACTCCACAGGCACATCATCTACTTCTGTTTCCGTTATTGCAGCCCAAATATGTATGATAACGATACTGTATCCGCATTTGACAATATCTCCAACAATATTGACCACTTGCTTTCGATCTCTTGCTCTTCCGAAATCATCCTAGCAGGTGATTTTATTGTCCATAACATACCGTAGCACAGACATTCTTCTACCACAACCCCTGCGGGTCGGTTTATCGAACTCTTCCGTGAACCGTTTAATTTGCAACAGCTAGTGCATACACATATGCGAATTTCTGTAGTAGCTGGAGATAGAGCTAATTTATTAGATCTGTTTCTCACATCTCATCCCGACAAAAATTCCGATCGCCAATATGGCTTCCGAGCTGAACGCTCATCTGAAGACTTGCTGACTTTTCTTAGAGAACGTTGGAATTTTCGAAGGCCTTTGATAGAAACTAGCATCCAGCCCTTTAAGCCACACTTAAAGCACATGGCCTCTCCCGTTCTCTTCAATTATGGATTGAAAGTTTCTTATCCGGTCACCTAATAGGAGTTGTACTAGATGGCGTCTTATCTGAACCTCACCCTATAAATGCCGGTGTGCCCCAGAGCTCTGTTATTTGCAGTGAAGATCTGCTTTCCCTTACTTTCAATCCCATTCATAGTTTGGCCGATGACAGTACCCTCGATTTCGCTTACTCCTTTGATCCTCTTGCGGACTCCATAGGGAATGCCGCATGTTTTAAACGAGATTGCAAGATTAGATCATTGAATAACGATCTTGCCAATATCCTTGCTTGGTGCAAAGCGAATCGCGTCGAATTTAATGCATCTAAGTCCCTAAGCTGTCTTATCTCATTAAAACAAGATCATAATAATTTTTCTACTCCCGTTTCTTTTGATGGAGCATTAATTTACGATACACCGTCTTTATTCGTTATTTGTATTAATATTACCAATAAGTTAAGCTAGACAGATCACATATTCTCTGTTGTCAAAGAAGCATCGAAATGTCTTGGATTTAGAATGGAATTCAATTTCCATATCTGGGCCGGGGCTAATTGCACAGCCTTAGCTTCATTGGACATTGTCCGATAAGCAGCCTTCAAGCTCATTGGCGATTTGCCAATAACTTGTTCTATCGATTCACTCGATCGCCGGCGCAATATTTGATGCCATTCGCTCCTTTATCGCTACATGTATGGTCAATGTTCTGATGAAATATCTAGTCTGATCCCATACACATCGTACGTCCTTATACGTTTAGAATTATGCTCGACCGTACAGTAAAATTCCGTGATGCTTTTTTATCCCGAACTGTGCGAATGTCGAACAGTCTACCATCCTCTGTCTTTCCTACGGCATACAATCTGATATACATCAGCACTTCTGCCGCGCTCCTCACATCTAATTCCTTTCCTATCTCTTTCCTATCATGCTGTGCTTTGCATCATAGTGTATCTCCTTGGCTTAATAACATAAAAAAGGTACATAAATATAAATAAAATGTCACAAGTAGCTGGAACTTTCTAATCTACTACTTGGCACTTGATAGGTTGCTGTTAAGCTAATGTTAAGACCCTTTGTTCTCAGGACTACTAAGAACAATTCTCTATTCTCGTCGAGACCACAAATAAAGTGTCAACATTGGTAAAGTCCATCTTAGTCGGGACCCGAGATAAGATTCTTTAAATTAGTCAAGACCCGGCTTAAAGTGAATGTTAGTAATTAACTGCAGTCGAGACCCGAAGCAAGATTCTTTATTTGATAATAAGGTGTTTTCAATATAATGTTCTCTTTATCACGTAGAGAAAAAATTCCCATTCGATGGTAATGATAATGATATCGATTGAAAGTTTATCTGGTTGATTGGATTCTGTTTGAACAATGTTAAATGACAGACACATGGTATTGTTGGATGATGTATCTGTTTTTAGATTAAGTCTAATTAAATTAGAAAAAATTCTATGAAAGTTCTACTGCTTCGTGTGCGATGTGTGTTTTCTTCAGGAATTGTTTGTTAATATGCATGAGTGGACCTGGTTCGATGAACATTAGTAAAGGATAATATCAATTGATTGAAAAAATGACAAAAGAAAGAACGTTAATTTTTCTTAAATACCACATTTTCTGCAAATTGGCCATGGACTGTTTATGAACTCAATGAACTGGCACCTTTAAATAATCCTTAAGTTTGATACCTTCTTGTAGTGTGCAAAACTTGACGATTTTGGTGAAAATAATTAGGGGAAGGTGCTGTACCATGGTGCCACTTTTGAAATAGTCTCTTTTTTTGACAAAACTAATAAGACAAATCTTAAGAAACCCATAATCTTTCCAATACAGTCAAATATGTAGTTAAAAATTTATATTTCAGGATATTTGAAATGCAACGTGAAGGTCATGCTTGCTGCCCAAGGTACAACATGCAGCGGTACGCTGGATGAGTGGTGTTGTACCTTGGACATTTGTAATTTACTAAGAAGAAGTGATGGTGTATCAACAGAGTTAAATTAAAAATTCAACCAAGTATAACAATATTCGCAAAGCAGGTTACTAAACAAAACATTGCTATAGCTATACATATTTAATTTATTATTTATGTAAAGGCCTGGGCTATGGGTTTTTGGGCATGTCCGTAGTACAAATGTTTGAAGTGTCCAAGATAATACCCCTTACAAAAGAAACAAAACCACCTGTAAAATATTTTCAGACAATTCGCCACATAATGCACGATTTATAACACCAAATATAAACAAGCTTTATCTGAGCTGGAATCCAAAGATATAGGAAGAAAGGAACTGTAACACTTTCAATCCTTTATCACTTGAAAATATTTACTTTTTTCACGACTTGTTTTTTAAAGCGTAATAACTGCGCATTTATGCGACATACTAATTCACAAAATACCTCAAGTCTCATCTGTTGATTATTCTTAATCGGATAAAAGTGCGTTTATGTAAATGGTATCTACAGTCCTACAGTGAGATAAGACAGCTTAGGGACTTAGATACATTGAATTCGACGCGATTCGCCTTGCACCAAGCAAGGATACAGGCAAGATCGTTATTAAATGATCTAATCATGCAATCTCGTTTAACACCTGCGGCATTCCCCCTGGAGTCCGTAAGAGTAGCAAAGGAGTAAGCGAAATCAAGAGTACTGTCATCTGCGAAACTATGAATGGGATTGAAAGTAAGGGAAAGCAGATCATTATTGAAAATTAAAAAGAGAGTTGGAGAGATAACAGAGCCTTGAGGCACACCGGCATTTATGGGATGTAACGCCATCTAACACAACACGTATTTGGCGACTAGATAGGAAACTTTCAATCCATAATAGAAGAGGAGGAGAGAGACCAAATGCTTTAAGTTTGGCTAAAAGGGCTGGATGCCAGACTCCATCAAAGGCCTTTGAAATATCTAGGACAACGATTTTAGAATCACCAAAATTGTGAAGACTACATTCCAACGTTCCGTAAGAAAGGTCAGCAAGTCTCCAGAGGAGCGTCCAGCTCGGAAGCCATATTGGCGATCGTTGATGAGATGATTCGTTTCTAGATACTTCATTAATTTTGAATTAATGATAGATTCAAAAACCTTTAAAAGAATAGAAGTGATCGCAATTGGTCGATAATTCTGGTGATATTAGCATAGCTCAGGATTGCAGTAGCTTGTCCATCTTTTTATATATTTCAATATTGATGATTTTATATTTTATTGAATTTTCTTCAAATTGACCTGAGCTGTGTAATCGTTATTGTAATTATCGAGAACCATCTTCCTGAAAGTATGGCCATTCCTCTTGGAAGTTCTTTTTACATTATTATACCCTAGATGGTGAAATCATAGCATATACATACTAAGTTTGTCATTCCGTTCATAACGCACAGAAATAATGCTCATACCCTTCAAGCAAGGCGAAACAAAAACGTAACGAAAATGTAAACATGCTTGCATAGAAGTGTAGCAAAAGAAACGTTTTGATGTTGAAAAGCTAGAATTGGTCTAAGAACAATTCTTCTGATACGCTAGATAAATGCACGTATGTGGTCACCCATTTGAGCAATTTTGATTTTTTGCATTGCTTTCTCACATATATTTCTAGAGCGGCTCGTCGGACAGAAAAACTGATTATAACAAATTTTATAGGATTTCTTATTCTGAAGAAGTTTTTAGTACAATAAAAAGTATATGTAAAAAACCAAAGTTTTTATATGGCAGCACCAAGAAGGGGTTCCCCGATTTAGTCCATTTTTGAAATTTTATTTGCTATTATTATGAAATCACAATGTACCA
Organism: Dioctria linearis; assembly: GCA_963930735.1. NCBI lineage: Eukaryota > Metazoa > Arthropoda > Insecta > Diptera > Asilidae > Dioctria > Dioctria linearis. The sequence continues at coordinate 230,440,648 of OZ005742.1, read as the reverse complement.
AATTTCAGCTTTCTATGTCGACGTGTTCTCAGGTAGTGTCCAAATATATCGTGCAAAACGAAATTTTTGTATGGAAATCCTACGAAGGAGTTGCCCGATTTGTCTCATTTTCGAACTTAATTTTGCTTTTTTTTTAATGTCCGTGTACAAAATTTCAGCTTTCTAAGTGAAAGCGTTCTCGAGTTATCGTGCGCACGGACAGACGGACGGACGGACATGCAAAAATCAAAATAACTTTTAATTTTATGCGAGGGTGTCCAATCCATTTTGCTCTGCCATCATTATTTCTGTGCGTTATAAACGGAATGACAAACTTAGTATACCCTATAGAAAAATGGCATCACAAAGTTTAATAAGAATAGAAAAAAAACGTTTATTAAGGAACCTTAGCTTACACTACGTTACAATGTGATTAGGTACATCGAGTAGGGTATAGATAATTGGAATTATCGATGACTACAAAGACTGTGTTTACGTCGGCGACTGCAGTCGACTGCAGTCGACTTTAGTCAATTTGACTCAGAAAATGTGGTTCTGGTCGTACTCAGAAGTGTACATGGGCACGGCTCTTTTAATTGTATGTGTAGGCGGACGGGGCATTTTAGGGAGTGTTCATATACACCAAATTGCGTTCACGTCGTCAAGTCAATTTGACTGCAGTCGACTTGAGTCATTTAACTTCGTGCTCCTGAGGTGGAAGTAAGTTAACTCGCGCGGGAAATAGGAAAGTTTTTCAAAATGGAAATGGGCAATAATAATTTTATGGTGATTGATGAATCAGATAAGAACTAAAAGTGTAACAAATCTCATAAAAGATTTTAATTTCAGAGTTTTTTTTTTAGTGTACGATTGAGATTTTTGGCTAAGTGGGTACTGTAGTACGGCAGGTGTGGCAAGCCGAGTGTCATGGTGCAAGAAAGTATGTAGTCATAACAGTCAGAATAATAAAATCTCAGACATAGTGTGTGAGAGGAGAAAGACAGACATAGCATCTTGGGCAGGGGGCGAAAGGATGTCTTAGTTGATGAATAGGTTGATAAAAAACGGAAATCAGGTATGTATGTTAGTAGTGCTTATATGGTTAGTATGCATGGTCAGCTATAAGATCCAAATGGTGAATCTCGAAGCCTATCCAGACTGCATTGGGCCTATCTTAATTTTCACGTGGTCCCCCCTGAAAGCGCCCATAAGGGTTGTATTACCTGTATAGGCCAAGTACAACTCTTTTAGACGTTGCAAATAAGATCTAGGCCCGAACGGAGCTACCAATACCGTTTAAAATAGATATCTTGCATGAAAGATTGAAACTGGGAGTATTCATGGTCCGTTGATCATGCTTTACGAAAGCCATACCAAATGGGCGGCCCGACTTTGGCTAACTTGGTACTACGGGTTTAAGGAGCCCTGGATAACAAGGTTTTATCCATCTCAACTTGGGATGGCCCCTTTATGGGAGCGTCGTAGTGGCTGTGGTATTAAGGTGCCGTGACGCGAGATCGGCAGAGATTGGATAGATAGGTCTCGCTTCCACCAGTAAGTTTATGTCATGTCATGGTCTATTGGCACACTGGAACTCGTTATTTTGCACATAAGGATGTTGATTGTCGATAACAATCCGAGCATGAAGAATGCCGTAGGATTAAGCCATACTTGGCAGGTGCTCACGTAAAACCACAAGGAACTTTTTGTCCTATGGATTCATCAAAATCTAAAATTTTCCAAAATAAAAATTTAAAATCGTATTTCAATTTAAACCTGACTGAGAATAATAATTCATTGATCAGTCAACATTTATGGTCCTCAATTTCTTTGCAAATATAACTAATTGTATCATATGCACAAATTTTAAAGTATCAAAACAGTAATTAAATCTTCGAAAAATTAACTGCTACAAGTACTACAATATGTACTATTTGACAAACCCCCTTCCATCTATTCTCTAACTCCCTTTCTAGCTATATATATGTTATTTAAAGCCAGAGGGATAGGGGGACCTTCAAACCACCTAAAAGATATCACTTTACAACACAAATGCCAACGCTAAATTGTTAGAAATTTAGCTCCCGACGACGGACGTATCCGTCCAGCCTAATTAATGACATCAATTTGTCTCGTTGTGAATTTGGGGGCAAAATAGCTGCCACAAATTTGGTGCTTAAAATGCCGTCACGTTTCTTTGATGAATGGCGTGTTAACAAGATTTTCCCCAGTCCTATCGTTCTCGATCCCTTTTGCTATAGAAAAACATTCAGTCGTTCCATGTCTTGTTTCTTACTAGACGTTGTACGTTGAATTTATTAGTGTAGCTCATTGGAAATCCTTTATATGAGTACAATTCACTTAAAATTTATTGTATATGTTTAGTTCTTTACTTTTGTTTTTTAAATCACATTTTCCAATAATCAATCCAAACAAGCTATGGTTAGTATCTAAAATCTACTCTACCCAAATAAGATAATTCTTCAGACTCTGCCTATTTTATACCAGGAATATTTTTAATGTACGTTAGAACCCTAAACAAACACCGAAGAAGCATTAACTTTTAAAATTTATTTTCAAAAATAATCCATTAGAGTGTAAAAATCCTCTTTTCGGCTAACCCACAACCTAAAAGGATTTTTTCCTTCTTGCCAACCCTCACTAATTCTTCTTTCTGTGGAAGAAATGTTTAGTGCGCCCAGTGTCATATTTCCCCTCCGCTCAGGCAAAGCGAATCGTTAATGTGAGAATTCCATTAGAAGCCCATAATTAAATGTCGTTTACTTTGCCCGCATTAAAAAGCACATAAATCAGGAAAGGGGGCTTTTATCTGTTTATGAAGTTTTAAAATTTTCCAAAGTTAATTGATTGAAAAATTTGCAACGGGAGTTTATGACTTGTTCTTTGTTCCAAGTGAGTTACAGTGTCATAAGTCGTTATCAACAGAGAGAAATGAAAGCACTCTTCAGGATAATATTTTTGTTCTGGTGTGTTCCTACAGAGGCACATTTGTCTTGATATGAGCGGGTGAAAAGTATGGTAATATGTCAAATAAAAATTGGTCTATGGGCGCAGCTGATGAAAACGACCGGATATAGCACATTTAAGACAATTATTAAGCTTGAGATTTAATATGGTCTAAAATGATAGCATGGAACTTGCTTTGATTATCCAAGGCATTTATTCATTTATTTTATCAGTTCAAACGGTATAAAATCCAGTTACATAATTACATACCAAAACCATATCAAAATAAGAAGAAAAAATTGAAAAGAAAGCTCTATTAATCAACATAGAAATTTAAGTAACATTAAATCAATGGAAAATAGTAATAATAATAAATTATAAAAATTATTATATAAAAGAAAGAAAAACGAGAAAAAAGCAAAAATTCGATAAGGAATGAAGCAAAAGGTTAAAATGCAAAGACAATATGTGACGACACGCCTGTGTCTGATCGCACTTTTCTGAACGCGTGACCAACTACCGTGTAAATCAGGCAATATACGAATTTTTTGAAATTCTCAGCTAGTAATACCTCACTAAGCGTAGAAAGCAGTAGCTAGGTAGGCTTGAATTATGAATTATGGATAAGCTTCCAAGAAAGTGTGTTCTGACGCAATATCTAAAGAAATGGTCTGGAGCTTAGTAATATTCTAAGTCTTGGCATGCGTGAATACATTCCGCATTCATACAACAGATCTAAGCAACAGCTAAATCGCTCTTGGTCTAACGATAAGTGCTACTAAGATATAAGAGCTCAGGAGTCTGCTTTTCGCGCTTATCAATTATATACATGTCCAGAGCTGAAACAAGTCTACCAGACTGCACGGAATACCTACAAGTTCATTATCCAGAGAGAGAAATTTGTTTTTGACTCGAGTATTAGACTAACAATCTTGGCAAACCACAAAGACAGCAAAGGTCTCTCGTCAAAACTATAAGGAACAACTTCACCACTTAGTCAATACCTTCACTACTTAACAATAGTGAAGTCGTAGTTGACTTCCTCGATAAGGCTAATATTCTGGCTGATTGATTCGCTTCAAATTGTCAGCTTCCACCCACTTCACAGACAGCTGTTTTGCATCCCCCGTGTGGATGTGTACAAGAGACAATACACATCCGTACGTGAGATGTGTTCAAGGTCCTTGAGGGGATCGATGTATGCAAAGCTGCAGGACCTGATGGGTTCTCACCCCTGTTAAATAAAAGCTGCGCCTCATCTTTTGCTAAACATCTGCGCAAACTACTCTACTTGTCTTATTCGAAAGGAATTTTCCAACAGCTTACATCCTATTCCCAAAAAAGGAGAGGGTAGCGATCTCTCAAATCTTCGACCAATTGCAATCACTTCGATTCTTTCAATTTGGAATCTATCGTTAATTTCAAATTAAAAAAGTATTTTCAAACTCATCAACTCATCAACGATCGCCAATATGGCTTCCGGACTGGACGCTCGTCTGGAGACTTGCTGACTTTTCTTAAAGACCGACGTTGGAACCCGTAGTCTCCACAATTTTGATGAAACCAAAACCGTTGCTTTGGATATTTCAAAGGCCTTTGACAGAGTCTGGCATACTGCCCTTTTAGCTAAACTTAAAGCACTTGGTCTCTCCCGTTCTCTATCTGGTCGCCAAATATGTGTTGTATTAGATGGCGTTACATCTGAACCTCACCCTACAAATGCCGGTATGTCCCAGGATTCTGCTATCTCTCCGTCTCTCTTTCTAATTTTCATTAATGATCTGCTTTCCTTACTTTCGATCCCATCCATAGGTTCGCCGATAACAGCAACCTTGATTTCGTTTACTCCATGATACTCTTGCGGACTCCAGAAGGAATGGCGCATGCGCCAAACGAGATGGCATGACTAGATCATTGAGTAACGTTCTTGAGAGTATCCTTGCTTGGGGCAAATCGAATCGCATCGAATTCAGTGCATCTAAAACCCAAAGCTGTCTCATTTCTTTAAAACAAGATCACCATTTAACCACTCCCATTTCATTTGATGGAGCCTTAATTTCAGATTCACCGTCACTAAGCATTTTTGGCATTAACATTTCCAATAAAATAAGCTGGACAGACCACATCTTCGCTGTTTCCAAGGAAGCATCGAAATGTTTTGGATTTCTGAAAAGGTGTAAGAATTATTTAAGCCCATCAAATCTAGCGCTCCTCTACAAGTCCTCTATCAGAGCCAGAATGGAATACCTTAACTTCATTAGATATTATCCAACGGAGAGCCTTCAAGCTAATTGGCGATTTGGCAATAACTTTTAACGCAATACTCGCACAGCAAGCCACGCACATCCTCAAACCCTTCAAAATACTTTCGGCCGTACAGGAAAATTCCGTGATGCTTTCTTATCGCTAGCTGTGCGAATGTGGAACAGTCTACAATCTTCTGGTTTTCCTCGGGCTTAGAATCTGCGAAGATTCAAGAGTAACATACATCGGCACCTCCGCCACTTTTCTCATGTCCCCTAATCGTTTCCCTATCTCCTTCCTGCTATGCTGTGCTTTGCATGATTAGGGTATCCCCTGAGCTTGGGCTTAATTATATAAAAAAAAGTAGATTTATATCATAGAACTAATCTGAAAAGACAACATAAGAAGACAAAAAATCGAAACAGTTCTTAACCTGGAATATTGTTCCTTTTTATATCCTATATTCATACTCATTGCCGTTAGCGGTACTTCTATCCTTCCCGTTTCAGATACATACTTCCTTTTAGGCAGTCATTAGTTGAACAACACCTGGAAATCATGCCACTACTGCCTGATGGACAGCCCGACACAGCCCTACAAGCTCCAAGCTCAACACGTCAACACCAGATACTGCATCCATTATCGCTGACCCCTCCTAAGAGTTTCGACTGCCGCATCAACCAAGTGTTAGTGTGGTAGTACTATTCAGCACGTTTTGGCCAAGTCGACATAAGTTCGGCTGGTCCTCCACGATACTTACCGAATAAGGCAATGTTTGCTAACATCGTACTAAATGACATTCAACCGAAGGAAGTAGAGGTCCTTCTCTGTGTGGGCACCCACAGGCCCCTATCAGGAACCACCTTATCCTCAATCATATTTACTGAATTTTGCGTTATATTTAGGTGCTATTACGTGTACCCAGCCATCATCTGAACATGTCAAGTACATTCCTTGAACGAAGTACCTAGGTTTTTTTCAAGTGGTAGCCCAGGATGTCTTAGAACCAGTTGTTCGATAATACAGCTAGTAATCAACTAAAAGCCAAGATCTAGGCAATCAGCAGCACCTCAAGCTATATTTCAAGCTTCAATCGTCTAGCGACTCATACAGCAATACATCTGGTGTGACTCGTCTCCCTTTCCTCACTTGTATTCCTCCTGTGCTATTAAACTAAATATAGCTTTGAACGACTACACATAAGGTTCGTCTTCCGGCTAAGGAGATTCGATCTTGTTTGGAAACATCGTAATCATCTATTTGGTTGCTTTTTAAAGCTGTACCTCTTACATAGGCTTCTAACATCTCTAAATCAAATCCTTTATGCTAAAAAACTAAGGTATTTCTTTAATAAATTATGATTTTTAGGCTCCACAAAGCGTTTCGTTTTGCTGATACCAAATTTTCAATATTCAGTAATGAAAAACTCTTACTTTGTTGGTCCTATTCGGGCAAGGTAAAACTTACCATCAAATATTCAGCATGTGATCTTGACTCGTGGGTTTATAGAGCGGATAACGCGCTGTAGCACTATTGTAGTATAGATTTGTGGATGTGTTTTAGGAGGTTTTAACCTTTTGTTCTCTAGCTCTTAGTTGTTCATATTTTTGTATTTCTTTTCCTTTAATTGTAATCTTATGTTGTTTTAAATAATATGTTTTAAAAGATTTACAAGTTCTAAAATTGATGTTTAATTTCAGAAACTCGTTCTAATGAGGTACTAGGTAACTTATATGTACTCAAATTTTATAGTGTCCCTTTTACGACTGAAAGAAATACTATTTCTCAATCTTACTTATGTTATCGTTCAGCCTAGTACAATCCTCAAGATTACTAATAGCACGAAAAATTTTAGCACAGTCTGCGTAGAGTCGGCAATTGAAATCTTGATTAATTGGAAGATATAAGGGATAAGTTGCAAAACCATTGAGCATTGATATATTTATCTAAAAGAAAAATATATCGATAAATAAATAGCATTTTAATAAAAAAAATCTTTTATTTCAAAGCCACTAAACCATAAATAAGCCCTCATACATTGTACCACTTTTTTCAGAATGCAGGTAATAAAGAAAGCTAATCACAAGTCACCAGTTCCTCTGTATGCTCTCTCATTCATTTATATTTATTTAAATGCGGCACTTTTATCTAGGCAAACCTCTGCAAACACAACCTCACCTGTCTTTCAATAAGCTTTCACATCAGTAGCATAGGAACTTGCTTAACTATACTCAGCCAATATACAACAGAGATTAGGCAGGTGATCCTTCAAATTACGGATCAATTGTTCCTACTCTGATTCTTTATAAAGTTTCAAAACAATCATCATTTTATGACACATTTAGAATCTAACCACCAGAGATTTACTAACATTCCTCATCGAGCGTTCCAAAGAATGTCTTCTATAATTTTTGGTGATTATTAAAACAAACCACTATATATTTCGAAAGCCTTTCACACAATCTGGCATATTGCTGTTTTGGGCAAGCTTCAGGCATTATAGATTTGGATACATCTCCGTAAATTAATTGAAGGTTTTTTTTGCCATTCAATTCAAGTGGTATAAAACTAAGTTGAAGATTCAGCTTCCTCTTGTTCATTCTTATTGATAATTTTGTAGCTTTCACTTTAAATCCTATTTTCAGTTTAGTAAGTGACCATAATACGCACCACAATCCTAGCTCATCCTCACAGCTTGAAGTAAAATTCGGTCACACAATTAATTTTTCTCGAATCCATGAAGCCATCCCACACGAGTATTCTTGATGCAATATGAAGAGGTGAGCAGAAGCAAAGACATATCTCTCGAAAGTGTAGAAATATCTCTTTGCTTGGTACGGCCTGGTATCAGGGGCGGATCCAGTCCGGTGGGTGCCCCCCCTGAAAATCACCGAAAAAAATTGCAGTAGATCTTCTGAATTTTTCCTAAGAAAATGATTCACATCTATTCTACTGCACCTTTTGTAAAAAACGTAACAATTTCTGGAAGCGTTCAATATGATACATTTAGGAACGCAGGCCCTAACTAGCACCTTGGTCTTCGGTCATGGTTGTTGAAGCCTATAGAGAAAACAGGAAGCTCGGATACCTGTACATGAGCGTCGCTTTGCTCGGGGTGTTTGAAGCAGGACAGATCCTATTCATGTTAAGGCGATGGAAGGTTTGTTTTAATTTAAACCAGCTGCCAAAGCGTCTTTGATAAGCCTTCCATGTAAAGATGGCTTCTTAGAACATTATCGGTGCGACGTCGCAAAAGAAACACTTAAAAAACAATTATAACTCGTAATTGGAGAAATTTAGCGAAACTACACAACGACGAACAAGTCGTTGTGCATTGTTGTAGTGAGTTTTATTACATTTAAAGCAAGAGATTAATTTTTAAATATTTTTTTTTATTATTTCGTAAAATTTAATAGTTTTTATAGAATACTCAGCCCAAACGTTAAATAAAAACAAAATAAATCTGCAGATTGGGAAAGTTACAATGAGTATCCTAGAGAATTTGATTGGTCGGTCTGTTTTGCTTCAAGGGATGTTGGATGCACATTTGCGTCTTGCGTATGCGTCAATACATTTAGTATTTATACAGCAGATCTTAACAACACAGAATCGCTCTTGGTTTAACGAAAAGTGCAACCAAGCAATAAAAACGAAATAATCTGCTTTTCGCACATATCAATTGCGTCCATGTCCAGAACTGAAACACTATCCAAAAAGAAAAACTTCTTTTTGACCAGAATGTTAGAATCTTGGCAAAACGCAAAGGCAGCAAAGGTTTCTGGTCCCAGATCAAAACCATCTGGAGCAACTTCAGCAGTTCCTCTATTGCTTCACTGCTTTGCAATGAAGTGATTGTTGACTCCCTGAATAAATCTAATATTTAGACTGTTAGATTTACTTCAAATTCTCCTTTTCCACCCACTTTACATATCCCTTGTAGATGTGTACAAGAGCCAATACACATCCATTCGGGAGATATGTTCAAGGTCCTTAAGGAGATCAACGTTGCCATAGCTGCTAGCTGCAGGTTCTGATAGTTTCAAGCCCCTCGTAAATAAAACCTGTGCCTCGTTCTTGGCTAAAGCACTGCGAAAACTATTCTACTTGTCTAATTTGACAAGAAAATTTCCAATTGCTTGAAAACTACCTCACGTTCAGCCTATTCCCAAGAAAGGAAAGGGTAGCGATCCCTCAAATTATCGACCAATTACAATCACTTCGATTCTTTAAAAGGTTTTTGAATCAATCATTAGCTATCTAGAAACTAATCAAACCCCCAACGATCGGCAATATGATTTTTCTTTTTCTGATCTTTCTTATGGAACATTGAATTCGTAGTCTTCTCAATTTTGGTGAGTCAATAATCGTTGCTCTAGATATTTCAAAGCCCTATCATAGTGTCTGAAATTCTGCCCTTTTAGCCAAACTTATAGCACTTGTCTCTCTCATCCTCTTCCATTATGAATGTAAAGTATTTTATCTGGTCGCTTAATACGGATTATATTAGATGGCGTTACATCTCAATCTCAGCTAATAAATGCCGGGGTGCCTCAGGGCTCTGTTATCTCTTCGCTTACTCCTTTGCGAACTACAGAGGAAATGTCACATATGAAGCTGAAACAGAGATTCCTATGATTCCTTCCTTTCTCCTTGATGAACTACATGAAGCGGGTAGGGAGGGTAAGGCCCAATACTACCTACGTTCTAGAGATTCCTTAGGTTTCTCAACCACTTTTCAATCCACACATTTATGCATTCCTTCGATTTCTTCGATAAAGTATATAGCTATTCACCGCTCCACTAATCGGGTACCTTTCGATAAACTGTCTTCCATAGCTCAGGACAATCCAGTAAAATATGGTATTCAATATACCTGCACACGATACTTATAGGGATACATTTCCAGGGAAATACGATTGACGCCATATCGTTCTTTTCTAAGCCCTCTTATTCATTTCATAAATGAAACCAATCAGAATGCCATTACATTTCATTTAACATTCCGAAATTTCAATTCCGTACCTATGTTTTCCAAAATTAATCACAATTTGATGCAATTTCTTTGTTCTATAAAATTCTCCCTCCATTTCAACAGCAGACAGAAGAAACGAGTACACAAAATCTACTGAATGAGGAAAAATAAAATTTTCTATCAATTTTCTGGAAATACCGCGAATTGCGTAGTTTAAGGACATTTAAAGCAAACTTTACGGAATAAAATTATTTGTGTGCTACAAAAGTATAAGCCGCACGTCAACCATTGTTTTTTTGTCTCATAACTTTCGAGTCCTTTTTCTCTCCAACATATTTTCATCACTTTGTGGAATAGTGGAATATAAAATGTAGTCCCCTCCTCCACATAATTTCGGAAATATTTTTCCACTAAGCGAACTAACAAAAACGCAATGACTTGTGTTATAACTTTTCATTCCACAGAAATGTGGCTTTTCCAAACTTTTCAATGTTTTGATGTTACCATACCACAACACACCACACCGCACCGCACCGCATTCACATTTTATCCCTTTTTAAGGAAAAACGCCAGAAACACAAAGTCAACTATGTACATATCCATTGGCATCGGTACGAAAATATCTTCTACACGTGGCGGCACATTTTCCAGAAATTACTCTACTCTTGCACGGGAAAATTTAATAAGTGTAGCGGGGCAGCGATATTAACTTGTCAGACAAATAAAAATTTATCAGCGAAATATTGGCTGCCTCGCCACCGCCACCATCGCCCGCCAGGAATGGAACTGTTTTGAAGAGGAAGCAGCCGCACCTATACATATCTCCAAGGGGTGAAGAGTAGCTAGTAGTGGCCTTGTTCAGTACGCTCAAGGCACCCACCATAAACAAATTATTTAATGCTTTTGATTCCGGGAGATAAGACAAGGAGGATGTCGACAGCGGCCTTATGCATATACCCCCAGGATTGTCCTTTTCTCTGCATGACATCGCTTCTTGGGGAGTCCTTTGCGCTTCCCTCTTTAATTTCAGCATCAAACACAAAAGGAACTTAACAGTCGAGGGATGTTTTTCTATGTTATTATTCTTTTTTTACTTTGTATTATTAAAAGCTAATCCCAACACCAGTTTAGAGGAGTTTCGGTGACTTTTGAATAGGGGATATATCATGAATTTTTTTCTCAACTTTTGGAGACGGATTTGGAATCTGGAATCGGACCTTGGAATGCAAAGTGATGATATGAATTTATTGAACTTGACATACAGGTGATGAACTCTTCAGCATGGACATCTAGGAAAACTTTTTCGCTTTGTTTTTTTTCCTGAGGAAGACGCTTTTTGTAAAACATGTTAAATAACAATAATTAATAATAATAATTTATTCTTGAATATGTCCCGTCGGTTGGAGAAATTACCTGACTCTTGGTAGATTTAGATCATTTGTAAGTTGTGTTTGTGTACCTTGCTCTAGAGCTCCCATATACTTACATATAATTTGTATTCTGAAGAAGTTTTCAGCAATACAAAAACGTCTAGGACTGACCGTGTTTTTATATGGCAATACCAAGAAGAGGTTGCCCGTTTTTATATCCTAGATGAAATTTATAGGGTATATATACTAAGTTTAAAACGCACAGCAATAATGATGGCAAAATGGATTGGACACCCTCCCATAATATTAAAAGTTATTTTGATTTTTGCATGTCCGTCTGTCCATATGTGTAAACGATAACTACAGAACGCGTGTACTTGGAGAGCTGATATTTTGGACACGGGCTTTAAAAAAAAGTAAATTTCCAAAATCGAACAAATCGGGTGTCTCCTTCGTGGGGTTGCCATACAAAAATTTCGTTTTTCACTATATATTTGGTCACTTCCTAATAGCACGTCAAATTAGAGAGCTAAAAGTTAATACACTGCTTTTGTATAGAAGTAGTAAATACAGTTTCAAAAATGGGCAACCTCTTCTTGGTGTTGCCATATGAAAATTTTGGGTTTTTACGTAAACTGTGAACACGGTCAGTCCTTAACAGTTTTGTAGTACTGTAAGCCTGTTCAGAATACAAAATTCTATGAAATTGGTTATATAAATTTTTACTATCCGATGTTCTAGAAATATATGTAAAAAACCGCTTAAATCAAACGTGCACAGATGAGTGACTGCCCATACGAAATTACAGACGAGCATTCATCTAGGGTATTATTTATAATTGGTTTTAGACCAATTCTAGTTTTTTTTATTTGTTTTTAATGTAAAGTTTAACCAACTTCAGTCAAATTTGAAAGCACCGGTATCCATACGAACATAATTCTTCAAATCATTCAGGAGTCAATTTGTCATCCAAAATCTTCTTTTAATTTTTGTCGGTTTTTTTTGTTTAATAAAAACATTATTATATATTTCCTTGCAACAGCCATTTTTTGATTTGAAATATGAAGTTGGAATGTCAGGCGAATTGATAGTGTGTGGCGAAATTGCAGTTTACCTGCAGGCCACGGCCTGACAGACATGGCCTGCAGATTTGGACTGTGCGTTAAACTAAATAATGTGTGACCTACATTAGTTCTCATCTGTAATCCAGATCTAACAGTCCACGGCCTACAGGCGGACTGTAAATGAATGCGTATCATTATCAGTTTCATTTGACTGCAGACCTGAATATGCAGGTGGCCTGTAAATGTATGGTGGGTGGAAGTCAGTCGGCAAGCCTCTGGCTTACGCGTCTTTTCTTAAAGTTTCTACCACTTATATAAGATGAGATCCATACAACCAATACCGGAGAAAAATTGTCTTTAAGAGTGTGTACAGCAACACTCTTTGGGAAGCTTGTCAAAGGCTTTGGAGAAGTCAGTATAGATGCAGTCAGTCTGCAACCGCTTTACAAGAATATTAGCGATAAACGTGGCTATGTTACAAGAACTAGATGTTGCATTCCGTACCAAAAAAGTATACAAAATTAATATGGCTGGGTGGTCCATTCCAGAATGGACCACAGCATTTCAAATGGTGTACACGTCGAGTGATTCATATTTTTTCGTATCTGAAGTGCTGAGGAAGTCGATCAAATGTACACAAAACAGGTATTATAAAAACACTTGCTTTCGGCATGCTCTAAAACTTGTTATGGTCCATTTCAGAATGCACTACCCATTTCACAATCTGTATACTCTGCTCTAGTATGCCATGCGACATCTAGTTCTTGTGCCATCTATGCTAATACTGTCAAGTTAGTTGATATTTTTATTTATTTTTCCCGCGGACGGGAATCGAACCTACACTTGTTAGAATCGGTCAATGATGGAGAAATAAAAATTTTAAGAACTTTTTTATTTTTAATGATTCTAAATCAAATTTATAAATACAAGAAGAAAAAACAACCGCCTCGTCCGGGATTTGAAACCGGGACCTTACAAATTTGATAAATGCAAGAAGGAAAATCATCTGTCTCGTTAGCTCAGTGGTAAGAGCAGTCGCCCGGCAAGCGGAAGGTCCCGGTTTCAAATCCCGGACGAGGCGGTTGTTTTTTCTTCTTGTATTTATAAATTTGATTTAGAATCATTAAAAATAAAAAAGTTCTTAAAATTCTTATTTCTCCAAGTTAGTTGATGTTGATCTGCCATTGAAAAAACCTGTTGCCTTAAGCTAATTATAATGGCTTCGAACCTGTTATGAATATAGTAATAGATTCCTTAGTATGCTCCGTTTCTGCAACTTCAATAAAAATGCCACCAAACTTCAATTAAGTGATTTAATAATTCTACTTTGTAAGCTGCAGTCTAGGAAACTTGTTATTATCAGCTTACACTACACCGAATGAGGAAGGGTGTAAAGCGAAAGATTCCTGGTCAGATTACAATATTTTATTTTATTAATAAATAGAAGATTGGCTTTCTTACATGTGATCCTTTTAAGTATAAGGTCACTAGTACGGCCGTCCTGCTACCAGAAATTCCGCTAGCTAATGGTTAGTATTGTGCGTAGGTTAAGTCATGCTTCGTTTTAGCTTTTAGGGTTAGTATTATAAAATAAAATTTTATATCATAAGTTACCGCCTTTAGGTCTTCTATTTTATTACTTGAGTCCTTTTCCTCTTGGCCTTAATGTCTGCGTGCTCCAGATTTGTTAATGCCTTCCAGAAGCTGCTTCTTTAACTTTTGAGTCCGCTTCGATGGTCTCGTTCTTCTTTGGCTGTGCAATTTTTGATTTTTTTGCTGCTGCGTTTTACTTGCAAACGATTTTGAATTTTAATAATTTTTTTAGCTTTCTTGCTCCTCTTCGCACGCCGATCTTAATCCGACCTTTTTCTTGTTTGACATCCGCTCGCCCGCGTTTTCTCCTCAATTTCCCCTTATTTTTGGGATCGTTCCGAGAGGCAATAGTAGTGTGCTTGGAACTGGGAACAACTTCAATGGTATAAGGCGAGTCGAATATTTGGGTTATATGCATTTGTTTTGAGCATGGCTATTAGTTTATTTATTTATTTATTTATTTCATCAAGCAATCGCTTATTCATTAATATTACTATTAATATTATTTATTAAGTTTTAAGCATAATTTATTTAATTATTTAAATAGTTATATTCAGTAGGTATTTATGATTATAAATTTTCTTACTCTAAATGTGATTCAAATCTTTCATTTATGTTTCTATTAAAGAAAGTTCATTTGTGCCTACATTTGTAGAAAATATTCGAAGCATTTGACAGCATACGTTACAACTTGAGCTGTACAAGTACGAGTATATCAGCCGAAATCAGAACTTCATTTGCCAGAGTCTTATTCAAGTATGTATCAAAAATATTTTAAAACAGCAGCTGCTTCTGCTACATCAGCCGATAACGGGTAGCTATGGATTTAACTACAAGAACTTGATATGAAAATTACAATTTAACAACAAATTTATTTCACAATTAAGTATATAATTCAAATTTAAAGATAACACAATCTAACATCAGGAGTTCACAAACCAGCTTGGGTATAACAGATAATTTAGCAATTGGCCCTAAATGAATATTAGTCATTCGGTTTGTGACGCACAGAAATAATGCTAGTAGAGCAAAATGGGCTTGATACCAACGTATGTATGATTTTTGAATGTCCGTCTGTCCGTCCGTCTGTCCGTCCGTCTGACCGTCTTCACGATAATTTTACACATGCGCTTTTAAAAAAAGGCAAATTAAGTTCGAAAATTGGTCCAATCTTTGTAGGTTTGCTATACAAAAATTTCATTTTTAACTATATATTTGGGCACTGCCTGAGAACGCATTGTCGTAGGAAGCGAAATTTGGTACACAGCGTTTCCATAAAAATAATAAAAAAAACTTCAAAAATGCATTAAATCGGACAATTTACTAAATTTACCTTCAATTAGCCTTTGGTCTCCTAGTCTCAGTGGAGATTGTTTGGGAATGGACACTTTAGACATATATTAGCTAGGTACTAGGACAAGTTAAATTAAATAGCTTTTTGATAATTTTATATTGGATGCATTATTTGTAATTGCATCAAAAATAAATTTCAAAATATTTTATAAATTATACTTTCTTAATACCTTACCAATCATGTCTCTACCTTTTATAAATCAAAAACAAATTTGCGTTGAAACACCGCCTAAAGTACACAATTAAAAAAAGTAATCCCTAATTATCCCAGAAAAATGTGCATAATCATAAAACGGGACAAAAAAAACAATCAGCAGCTGCTGCAGACCTGGTTGTATACATTAGTTCTACCGACCATTCATCATACTCTATTGCGTCCTTAGATGAGTATTCCGCGTAATTAGGACTGTCATGTGTTTCAAAAGCTACACCATTGAAATCTTCCCAATTCTCTCTAGAAAAATAATCTCGAAGACACTTGGGCTAACTACTTGAAGGAAAAAATTAAAACAGGATGGCACTTAATTTGCAATTCATTTGGTTTAAAGTTAAATTAGAACTGTAATGGCCATAATGAGGCAATTTATCTTCTATAATTAAGGGTCAGGAGAGTAAAAAGAAAGAAAAAAAACGGTTTCCCTTAGAGTGTCAAGGAGGAGTAGAAATTGAGGGGAGGAGGTGGGGAAGGGAAAAGCTTGCTTTCTGTAATTCCTCGGACGAAATTAATAATGCTTAAGGATAAATAAGAAAAGAACTTAACTAATTTTAGCTTCAAAATTAAATTCCTGCCGTTAGATGGCACCTACTACTACCGTCTAAGAATTAATTAGTAAAACATGTTAATAATTGCCTCTTCGAAGTAAGTCAAACCTAAAAAGTCGTTAATTAAATTATTCCAGCTGACATTACTCAAGCACAAGCTATACTAACATTTACATCTTAATGCTCCAGTGAGCTCACATTACTCAAAGCCAGGAGGAATGAATGTCTTACTCAATTTGTGAATCACAAAACCGCACGCACTTATGGTTCACATATATTTACCTGGGGGCCATTAAATCTCCGACCATGATAGATGTGCTCCAGCCGAAATAAAGGAATCCCGCGCCCATATAGCTGCTGCTCTTCTTGCGGAAAACCAAGAATTGTTGCCATAGAAAGGATGCGAAACTGGCTTATGGCACTTCCTTACGACCTTACTTAGGAAATTTAAACGAATTTAATCTAGTGATGTGAGGAAAATCCATGAACTACGTTTGATTCTCAACTCTCTCAACTGCCGTAGGTAATCTGGAATGAAAATTGCCTGACCTGAAAAAAGCATCAACAACACTAAAATAAAACCTGGATACAATGTGAACTTGGTTTGTGACATTCACAAAAAAAGGATCAATCCCCAGATAAAAGGCTTCAAACGAGCAGTTTACATTGTTAACCACCTGCTAATACTTTTCAATGGGCATTGACATCGCCTTCCTTATTTCCACACAACAAAAACCTTCCGGATAGAGGAAATACAAGATTCCTTTCCAAGCGGCAGCCTTTGGGGTATCCATCCATGTGCCCCCGTTTTATTGTTTAATCGGGGAGACAGGAAGCTGCTATACATAGTATAGCCGCATTTAACAATTCCTCTCTGATAGTATATATAGCTCATGATGCTGGGCTTTCTCCCCCAAAACGACTAAGAAAAAAAATTGTGGTGGTTAACCATTAAGTGTTTTTGTACGTTTGTGTTGTTGCTCCTGTTAACCGGTAAGGGGGAGAATAAAAAGGACAATAAAGAGGGAGTCTTTAATGTGTTGGCATTGGCATATGTTCTCCGGGTTCACCCCATTGTGTCTGCAAGTTCAAATGTTAGCAAATCTCCAAACAATAAAAGTAAATGTCGTATATTTACGTAATGTGTTTTTTACTTTCTACTCATGAGTTCCTTCAGTCGTTGATGTATATTTATCGTTGTTTTATATTTTCACTCCAAAATTGCCCAAACGATAGAGATTTTTTGGCTTTGGAGCATAGAAGGGTCTATGTTGTTTTTTATACTAATTTATTTAAAATATATATTATATAGGTAAAACATTTTAAACACCCTCTCAAGTTTATAAACAAATGATTACTTAAACTTTGTTTTTAGATTCTGTTTTACTTTTAACTCATAATACCTATACGTAAGTATTAGTGAATGTTCAGAATTCATAAGAATCCGGATATCATTAAAACCAGAAAACTTGCATCCCAAAAATGCACAGCTTGACACAATTAAGGCCCGGAAATGTTACGATGACTTCGGGTCATGTCAATATTGAATCCCATGTTAGTAAACAGTTTCCATTGGAATTACAGGTTTTGTAATGAAAATGGGAATTAATAGTACACGTTACCGAAAGAAAAACCATGCCAATCCTTTGAACATAAAATATTACAATATTAACACACAAATTCTTATATGCTCCTAAGTTGTTTAATAATCTGTAAGTAGCCGCAATTACACCGATTAATTTCCGTGTCATAAAGGCTAAAGGTTTTTATTATATATTCGTACTTAAATATATCTCTGTTTTTCGTGTGACAGAAAGAAAAGAAATTAATCTCTTTTTTATAATATCGAATTAAATGCGATAATGAATTATGTATATTCATATTGTTAAACACACTCTAAAAATTATATCAGCTTTAATGAAATAATTCTATTTACTCGCAAAATTACTTTCTTGTCGTAACTGAACTCCCTGGCATGCCCGGCGGTAATCTACTATTCACTCGTCTCAACCATCATATCCTTTCTTCCTACCTGATCTTAGCAATCATTCCAGTTACACCCACTTATACATTTCTTTCATTCATCTCCGCATTTCACTCATTCAGTGTAGCTAAACTAATTAAGGCGCGCCAGTGCAATAAACTCCCTAATTATTCCTATGTCCCTACTCTCACATCGCTGAGACGTCTCGACAAGCATACCATTCCTTTTCACAAAACCCATTCATTTACAAGCTTATTTATCATCCATGCCAGGGAGAAGACATTCGTGGCCAGTTATCTTTCTATAAAATCCTTTTGAGTCGGCGGGCTTTCACGACTCGTTTGTTACAATATTGGGTAACGCAATATTTAAACGAAGGAAATTTTGCTGTAAGATTTGTATATGATACTTCGAAAAAACACAATGCTTTAAATGCATTTATTATAGAATAGTTGACATATTTATAAAATTTATAAATAACCTCTTCAAGAAAATTATAAGCTATTGGAGCAAAAAAATATTTTAACATATTTTATATCACGTATTAAATATATATAAAGGAAATTTCTATCCATATATTAGTAAATTAAAATCATTTTGGGAAATGGCATATGTCGAGTTTCTTTAATTATTCATAATGTCGGATTATTCGTGTCGAAATTATTACTGTAACGGATTAGAAACATCTTTGCTTAAGAAACAAATAATGTTTTCATCCACATTGAAAAATGTTACAAAAATGGTCAATAGTACAAAAATGATAAATTTAAAATATGTATTTCTAAAATGTTTTATAAAAATTCCTTTATATCATCAAAATTGAAACTGCAACACTTTACTCTCAACATCAACTAAAGCTACAAAAGTTTTCTGAAATATTTCAACAAATGTTACAAATAAACACTGAAACCTTCTAGAATCAAAATTTTGCCAGTTTTCTAAAATGTGTCAAAAGCGTTTCAATCTTTATTTATTTAATTTATTTATTAAAGTAATTCATGCGATAGCAAACAGAAAATTTTCCAATTACTTACTATACCGATTACACAAGATTGAAAATAAAAAGCTTAAATTCCAATTTCAAGAAGAAGCGAATATTGTAAAAATAATGCAATAAAACTAATTTTAGAGACGTCAATTCATTATAAGAAAAAAGTTAAATTCAAACTTTAAGTGTAAAATATAGACTCACAGCAATTTATACGATCATACAAAACTAACCTACTTAATCTAAACTAAACTTAGGAAACTAATCATTACTGTAGTAGTATGATTATCGCTAGAGAGTAGACGTGCTTTATTTCGGATCCCGAATTTTTTTTAAATAAATGTTCTAATCCATTCAGTATCTGATATCATTGTTTGAAAGTGCTATCCAAGTGATCGCGTTTAATTTCTATTTCTGTTGTGCATCGTATCGTTTGGTTATAATTCTATAAGTAATAATTGAATAAGTGTTTCTTGGTCCCCATTCACTTACAGGACCTGCACATTCAGACTGTAGATGGCATCTGTCAGTCCAAATCTGTTTTCATCCACCCAATAGTATCAGATCACATCGTAAGTTTGAAATTTGACGATTAACCACACACCCACAGTTGGGTCTTCAATCCATATCGTAATTAGTCTGTTCACGATTCTCATGCAATTCGGTTGAATTTTTAAAATGATTTTGTCAAAAACGAAATGCTGCTCATTAATAATTTTGTTATCAGAAGTACCAGTGAAGAGTAAAAAACGTTTCTGGGTGAAAGATTGGTTGCTTCACAAAGCATCTCACATATGAGGTTATTAATTTTTTTCTCTCAAAATCAGTAGTAGCTTTATAACGTTCTATTTATTCCTGATGATTTTTTTTTCTATCCGAATTTGAATCATATTTTACTTTCCATGTTTCCTGTATACTTCAGAATATATTGAATGTTGTACTTCTATCCATGTTGGGAATGATGAAAAACTACAATTATCTGACGAAAATATCAAACTGATCTGAAAATAATGATTGACGCTGAAATTGTACACTTTGTATGCAGTTTACAGATCTGGAGTCCTGTCATCTGATGATGAACTGCATGTGTGTGGTGTATTTATCTACAGATATACAGTCTGCAGTTCATGAAGTGCCGATCTGGTTGACAATCAAATCGTACAAATTTTCAACATACACACGCACATTACCAAGACTGTAGATCAAATCGTACGAAAAATTCGTACGAAAAATTCATTGGCGCGAAGTTGAAAAAATAAGCGCACAGCTCGAAAAGTGATTATAATAAAACGTTTCGAACTTCTGCTTCATATCTTATGAATATATTGCCTTTGGTAAAACAATTTTATCAGTAATAACCCTAAATAATTAATTTAAAAACATTCATTTCGACGGACCGATTTATTTATTTGTTGTTTACAGTTCTCTCTCAGTTGGTACTTGGAGCTTAGACCAGAAGAGTCAGCAATATAGAAGTGAGCGCACTTTTTGCAGTGCATTTCCATTAATGTAGTCAGTCCATATTATATATGTCAGTAAACCTTACATATTTTGCTGTTTTTAATTTTTACCAAACTCTGTGCCGGATTGTTACTTTTCTAGTGTGTGTGTGTTTGTGTGAAAAGCTGATAGTTTTTTTTCTCGACCTCTACAATGTCAAACAAGTCACAAAAAAGATAGAAAATTCCGTCAGTCTCATCTGCTGAAGTAAGCAATCCACTTTCCACCTCCAGAAGTGTTAGTAAGCAGAATATTGGCAGCTTAGCTACAGCGAATACGTCCCCCGCTGCATCCAACAACATGCAGACAGAATCAATGGAGGCGCGGATTTCAACAAAAATTGAAAATGCGATCAGTTCTCTAAACGATAAAATTGTGTCTTGTGAAAAAATGATGACCGAATTAAAAGATGACAACAATATCGTGCGATCGCAAATTGAAGACCTGCACCGAGTGCAGCGCTTGAGTGATGTTATAATACAGGTATACCAAACAGGGCTGACAGATTCCTCGATGTATCGTATTTTCCCCGATTTTCAAGTATAATTCCGATTCCGATTATGAATGGTTTTTACGAATTCGTTATATAACAAATGGTTGATAACGAATCGAATCCCCGTTCGTATTCTTGAACGTCATCGGTTTAAAGTCGAAGTGGTGAAAAAGTTGTTCAACATAACGAGTGTGGTAGGAATAAATCAGTCAATTTACATATTGAATATTGTCAACTGTTTCATGTTTGAAAATATAATTTGTAAAACATAGCTAGTTTCAGTGAATTATCATGATTTTTTACGTCTGAAATTGTTAAAGAATTTATGGAAAATGAATTACGTCGATCGTTAATCAATTTCCACACCCTTAATTCATCGCTGGATAGTAAAAGTTTTGCATGGGACCTCCACCAGTGCCATGCAAATAATTTTTTGCCACCGCAGATTTTCCTTTCACCATACATTTTAAATTCTGCCAATTCTAGAAATTTCCAGTAGCTTTGTTTTGAATATAATATCATAAAAAATTCATATGAATTTATGTACATTCCTTTCTCCAACTTTTCCAGTCCTTTTACGCTCCGGATATGAAATTTAATACTGATGCTAGCTTTTGCCACAATTCCGTGGCATCTTTTGAACTGAAAGAGTTATCATATTTACCAAATTTCAGTTTCGGATTTTCCTCTAAAAATTCAATTATTTTAGTTTTTTGAGCATATGTCATTTTCGCACATCTTTTATCTCCCATTATCATCCGTAAAATAGCAGCTGGATCACTCTTCGTTTGGCATAACGAATGGTTGAACCCACTCGTTAAATAACGAAGGGTTTGCGTTCGGTATATAACGAATGCAGATTTCAGGAACACCACTTGTGTCGATTCCGAACGGTTTTGACAGTATAACCAATACGGAATGTGCCTTCGTTATTCAAGAATAGCCCGTGCTATTTCCGATATTTTACAGCCTGTTCCGATTTTTAGAGATTTTCACCCTTAGAATATATAGTAAACAGGAATGGCTGAATCGTGTATAAATCGTGTACAGGAGCGTAATTATTTTAAGTGCAGGACATTATACATAGGAGTAAGTGATGCAGGAAGGAACAATTGTCAAAGCTGAGTGCATGATTGTCAAATGTGCTTTTGTTTTGTGAACAGGCTTATGCAATCTAAAATTCTTTTGCGAAATTTAACAAAAGTACGGAATCAGTTTTATTTTCAAAACTATTTATCTTTGAAGTTTATTTAGTGTAAAGTTTTATAGTACCATTAAAGCCTGTTAAAATTTTCATATCAATTAAAAAAACAGAAATGAAGTGCTCGGTCAGTGCTTGCAAATATAAATTGGATTATAAACCAGTAAAATCATGTTTCAGGCAACTGCACTATCTAAAATATCTTTTTTGTTAATAGAAGCAAAGATTTATATAAATTAATTATGTGAATTATTTAAAACTAAAGTAGAAAAAGTACATTTTTTACCGCACAAAACCTTTGTTTACTTTTTGCAAATTGATAAGTTGTTTAGAATCGGGATGGCGTGTCAATACATGTAAAACATGGACTACCAACGCAACCAGAATTCATTACGCGAAATCTGGCTTATCACCATTCCTGTTTATATATTCTAAGTTTACCACCATTAACCCATATTTTATAATATTAACGCTTCTGACACTAAGCTAAGGAACATGAAAAGTTGGTAAAAGCAACGAATTAGTTTCTATATACATGAAAAAATATAGATCAGACGCGCGAAACAATGGAGAATTGTGGGTAAAAAATGGACGAAAACTCAGCTGTGAAATATGACGAAATTGGGCAAACCTCACATTTTTTCCATTGTCACTTTTTCTTTTTGTTCAGTTGGTTTCACAATCTTAACCTGGTATTTTTCTAACAGAATCTCCGCTTATTTAAGCGTGAAACACAGTGCTGGCTTTTCCAACCTGGCCGGCCTCACCAACTTTGACAGCTCTGTAGAATATCAAGCTCCCAATGGGAAAGTTGGTGAGGCCGGCCACGTTGAGGTTGAACTCGAGTAGGTCTACTTTCTACTCTGCTGGAGCTTTGTCAGCTTTGACAGCTAATTTTTGTAATCATTTGATGCCAGTAATATTTGCAGGAAAAGTGTACGGGAAATTTGTTGAAAAAAGTTTGGGAAACATATTTAACGTGAAAAGTTATTTCTGCTGTGGTAAATTATTACAAAATAATTTCAATTTTCAAGCCAATAGCCCAATTAACTGCTATCATTCCAAAGTTGTCAAAGTTCGTAATGTGAGCTGCAAAAGTTTGCAAGGTTCATCAGGCTGAGGTCGAGGTTGGAAAAGCTAGCACTGTGTTTCTGCCTTTAGTTCTTCTCTTATGTGATGTATAAATTTATGTAAGAACAAGTAAAACAGCTAATATTGGTCTAAGACCAATTCTTATGATACCCTAGATGAATGTACGTATGAAATTTCGTATGGGTACACATTTGAGCAATTTTGATTTTTGCAGTGGTTTTTCGCATATATTTCTAGAACGGTTCGTCGGACAGAAAAAAATGATTATAACCAATTTTATAAGATTTCATATTCTGAGGTAGTTTTTAGTACAATAAAAATGTCTTGGACTGATCGTTTTCACTGTATATATAAAAAACCTAAATTTTTATATGGCAACACCAAGAAAGGGTTGCCCGATTTAGTCCATTTTTGAAAAAAAATTTGCTAGTACAATAAGAACAGCACGTACCAAATTTCAACTCTCTACATCGACGCGTTCTCAGGCAGTGTTCAAATATATAACGGAAAACGAAATTTTTGTATGGCAACCCCACGAAGGAGTTGCCCGATTTGTCTCATTTTTGAACTTAATTTTACTTTTTTTTTTAAAGTCCGTGTTCAGCTCTCTAAGTGTACGCCTTCTCGAGTTATCGTGCGCACAGACAGACGGATGGGCGGACGGACGGACGGACGGACGGACGGACATGCAAAAATCAAAATAACTTTTAATATTATGCGTGGGTGTCCAATTCATTTTGCTCTACCATAATTATTTCCAGGTGTTACAAACGGATTGACAAACTTAGTATACCCCTATAGATTTCATCTAGGGTATAAAAAGTAAGATTAAATTCAGGTATAAAAATATTTACATATCTTGAAAAAATGCTGATTTTTCTTGAGAAGGAGGACTTTCACTTTGTACCTATTCTGTACCACGGTCAGTGCCAGATGATTCAGATTTAGATGATTGCCGAAAGTAGCGGTAAAATTACAGGGTTTGAATTATGTAGCTTTTGTAATTATGAGCAAAAATGTATGTATATGCAAAAATCTTGCAAATTGTGCCAAAATGATCGGAAATTAAAAACTGGTTGGTCTGCTCTGTTTCACAGATAAATATCAGCAAAACAAAGCTAAAAAATTGATTGGATGCGGAAATCTTAAAAGGTATTTTATTGTCCAAATATTTTTTGACAAAAAACAGAGAGAAATGTTTTAATATGCATATAAATGAAAACATGCTTAAGCGCTTTAATTCTAAAATGTATTAAAAATAGTATAAATCTTACTGATAAGATTGAAATTGGACAAATGGCAATAACAATGTTAATCTAATCTATTTTATAGTTCTGGATACATCCTTAAGTTTTTTTTAATTTATATTTTACTGGATTTCTATAAATGATGTTTTGAACAAGTAATTATGTGATTTCATTCTTTCACCGATTTTCATACCCAGTTCACAATTTTCTCTCCAGCATTTTTCCAATTTTTGTATGTTACCATCTGGCAGCACTGATACCAAACCAGCTCAGAGAGAATGTGACGAATTTTGTTAAAAATATTGGTAATGTGATTGAACATCCCACATCCCCTATCGTTGTGCGTTTCTCTAGCAGTACTGAAGAAAAAGCTTTTCTTTCTGCCTTTCGCAGGCGAAAGGGTATGCAATTATCGTAATTGGATGGTTTCTCTACAGCAAGCCCTATCTATATTCATAAAAATTAGACACCGCTCAACAACACTCTTCTACGTGAAATCGTGAGGCGATAAAGTCTCGCAAACTGGTCTCGCCTGGTCTACAATAAGCTGAACAAAGATGTCCGCGATGTTTAAATTATTAATCATGATCAATTGCGAAGTGTGATAGGAAATTAAATTCTACCTGTGAACTAATAATCGCCACTTCATTAGAGCTGATGATTTGTTTACTCAGCATTATGGATTGTGGACTGTGGTTGTAAATATCTAGCACTTCTATTATTATTTTTGTATCTTTTTTTTAGTTCTTGGTCACTTTTGTAATTTATATTTTATTTTATTTTTTTCTTATCTATGTTTTCTATCATTAATCTAAATAGTTTTAATCTTGGAATTTTTGTTTTTCTCTTCTTTTATTATTATTATTGTTTTTCTTTTTAGATGAAAGTTATTGTAATAACTTTTAATAGCTTTTTGTGTTAATCAATGTACCTTTAAGCGCTGCTCCAACAGTTGCCGCAAGATGCTTGATTGTCGGTAGCTTTACAGATTTGATTTGAACAGGGAAGGAACCTTGTTGAAAATTATGTGTACTCGATCTCGTGGAATGAATATTTGTTCCTTGAATGCCAGGAGCATCTGAAATAAGATTGATGAGTTTCACTATATTTTTTCTGGTTCTAATGTGCATGTAATTCTGATCGATGAAACGTGGTTAAATTCTGACCAAATGTCACTTCTCGTGGAAATCACTGGCTACACGTTGTATCGTAACGACAGGAAAGATCGATTAGATGGTGGTGTGGTAATTTGCTTGTAAGACTACCTTAAAGCGAATCTGCTTCTCTCGTCAAAGGAGTCTCCCATAGAATTTATTAGTATAGGGGTTAAGTCACGAAGCGAAAAATCTGTATTGTGCACAGTATACTGGCCCAGCTAGATGCTTTGATTCAATAAAGCTATGGAATTTGAAAATTTCATGTTACGTGTATCTCAGACGTATCTAAATGTCATTCTAGGAGGAGATTTTATATATTTGTGTCGCCAAGATAATCGAAGAGATCGACTCCTGCATTTCTTACAGACTCTAAACCTAAATGTCACTAACAACTGTCCAACTTCTTTTAATGCAGCCAGTCCCTCGTTATAATATCTTCTTTTGATTACTGATAGAGATAAGGTAGGTACTATCGCATAATCAACTTGATCTACCTAGCACAATAGTAAGCTATAACATACCAGTTAATCACGAACCATCTTCTCTTGTGTACTCATACCGTGATTTTAACAGTATTGAACGAAAGTTCTTTATTTGAGGAATGTTTTTGACCTACATTGGGATGACATAATTTTGTGTGATTCAATAAACAATCAAGTTGAGATCCTCTCCTCCTGATTACATCTATGCAAAATACGTACATAATAAAAGGAAATGCAAGCCTCTTTACAGGGATTGTCCGTGGTTTTTACCTCGTATTCGATCTCTTATTTCTGAGCGTGAATACCTGTACCAGCGGTGGAGGCATACTCAGATCGATGAGGCACGAATATTATATAAAGCTGTCAGCAACAATGCAACTTCAGAAATTAGGCGAGCAAAACGACAATATTATAGCCCCAAATTTGACCAGAATCTCAGGCCTAAAGCTTTGTGGCGAAATTTGCGCCATGCAGGTGTCTGTGGAGGTAAAAGGAACAAAACTACTTCTGATTTAAATCCCGAAGCCTTAAACATATTTTTCACGTCTGTAATCTCTGCCCACAGTGGCAATCAGTTGGCTGCTTCTCATATATTAGCTGGTAATCCGATAGGTGATATCTCATCTAATACCAATACCAACTGCTTCTACTTTCGTGGAGTCAACTAGAATGAGCTTGTGAATACTGTGAATTCAATTAAGTGTGAGGCAGCTGGGCCTGACAATCCTCCACCTAGGTTCATTAAGCTTTTATTTTCCCTTATTGGTAAATTCGTTTTGCATATAGTGAACTCATGCTATACGTCATCCTGTTTTCCAGCTGTCTGGAAGATGGCAACAGTGCTTCCTATTGCAAAGAATTCTTATCCTAAAACACCGAGGCCAATAATTTTCATCCAGGTTGTCAATCGGGTTTCGAACGCTTGCACAGCTGTGAGACTGCAGTTCTGAAGTTGACCTCTGATTTCAGGAAGTCTTTGGATCAGGACAAGTTTAGTGTTTTGGTACTTCTGGACTTCTCAAAAACCTTCGACAGTATGGACCATCGTATCCTTCTCCAGAAACTTGGTGCTTCTTTTAATTTTAGTAGTTCTGTCATCGTTCTGGTAAGGGATTTCTTGGCAGACCGCAGCCAACCAGTATATATTGATAATAATTCATCCTCTGCACTGCCTTTACTTTGTGGAGTACCTGAAAGTTCAATTCTGGAACCTTTGCTATTTAGTTTATTTATCAATGATCTGCCAGATGTAGTTCAAGATATACAGTCACTTATATGCCGATGATGTACAACTCTATTTAAGCCGGTCCATCGGTCTTCTTGAAAACTGTATTGAATGTATAAATTGTGATTTGGAAAGAATTAACACCTGGGCCAAATGTAATCGTTTGATACTAAATCCTGCAAAGTCTCATTGTATTAAATTCTACAATAACAGTTTAATTGAAATACCACCAGTGACTTTAAATAATGTTTCGCTGCCTATTGTAAATAAAGTTAAAACGCTTGGAGTTTCCTTGAATCAACACATGAAATGTGGTGATTATATTAAACCCATGGTCAGCAAAGTTTTTGCAGGGCTTTCATCGGGTCTGCTGTCCGTTAGCATGCGCTTACAATTAATTAAAACTTTAGTCTTGCCCTACTTCACCTATGGGAGAAATGTCTTTCCTGGATAGCATCTGTGCCAGGAAAGTCACAGTGGCATTCAACGACTGTATTCGATTTGCTTTGGGCTGCGAAGATTTGATCACGTTTTGCCTTTCCTTTCGCGTTTGCTCGGCTGCTCCGTGGCTACGTATTTGAAAAGGCGAGCTCTGGTTTTCTCATATTCTCTACTAAGCTACTTAGTACTTACTACTACTAAGGGTACTTACGCGAATTATACCAATTTACAACGTCACAACGTAACAGAAACATATTGATTCCACGATTTCATAAGTCCTGCATGGAAGGTTCTTATCTTGTTCAGAGTGTTGGCACTGTCGGCACGTTTAAGAGATGCATTGATACATATATAATTTAACACTATTATTTTATTTATTTTCCAGTAGTCTCTGTAGTACAATATTTTCAATTGAATTTAATTTCCTCCTTAATTAATAAGAATTTGCTTAAACTTATTTTAAGTAGTTACTTTTCTAGCACCTCTTTATTTAACGTACAAGAAAAGATGTGAACTCTTGTGTACAATAACCGCAAATTAATATATTATTATTATTATTTATTATTCATAGATTAGAAGAGAAAAAAAAATTAAAAATTAAAATAAACTAAAAAAAATTATAAAGATAACAAAACATACTTACTAAAAGGTGAAGGACACTATATATTGAAGGTAAAAAGAATAAAATGAAGGCAAGATTGTCAGAAATTAGTAATTCAGAATATTGTCAAAATATAAATGGAAGAGTTAATTAAAATTACTTTGTAATTGGTTCAAGATAATGCGTCGAAGAGAGAAGCGGCTATCTGCAAAGAGGTCAATGTCATAACACAGCTCATTATGTTTTTTTGGATTCTAATAATAGATGATTTCATTATTAGATTTGTCCTTCCTAATTGAGTCCTAACAGTTAAAACTTCTCTCCTGTTACGCGATGGAAAATTGAAATTAATTTTACTAAGGATTATTTGACTATTAATTAGGTTGTTTACTACATTGTATTAAAATATTTCGTCAATATAACCACAAGGGCTTCCAACGAAAGCATTGAGTACCGCCATTGGCATAACTAACGCTCCCGCATGCTCCGCCACGCTGTGGGGGGGGGGGGGGGGCAAAGATTCTAGGGGCCCACGAAAGCGTACAAAATTAATATTTTCATATGCAGTGAGGAAACTTGAAACCACATAAAATGACAACGCCGGATCAATAAGCAGTTAGATTCACTCAATTAAAATTAGGTTTCTGAATAAAAATTATATTAACTCTGTAATGATTTCATTATTTCAGTTGCATCTAAAGGTGTTCATACCATCATAGGCTTTGAGAAGCTGCAAATACGCTGGGTAGACAGTTGTGATGATACAACAATAAAAAAGTTGAGAATTCTTCTATTTATTCTTTGTATTTAAACGGAGAAAAAAAAGGTACGTATCTGGCTGACTTCCTTAGGCTAGGCGTATACGCTGCTAGCATGCATCAGAGTTCATATAAGAAAGAATAGTATTACCCTTGCGTATAGAACTTGCAAAACGAAGTTTGACTTATTGTTAGTTAGTTGTTGTATTGTAGAGGCACTACTACTGCAGACGTAACCAACGGGTAAGCCAGCAATGCCTCGCTCCAATATAAAATCAACAATGCCTCGACCTGATGTAGGAAAGGCCGCAATTTATAAATTTACTGGACATTTTGTCCTTAGAATTGTTATGCATTTGTGGAGGCCGACAACGGAACACATTGTATCTGAAAATAATTTTAGTCGGCCCCAGACATTTTCTGTAACTTTCTAAGAAGAAATGAATGCTTATTGCTCATTCACGCATCTACGGTTATAAAAATTATTAGTGGGCCAAGGACTCGTTATCGACCACCAATAATGCATAACAATTCTTAGGAAAAAATTTCGATTAAATTCCCAAGAAAAATTGCGGCGTTCCTTACATGGAATCGAAACATCGTTGATTTTATATTGGAACGAAGCGTTATTCGTTGGCCTACTTCCCTTTGTATGTAATTACTTTGTCTATGCTCTTACGGTTTATCCCTTGAACCCCTTGTAAATACTTCAGTTGCAGAACTTTTAGCGACTGAGTGTGAGCAAATCTGTTCAAACTGGTACAAGTGGACTGGAAGCATTTTCGCCATCACTATATAGCTCTATATACAAAGGTATAAGCAATGAACGAAAATTAAATTATTTTCAAGATCAAGTTTTTCACGTTGAAAATTTTTGAAATTCCCTCAAGCTCCCAACACTGTTGTGCGGTGTGGTGATCAGTCAAAACCCTCGAGAATATTTCCCAAGCCATGAAGCAGAAATCTATAT
The DNA here is from genome assembly GCA_963930735.1 of Dioctria linearis. Classification (NCBI taxonomy): domain Eukaryota; kingdom Metazoa; phylum Arthropoda; class Insecta; order Diptera; family Asilidae; genus Dioctria; species Dioctria linearis. The sequence goes on along the minus strand of OZ005742.1, from coordinate 230,410,205 downwards.
GTGTGTGTTCGGAGTACGTTTTCTAAAATGTTCTATATTGATACTTATGGAAAAGTGCTAAACATTGGTTTTATATATGCCATAGAGTCTAAACTACTATCCATACAGGAAAATAGTCTTCTCGTAATTTACAGCTTGATTCCTTATCTTTCCAAAGTCTACACTTACTATATACCTTACTTAACAAATTAATAAAATAGTTTTGATTACAAAGTAACCTTACCATTTTACGCTCAATACCTCTCAGCTGAGTGATAATTGCATGCGTGTATGTGCAGCCGGAGTCCGAATCGGTAGGCAGCTACATTCGATATCATCAGCCCACGACATCCCATGACGGCACAGTGACATTACAATGATTACTCAGCTGAGAATTTTTGTTTGTGAAATCGTAGTCATTTGGTTAAGATACATTTTTATACCCTAGATGAAATCTATAGGGTATACTAAGTTTGCCATTCCGTTTGTAACGCACAGAAATAATGATGGTAGAGCAAAATGGATTGGACACCCCCGCATAAAATTAAAAGTTATTTTGATTTTTGCATGTCCGTCTGTCCGTCTGTCCGTCCGTCCGTGCGCACGATAACTCTAGAACGCGTTCACTTAGAAAGCTGAAATTTTGTACACGGACATTAAAAAAAAAGTAAAATTAAGTTCAAAAATGAGACAAATCGGGCAACTCCTTCGTGGGGTTGCCATACAAAAATTTCGTTTTCCACGATATATTTGGACACTACCTGAGAACACGTCGACATAAAAAGCTGAAATTTAGTACATTGTGTTTTCATACTAATAGCAAATAAAATTTCAGAAATGAACTAAATCGGGCAACCCCTTCTTGGTGTTGCCATATACAAATTTTGGTTTTTTACATATACTTTGAAAACGATCAGTCCTAGACTCTTTTATTGTACTAAAAACTTCTTCAGAATAAGAAATGCTATAAAATTGGTTATAATAATTTTTTCTGTCCGACGAGGCGTTATAGAAATATATGCGAGAAACCAATGCAAAAAATCAAAATTGCTCAAATGGGTGACCATACGAAATTTCATACGTGCATTCATCTAGGGTATCATAAGAATTGGTCTTAGACCAATTCTAGCTTTTTCACTTGTTTTAAATAATTTTGTTAGGAAAGGTATGAAAATTTTATTACGGTTCGGAAGATTAGAAAGCAAGCTCAAGATTATCAGAATACTATTTTTCTGTATGAATAGTAGTTTAGGGCGAAGGAGCTATTCAAATCAAGCTTTTGTCAGTTAAACATAAGAATACTGCAAACATTTTAGAATGTAAGGACTCCGTTGGGCCTCGCATGTGGTAGGGAGGGAGTCTGTTTCATGGCTTGTGAAGTATTCTCGAGGGTTTTGGATCAGTGGACTCGGGCTCCTACTTTAAGTGATCGGATATTTCCGGCTACTTATGAAGGAGGGAAGCTTCTTCCACTTTCTCTCGGATACTCATCAGTTTTCCTTTTAATGTGCTTTCGTGAGCATATGCTGGGGCTGCCAGTGGTTTTTTATCAGATTTAATGATGAATGTAGAGCACAAAGTAAATCTAAACAAATAACTTTGACAATCCAGATCTTGGCAACACTGCTCGTAGTACCCACGAAACATTTCTATTGTTTTGCTCAAATCTGGTTTGGAGTGGGTGGATTGAAGACACTGTTGGGAGATCACGGTAATTCTCCCATATTTTTGGAATTTCTGGCCTGAAAAAAGTTCAAAAGGGAGAAGGGAATAATTTCGTCTCCCCGTACAAAATTATGGGAAACTGGGAAACATCATACATCCGAAATTCAGAAAATATTTCCTTATAATTCACACAAAATATTTAATTTTCGGAGAGGGGGGGGGCATAGTAGAGAACGTGTAAATCGCCTTTGAACTCATTCAATTTTATCGATGTATACTGAGTAGAAAGGGTTCCAAATGACTGTAAATAAATTGTTGAGCGATTTAGTACGTCTTAGTACTTTTTGGTTTATTATTATTACAAACTAGTATATTATATATTGGATAATTAACATGAGATCAAATGAGAGTTTGTTGTCGAAGATTACACTCAAGTCCTTTATTTTCGGAAACTCTCTCTACGGGGGAGCTACCCAATTGTATTTTGTTTTCTAGAAAATGAGACGGACTTACATTTGTTTATGTTAACGGATAGAAAGGTTTTCTCACACCAGGATAAAAATTGAGTGCGGTCGTGACATTCGGACATTAACGTGAGAAGTAAGCTATGTGTGATAAGTGTGATCTATGTAAAGAAGTTTTTCATGATCCAAAAGATGTGATTCTTTGTACAATTTGCAAAAACTATTATCACTCAAAGTGCAGCAATATAAAAACTGTAGAAAATTTACGGAAGCTTGGTCAAAACGTGAAAGTTGGAAATGCGATTCATGTAAATTTGTAAAACAAACAAGAGATCAAACCGACTTCGAGGATCTTTTCAAGAAATTCTATTCCAAGATCCAAAGTCAACTTGATAGCTCTGCTAATATAACTAAAGATGACATCGGTGAATTGAGAAAATCTATCCAATTTATGTCCGATAAATTTGATGACTTTAATTCGAAATTAACAGAAGTTCTGAAGGAAGTAAGTGCATCAATCATCGTACGGTTCATCTAGAGGTTAACGAGAGATGCAATGATAAATGCGTTTAAAGGCAAAAAATGATGGGGCCGGAATCTCTGCAAAAGATGTTCATGTTAACCTGGGTGAAGATCGTGTATTTTTAGGGAGCATACAACTAAAGCTACAGCTGAACTATTGAGACAGACAAAATTCGCGTTGAGGAGTAAGGGCTATAGGTATGTCTGGATTAAGAATGACAAGGTATATGTTAGAAAAGATACAACTTCAAATTTTTATTTAGTAAAGGACCAACTTGATTTGCAAAATTTACTTGTTGATTAATAAAAGAATTTTTAATCCACTTATATTAGTCTACACCCGATCAGATAATAATGTGTGAAATTTTAGAAAATCTGAGTAATTATAAAAATGTTAAAACAAGTGTTTTGTGTGATAATACTGATTGTTGTAGTTTTTTTGAAGAAAATTTGAACTCAATTAGGTTCATTCATATGAATATTAGAAGCTTGCCGAAACAATTCGATGAATTCATTATACTCATAATTGATTTAAATTTAGATTTCGACATAATTGTTCTGATGGAGTCGTGGTTAAATAAAACGGATTGTTATAATATAAACGAATACCAAATGATTAACAAACCAAAGTTTTTAAACAAATGTGATGGCATAGCAGTTTACATTAAATCAAAATTGTTTGCAAGTAGCATAAACTGTCAAATTGACGAAAGTAAATCTGTCCATTTGCAAATACTTCTACCTGATAATCAAATAATAAACATCGCAAGCATTTATAGGTCCCTAAGCTGTAATCCAACCAAATTTATAGACTCCTTCCTTGGAAGAATTTTTGAAGGCTAATGTAAGTTTGGATAACCATTTGATTTTGGGTGATATTAACATAAATATTTTAGCAAACAGAATGTCTCTCAATGCAAATGAATATCTTGATACTCTAGAAAAATATGTATTTAAGGAATATCTAGAAGGAATTACAAGGCAGGGCACAGGGAATTCGTCTTGCATTGACCATATATTCTTAAAATTAGCCGGTTATAGTCTTCGTTCGGCTGTATATTACACTAGTATTACTGATCACTATTGTACTATGTAACTAAAACTGTTCCCTAAATATAAGATCTACAGAAAATCTCAGTTCAAATACTATTTATAAGACAATAAACTGCCAAAGAGTAATAGAAAACATCGCGATCGTAGATTGGGCACCCGTCTATAATTCCCAAGAAACAGAAGAAGCCACAAACAAACTATTTGGTATTATTGATAACGTCGTTAGGCACTCATATAATGATAAATTTAAAAAACATAATTTGAAATTCAAAAGCATCAAAAGATGGACGACTATTGGAATAGTAATGTCTATTCGGAACAGAGATAAAGATAATGATTAATGAAATACTCCATGTTAAATATAAATCCTATCGGAACAAATTGAGTAATATAATTCGAGCTGCAAAGACATCATTCTACAAACAAAAGCTACAGAAGTACTGTGATAATACAAAAAAGATACGGGAAAAAATAAACGACATCACTTTTAAAAATAAACCGGACAAATCTATAAAGCAAATCCTTAGGAAAAATAATACAATTCTTACGGAACCGTTCGAAATTGCAACTAAACTAAATGAACACTTTATCAATATAGATGAAACGATCGCAAATTCTGTAGTATCTCCCTCTCATAATGGACTCACTAGCACTGAAAGGCTTAAAAGCACCATCAATATGGCATATATATCACCTGATGATGTCCTTCAGCAAATATTAATATTAAAAAATAATAAAGCCCCTGGTGTAGATGGATATTCAGCTAAATTTCTTAAAACAGTTGCCTATTATATCGCGAGTCCAATTGCATTCGATTTAAATTTAGCAATCGATCAAGGAATTTTTCCCAAAAAGCTTAAATGTGCTATTGTCACTTCTGATAAAAAGATCCCTAGCAATTATAGACCAATCTCGTTATTACACAACATAGCTAAGATAATCAGTACGGCGTCAAAAGTGGATATAGCACTTCAGATGCACTTTATGAGGTAACTGAGTAAATTCTGCAATTGATACTAACAAAAAAGTTGTGGCTGTATTTTTGGACCTAGAAAAATCTTTTGATACTGTTGACCACAAACTGCTTCTTGATAAGCTTGATAATATTGGTATTAAAAACAATGCTCTATCGCTCTTTCGGTCCTATCTCTCCGATAAGATACAGATCGTGAAAATTGATCATACACTGAGTACTAAGCTGACCGTAAGATGTGGAGTCCGGCAGGGAACTGTATTAGGTCCCATCCTTTTTCTTATTTATATAAATGATCTCTGCAGATTTAGTGAATTTACTTTAAGGGGAGAAGTGGTAGCCTTTGCTGAGGATGCAGTTCTGCTATTTAAAAGTAATGCTTGGTCAACTGTATCTATAAATGCAAACAGTGGATTAATTTTAATTTACACTTGGTTATGTAGACATAAGTTAGCATTAAATCTTGATAAGACAAACTACGTGTTATTTGGGGCTACCACTAACGTGAATGAGGAAGTGTCCTTACTATTCGACAACGTTGTGCTTAAAAAAGTAAACGAACTAAAGTACTTGGGAGTAATAATAGACTGCCAGCTAAAACGGTAAAAGCATATAGTTTTTGTCACTAAGAGGCTGAGGAGAACTATTTACAAAATATTAATGCTCCGTGGTATTCTCAACTTTAGCTCCATGAGGATGGTTTAGTTTGCTATAGTTCAGTCTATTTTACAATATGGTATTACAGCTTGAGGAGCGACCTTCACAGCAACAATTTTGCCACTTCATAACTTGCAAACTAAAATCATAAAATTATGTTTAAGGAAGTCAAAGTACTTTTCAACCACGCAAGCTTTCAAAGATTTCGATGTAATGACTATTCGACAGATCTACTGCTTTACACTACTAAAATTTATTTTCTTGAATCTATCTAATTTCCCAGTACATCACACAAATTACTCCACACGTACGCAAGCAACATTACCTTTGGCAATTAAGCGATGTTCAAAAGGACCAAAACTTTTTAATAACTTTCCACCTGAGTTCAAAGAACATTTGAATGTGGCTAACTATAAAAAATTAACTAAAATCTATGTCAAAAATCATTCAAATGTCTTTCAGATAAATACTTACTTTATGTAGACATAGAAACTACACTCTAAAAAATTTGTTTAAAATTAATCAAATTTTACTGCATTCTGTGTAGAAAATTTCCTACTGGAAAGTGCACAGCTGTTGAATCGTACTACAGTGAATGTAGTAACCAGCGAAATCAGTAGTGATTTTCAACAAATGCGTAAAATTCAACTGAATGTGCGTAAAATTCAACAGAAAGTGTGTATAATTCAACAAAAACTGCGTAATATTAAAACAGAATGTTGAAAGTTATGTATAAATAAACAACTTTACACATTTCATGTTAATTAAGTAAAGGAAGCTTAAAGGACAACGTGCGGTCCGAATCGTTTAAATTGCGTAAAAGGTTAGTTAAGTTTTCAGTGGCATTAAATAGATTTTCGACATGATAAAATGTGATTTGTGTTCTTTTAAAACAACAAGTTGGCTTACATACAATAAACATTTATATATTCACAAAGGCCTTAAGTGTGGTGATTTTAAGTGCATGTGGTCGAATTGTTATAAGGTGTTCTCAAAGTATGAGTCGTATAGCACACATTGGCATAGAAAACATTCAGATAAAGGCCAGACTATTGTAAGTAATTTGCGTTTTCAATGTGACATTTGTTATTTTTCGTCAAAAAATGAGAAACAAGCGGTTTCACATTTAAAAACGCATATTGTAAGTGGCGAAGAAGTAAAGTGCCCTATAAAAAATTGCATCAAGATATTTAAAAATGTTGCCACTCTGCGTTCACATTTATTTAGGGGTAATAAAGAGGAATGTATTTATAAAGAAAATAAAGTGGAAATGAAATATAAGAAGAGTCGCACTAAAATAATAGAAGCAAATTTAACAAATGTAACAGTAAGTGATTGTCATAATGCGGACATATTCTGTGGAAATCGTTTTGCTATGTTATTTTCTAAATTATCGACGGAATTTAAAGTTTCGAGCGTGACACTAAATTTCATATTTCGTGAATTATGTCATATAATAGAACAAATTAAAGATGACTCAACAAACGCAATTAAAGAAAGCTTACGGAAACATGGAGTTAAAATTGAAAATGAAGAGCTGCGTGATCTTCGAAAAGCGGATGCCCTAATGTTAGAACTCAGTTATTTTAAAAACTCTTTTAATCGCAGTAAATATTTCGATAGAGGAGAGTTTTATAATCCTCCTAGAAAGTTAATATTAGGTACAAATGACGAACATAAAATATGTTATTACTATTAAATTCCTATAAATGATACTTTAAAAATGCTATTTCGTGATAAAACCTTTGTTAAAGCATTTATTGATTCTAAGGAACAAAAAGGGTTTATATTATCAGATTATAATGATGGGTATACGTACAAATCTAATAACTTCTTTAAAAATGATTTGCGTATTGAAATTATTTTATATCAAGATGCTTTCGAGGTGTGTAATCCTTTGTGATCATCTAAAACCAAGCATAAGTTATTAGGAGTTTACTTCATAGTAGGTAATCTTAAAAAACAATACAGGTGTTTAGTTAAAAATATTCAGTTGGTTTTGCTGTGTAAAGAAACTTATGTAAAACATTTTGGAATACATTTTCTTTTGAAACCACTTTTAAAGGATTTAAAAGAATTGGAAACAAACGGCATTGAATTAATCGATACTTTTTCTAATGAATGGAAAAATTTACACGGTTCTGTAGTTATTGTAGCTGGTGACAATCTAGGTAACCATCATTTCGGAGGATTCACAGAAAACTTTAGTTGTTCTGAATATTTCTGAAGGTTCTGCTACCGCAGTCGAAATGTTCTGAAAAACTCTGATATTAATAGTGCTGTTTTGCGAACACCTACAAGCCACAAACGCGATATTGCCGAAATTCAAAGAAGTGGTGCGAATATAATAAAAGGCGTGAGAAGTGATTCGGTTTTAAATGAGCTTTCAAATTTTCATATCTGCAATCCCGGGCTGGCACCTTGTATCGCTCACGGTTTACTTGAAGGCATTATTCCCAATGATTTAATGATAATTTTATATTATTTTGTTAGATATAACATAATTTCATTTGAGTATCTCAATACTTATCTAAGCTCCTTAAGAAAAACTTTTAAACTAACAACGTCTTTTCCTAAAGTAAGCAGAGAAATGAAAAAGTTCCCAGGAAAGGCATATGAGGTGTGGCAAGCTCTAATTCTCATCCCACTTATTCTTACAGACAAAATTACTGACTTTGAACAACCTGTTTGGAAATTATTTTCTTCTATGGTTGAAATGTGTCGCCTTATTTGTGCTGCTGAGATTTCTTATAATCAGACATTTTTGTTATCACATTATATTAGCACGTTTTTTGAGTTAAAAAATGATGTATTTCCGGAGTCAAAGCAATTTCCTAAACACCATTTCGTATGTCATTATCCGCAATTAATTAGACAATTGGGACCATTAAGAGGAATTTGGACAATGTCCTTTGAATCGAAGCATCAATATTTCAAAGATCTTTGCAAGCGAACAAAAAACTTTAAAAACATAACATATTCTCTTTCTAAAAAACATCAAGAATTTCAAGCCTCTCTTGCCCACGACCGAATCCACTTTAAGATATCCTCTGATAATGTTCAAATTTTTTCTAAAGATATTTATAATGTTGATATTCCAGCTGACTTTATTTTTATTTCCAAAAACATTACGTATATGAATACGAAATATAAGGAAAATGATTACGTTTTAGTAAATGCCAATGAAATAGGGGAAATCAACGTATTACTTATAAGAGCCATATTTGTAAATCAGACATATGATAAGGCGTTATTATATGGCTTAATATTAAATTTGTGGTACAATCAGTACACATTACTCTTTGAAAATATCCTTACACAAAAATCATATCTATGGGTCAGTTTGGAAAATATACTGGTGAAGACACCAATAAATGTATTGAATAGAGGTGGTCGTTATTTTTACTCGCCACTCAATTCATTTGTTTACTAAATATTTCAAACAAACTTAACTAACGAATAAATTTTAATAAACTAATCTGAATAAATGCAAGCAGACTTACAATATGTATACATATAATTGCTTTATTTTTCATAGAGATATGAAGCATTAGAATAATAAGAAATTAATACAATACCATTAAAATCCTATAGAGTTTTGGATAGTATTAAGTACATATATAAGCAAATAAGTAATATGTCGAAAATACCCTTCCAAGTTTGGAATGATGAAAGACGTACTAAGAAAGCTTTCCTTAGTTTTCCTACTTTGGCTGATGTTATAGAAAAAGGTAACATAATATCTATAATTATTAATTTTATCATGATTATGTATTATATATATATTTCAGCTAATAATGTAGGAATAGAAGGAACAAGACTTGTTCTGGAAAATACTGGCTCAGAAGTTATGGACGATGAAATATTGGAATATTATGCGACAAATAATAAGAATCAAATCTTTATGTTGCTGAAATGCGACGACGATTGGATACCAGATAACAAATATGCAGCAATCCACAGAAGAGATTCCACAATCTAATATTGAAATAGCTTGTCCTGAAAACAATTATGATTTGCAAAGTTTAAACAATGTCAACTCAGAGATTTACATTTTTGATAACCCTTTTGCAAGAACTCCAACATTAAGTAGCACTGTCTCAATGTCAAGCACTGCATTATCTTCATCATCAAGCATAAATACCGAATGCGTAAAACTTTTCCAAAATATTAACATACCATGGGAAAAGATGCCGGTGGATATAAATAACATCTTTATAAATAAACAGAAGCTTGGTAAAAGAATCAATACTTTCGCCAACCTAATAGTGGATGAGCTTCGCGCTTTTTCCTTCTTCATTCCCATGCGTATTTTTCGGGTTATAGCTGAGCAAGCAGCAGCAAAATATCCCGATTCATTTATGGAACTAGATTCCTATAAGCAAGAGGTTGAAACTGTTTTGTTACCCCTCATCACTATTATGAGAAATAGGAACAATTTTTTAAATCGAGCGCCCAATAAGAAAAAGGTATCTTCTGGTGATACGATTCATATTAAAGACAGAAAAAGAATCAAATTTTTCGAATCAAACTGTCAAAACTGGCAGCCTTCTTCAGATCATAGTGAGGAGTTAAATATGAATGAAAAGAAACTATATATGCAGAAATTACTTACACAACCGAGTAACTTGGAGGAATGTCAGAACAAATAGTGATACAATATATGAAGGATTGCTATCCTTTGCAACGCCTTTATTTGAATAACACTAAAGCAGTGCCATCAATTTCTGATGTGAAAGAAAATTGGCCATATCTATTCCTCAGGCAATGTTATTTAAACCACTTTTCGGGGCTTACAGGTGTCATATTTAATTCATCAAGCCACATTGAAGAAGAAAAAGATAAGGCTAATACATATTTTAAAAAATGTAAAATTGAAAGAATTAAAAACCTACAAAATGAAGACTGCGAAGAATATTTAATCAGTGCCATTGCTCACTATTTCCACGAGGATATTACTTTCTGTTACAAGAAATTCGAGGTAATTTCGGGACCTGGAATTGAATTAAAAAACAATTATTCTAATATATATTTTAATTTGATCTAGATGGGTACTAAGATGGAGCAAATTCATGAATCCATTCCTGTTAACACACCTTGGATTGGTATTGTAGGTAAAAATTTGATTTATTATGCGACAAATAGTGTAATCTGGTATCTATCATATTATATACTTATCTAATGTACGAAATCTAAAATTTTGTTCAATTATATTTCTTTCAAAAGAAACATCACTGGATGAAAAGATGGCTTATGTATTTATTGAAAAAAATCATGTTTCGACACATACAAACTTCTCACTATGTGATTTGATGTTTGAATGCATTTGTTATTTCTTTATATTTAATATTTTATACCCTCAGGAAATGTCACAATTTTTGGAATTTTACGTTAGATACTTTTTGCATTATTGTCCCGTTAATGTTAGAGGCAAAAAGAAAAATATTAACAATATTTCGAAAATACAAAACCTAATTAAAAAAATTAAAGGGATCTGAGGTCTGTACTAATTAAAAAAAAGAATCAGGATTACGGAATATTTCTTAAGACAAAAGTATTATTTAATTATGAATTCCTCTACTTATGTTTATTATTGTCAACACTCACTGTATGTATATATGATAGCTAAAGAAGTTATTGAATTGCTGCAATATGTAAAATAAATAGCATTCGAAAATATTTAAGTACATTTAATGAAAAAATGTTAAGTTATATCCTCCATTTAAAATATATACCTATTACTTAAAGATTTGCTTCTTAATTTTCAACCCAATGTATGTAAGTTCTTAATAAAATAATACAAAATGTTATTTTGTCTTTCCTTTTTCAAACGAATTTTAAGTCCTGTCTTTTTAAAAAAAAAACAAAGATATAATTTTAAGGTATTTTTGAATTTCAAAGGAATGAAATACTTAAAAATGGTTGAGGAAAATTAACCTTAATATTTATCACTATAAAAGTTCAATTTCGAGTAGAGGGGACGAATCCTTAAGAATTTATTAATTTTTTTAATATGTGAAAATTAAAGATGTCTATGCATGTAACGATCGATGTTATTTAGACAAAACAAGTCAGATATCCTGCACCTACCACTGGCAGAAGTGTAGTAGATCCCTTGATAAGAAACCAATGCCTATTATTTGGCTTGGTCTTAACAGAATTATAGAAACATTTTGGAAGGTCTTTCGATTGTGTATATTTACTCCTAGTTCAGATGATAGTGCAGTGTGCAAATTTACTCCAAGACGAGTCGCAATTGAACTATCTGTATAATTTCGCTACATGCTAGGTTTTATGTCACACTTGAATTTCACTACATGTTTGATTTTACATAACTATTGAATTTTACACAACTGTTGAATTTAACATCACTGCTGAATTTTACATCAATGTTGAATTTTACATCACTGTTGACTTTTACATCAATGTTGAATTTTACATCACTGTTGACTTTTACATCAATGATGAATTTTACTGAATGTTTAATTTTACACCATTGTTGAATTTTCCTACATGTTGAAAATTACTACCCGATGTAAATTTACTTGTATGTTGAAAACCACTACAATCAGTGTAGGCAACTAATTGCCTACATTTATCGTAGCGATTTTCAACAAATTTTTTTTAGAGTGTATACTTATACAAGCATACTTTCAGTAATATAAACTTCTAAAATATTCCTTAAATTTTGTAAATATCTCCTAGTTCAAGGCCGCGCTGTGCTCCCACACAAGCTTAGCTTATGTGAGTCATTAGCTTAAAAATGTTCACTAAATTTAAGGTTTGAATTGTTGTTGTACAATAATTAAGCTTCAATAAACTAATAAAACTAATAATAAAAAAAACTGTATATCTTTGTGTCATCAGAATAAATTAAGCACGGGGAATCAATAATAGTTGGTAAGTTGTTTATATACATTATAAAAATAAGAAGACCAAGTATTGTCCCTTGAGGTAGGCCAGAGGTTTGTGTAAATTATATAGATTTATAGCCAACCACCGCAACCACCAGCTGACGATCAGATAAATACGATTCAAACCACTTCACTTGAGGCACTAAATCCTATTTTTTCATTTTATCAAGAGTTAGTTGATTAATGGAATCAAAAGCTTTAGAGATATCAGCAACAAAATACGTCCACTTGTTTACTGCTGTCAAGAAAGAGCCGTTGCAATTTGATCGGTAAAGATAGCTAAGTTGGTGACACTGGAATGATCAGGAGAAAAGCCGTGTTGATGAATGTCAATTGAAGACTTTATTTGGGGGAAAAGGCTCTTACAAATGAGACGCTCAAACATTAAGGCAAGACTGTTAGATATTGTTATCGGCCGATAATTAACGCTTTGTTTTTAAATCTGGATAAAAGCCTTCAGATATTGAACGGTTAAATAATTTACATATGTGAGCTGAAATAGAGGCAGAACATTTCTTGAAAAAATATTAGGAATACCGTCTGGACCTGCGTATTTACTTGTATCCAACGAATTAATCACGGCTTTGATATCTTCAATCTCAAATGCGGGGATATATCTTGAATCTAAATGACAACTATCTGTTATAATACTCGAAATGTGCGAATCATCACTATAAACCGACTTAAAATAAATTGCAAGCGTATTGCATATCTCTACAGGAGAATTAATTTTACAACCGTCGTAGTACACTTCTTTGGTAAATGTATTAGACATCTTCAAATCTTTAGTGAAAGACCAACATGTTTTTAAGTTTGATCTGACACTATTCTCATTTTTTTAATATATATAATTTGTACGACTCTTTTATTTTACGTTTCAGATTGTCACGCAAACACGAAAAGTTCTTATAGTGTTCAGGATGCCTTGTTCTTTGATATTTTCGCCTAAATCTTTCGTTAAGTTTGATAGCATGTATACGTTCATTAAAATACCAAAGGAAATACACTTTTTTTATTTGTTAAAGCAGGAATATGCCTATTGAGGCAATTTTCAATGATAGTGTAAAAACGCTTAAATGCTTTATTAAGATTTAAAGATTGCAGAGATATAAAACTCATAGATTTATTCTTCATAGTTCGCCAGATCAAAATGAGTTTCAAGTTTAGGTAGGAAAGATTCTTTGCTTAAATTAATTACAATATCTAAAGGTGGATGATAAGTATCGATACGAGTTATGGGGCACAGGAAACAATACATATTAATATAGCTATTTTCAATATCGGACAATATCAGATCCAAGTAAGGCTCCTGTAGATTGAAAACATTATTTTATTAATTCAAGTTACCAAAGACATGCATAAAGAAAATGCAGTTCTGGTAGGTAGGTTAGATTCATAATAATTAGTATGACTCCCAAGTAACAATTTTTCCAACTTCTGGTGACTGAAGGTGATGCGTAGTTTTATAAGGGGTATGTAATGGTTACTCGGTTATATAAGAATTTGAGTGATTATATAAGTGATTTATAATATTACCAAATGGTGACGTAGTTATATTAGAGTTTTTTAAGGTTACTAATGGTTATCGTGGAAGTAAGTTACTTAAGGTTTTATAAGTTGGTGATGAAAATCTTTCCATCAGTGGTCTCTATAACTGAGAGTAACCATTACTAGAAGGTATATAAGAAAGTTTTATAACTGTTTTCATCACCACGCTATATAAATTATTGATATTAAGTATTTATTGCGGTATCCGTGGTTACCCTTATATAACTCGGCAACAATCAGTAATTTAGGTGACTTTAATAAAAATTGGGAACTTTCGGTGATACATATACTCACTATAAAATATCGTAAAATTCTTTGGTGGCGCTTTAGTAACTACGGTGATCGTTATAAACACAAATTACTTTTAGTGTCGAATGGAGCCATTATAAAACTATTTTGATTTATATAACATAATAATAACCACAGTGTACATAAGAACACTAACGTCTGTTTGTTTTACTATAAGATATATAGCTTTACCGAAGGTTACATATTATGATTAAAGGGTATATAAGGACCATTTTCGAGGTTTGGTAGTTCCCTTAGTTTATATAATATTTCTAGAAGTTTTATAAGGATGATTCAGTTTATATAAAGCTACTTGAAGTTTTATAATGGTAATTTGTTCATTTAAGTACAAGCCGCCCTATTTTCATCTGTCCATTGCAGATAAAAAAGAAAATGTCGGTTAAGCCAATTTTATAAATTGCAGATATAAAATGGAATTTTTATATGAAGAAAATACATCTTTTTAGGTGTATAACATTTCTAAATTATGTTATGTTGTTTTTATGAATTAATATCACCTGAGTGAAAATTTTAAATTTTTTCATATTTAATTAAAATTATTAAAAATTGCCTATTTTTAGAAGGGTTTGTATTTTTTAGAAGTATCACCACGTACATGCCGAAAAATTGTAATTTTAAAATGTACAAATATTAAACCCTTACATTATAAAAATGCAATCCAAAAAATATCGCAATTCTATGTCGTAAATATTTGCATTATATTGTTTTATAAAGGTAACGGAAAGTAATTTCCTTAACATTTCAATCACTAAAAGTAATCAGTCTGACAAAATCTATACGTTGTGGAACGTAACCATCACCATTATAAACAAAGTTTATAAAGGTAACCGAAACGTTACTGCAACCACTGCCATGACCAAATTAATTAATCGAGAGCATCATGGATTATATAAGGGTTATATAATAAGTTATATTAAGGTAACCAGAATATTTTTGTTACTCATTTTATAAAACTTTTAGTTATATAACGTTACCTAAAGTCTCGATAACCTTTATATAATCCTCCATTTAAGCTCTATAAGGGGTTTATAGTGATTACAAAGAGGTTTCGAGAACTAGTCTATATAACTCAGGATATATAATTTGGTAATGGAAACCTCACCTATATAAAAAAAATTGTGTCTTGGGAGTGGACCAAACCAATTTAAGCTAGGCAGATTGAAATCCCCTAAAATTAAGATTTAAGAGTTTCGCCTCAAGGCCTGACAAATGTTTATAAAACTTTGAAAAATTTCATAATAGATTTCAGTATTGGACTGCAGACGAATATTAATTCAACAAAATATTTTTTAGTTTAATCTTTATCCATAAGTCTTCATGAAAAGTCTCGTATTCGCACATACGCGAAGCCCACAGGGTAACAAGAACACCAGCGACATTATCCCAATCTTTTCGAAATACAACGTACCTATATCATCAAAGAATTCAGAGCTATATATAGAATCCTGGAGAAATGTTTCGCTGAAGCATATAATATCATACTGATTACTTAGAATTGATAGTCTAATTTCCCTTTCTTTGAGCGTAAACTCTGAGTATAAATTTTAAGAAACAATTGCCTTTAATTTTCCTGTATAATTATTATACTATATTATTTTTCCTCCTAGCTATATGTACAGCTTGTGTTATTTATTGTCCCTGTCCTTGTTTCTTTTTTATTTGGATAATGGATAATGCCATTACTGCTGAGTCTGGTGGATTGAACAACTCACGCGTTTTGCTGGATATTATGTGTAATCAGTGCAGTGGGCTTAAAATTTGTCATTTAAATGCTCAAAGTTTATATCCCAAGATTGATGAGTTTCGTGATCTTTTTAGCGTTTCTTCTCTTTTCTCTCTAAAGCCTTTGAAAAACCCTGCACACCCAAATCACCAGTTATTTAGATGAGGAGAACCTCCTGTCTAATCTTCAATCGGGTTTTAGAACCAAGCGTAGCTTCACTTCAGCGTTGCTAAATATAATAGTTGATATTAGGAAATCATTTGATAGTGATAAATTTACGGCACTCGTCCTCCTTGACTTTTACAAGGCCTTTGACACAGTTGACCACATATTATTATTACGTAAGCTGGCTTTTAATTTCAATTTTTCTAGTTCTGTTCTGCATGCACGTTGGTTTGGTCTTACCTTTGCGGGCGTCATCAGAGAGTGGTCTGTTCTAATTCTGCTTCTGGCTTCCTACCTTTGCGGAGTGGAGTCCCTCAAGGCTTCATTCTGGGTCCCTTATTATTCACTATCTTTATTAATGATCTTCCAATGGTTCTGAGAAATTGTGATTACCACATGTATGCTCATGATATACAGCTTTAAATTTCTAGGCCGTTGGGATAGCTGGAGGATGCCATATGCCGTATGAACGAAGACCTGGCTCATGTGCTTGATTGGGCTGTTAGTAATAGTTTGAGCTTAAATGCCTCTAAATCCAAAGCTATCGTGATCTATAAAAGCGAATTAGACGCTTCCTGCTTTCCGAATGTTATCCTAAACAATGTAATTATTCCTTACAGTAGTACTGTAAAGAATCTTGGAATAATTTTGGATCGTACGTTAAATTGGTCCAATCACATTAACGCGCTTGTCTGCAAAGTTTATGGAACGCTGCGTAAACTTTCTGTCACTGCGTCCTTTACTCCTCTTGACACGCGGATTATGTTAGTTAAATCGTTAATAGTTCCCCTCATGACATATGGATGTGAATTTTTTCGTGGTTCTGATTCAATTTCATTGCGTAAGCTCAATGTGGCTTTTAACTCTACCGTGCGGTATGTGTTTGGCTTGAGGCGATACGACCATGTCTCGGGATATTTTAATTCAATCTTGGGATGCACATTGGATACTTACTTTAAATATCGTGCGATAATATTCCTTCGTAATTTGATGATTACCGAGCCACCTGACTACCTGTATACTAGACTGGATTTTTCTCAATCCGTAAGAACTTTTTCTCTAAACACTCCACAGTCCACCTGTCTTTCAAGTGGTCGTCAATTTTTTTTTCAATCCACACGACTCTGGAATTCTCTTCCTCTGCACCCTAGAAGGAGCAGGGACAATCATAGTTTTCGGAATAATTTAATGGAATATTTATGATCTGCATAACGGTACATTTGATCTGGTTTCGTAGTAATAAAGCAAACTGTATTTATCTTTATTAATTTAGATATCAGATATCTTATTTTGTACGTTTAGTTTAGTTCAGTAATGTTTATGTTTAAATTTTTTTTTCATTATCCTTCCTACACATAATTATAAGATTTGTCTTACTTGTGTAGCGTTGAAATAAACTTTTATTTGAATTTGAATAATATATGACAATTGATTAATTTAATTGTTTTATTTTACGTCGAATGTAATCCAAACTATCGAAGTTTTTCACTTGAAAAACATTCGAGTTGTCATCTTGCTTCAGAAAAATTCTTCCATTTCTAATCGAAACGAACTTGAAGTTATTTTCATTTCTAAACAATCTAGCTTCATATAGTAATTTACGTTTATTATTCGTTAAAAATTCATTAATGTATAGTTTCCCTTCGGCAGAAAATCCAATTTTATCCAACGTAACACTTTTATTAATTTTAAATGCAGCTAATAATCTATCCCTAACGAATTCAGAACTATACTCAACTATAATTTTTCCAGGATTATCCATACGATTTGATTTACCTCAGCATCGATAGGTCTTCACGATCGTAGAATCTTCAATACTGCTTCTAATTTATCATGTGGAATGTTAACTATCAAAACAAATCTTGAAAGAGACTCTTCCATAGGATCCATTTGAGCCGCTAAGATTCCCATATGTTTAAAGAAACAGCACTGTACCCTTTTCAATATTTGGAAGTACAGCATCCGAGTCCTTGTTGCAATGGATGTGATAATTCCTATTGCAAGAGCCGCATGTTAATCCAGGAGTAGAATGAGAAATTTTGTTACTGCAGGTATCACATATCCGAACCATTTTCGGAGTCACAGGTTGCTATTAATAATTGGCAGTAGGTACTAGAGCTGAAAATTGGAACCAGATTTACTAATATCCGAATATCCGGATACTTGGATTTGCGAGCTATCCGAATCCTGAGATCCGGATCCGAAATATCCGAATGCAGACTAAGCAAATAAGCTTCAAAATTGTGATGTTTCATTGAGAAAATGAAAGTATCATGAAATTTATATTTTCTCAATGCAACAATTAACCGCGAGGAAATTTTGAACTTTTTTGCTTAGTGTGGATCCGGATAGTTCGGACCCGAATCCGGATAGTTTAGATCTGGATCTAGATAGTTGGGAGCCGGATACTAGGGTTCGCATTATCCTGATATCCGGCTTTTATGAATCGGATCCTAATTATCTCGGATAATATGGATCGTAAATTTTCCGAATACTTTCAGCTCTAGTACCTATTCCCAACTATTAGTCGCTGTAACATTCAATTAGCATACCCTGAGGGGATTACACTATCGGTGTGATTTTTGCATTCAATAAACGTGTATTGTTTTCTAGAGATCAGCATAAAAATGACAAACAATACATGACAGAACCACAGGTGATCACCAGGCTTAGAAAAATATCACCAAATTAACAAAATCAAAATGTGATCAAAGTCCGTATCTCCTTTTAAGAATTATAGAAACCCAGATGCCAAGAAAATAAGGCTGAACCTCTTTCCATGCGCAAAAAGGCAGCAGTGATCAAAGTAGATCTCAGTACGCGTGCTCTACATTTGAGATAATATAGAGTAATATAGAATAAGCTACTAATAAAGTTTTGGCGAGCAATTTAAAGTTCAAAAGAAATTATTACTTGTAATAAAAAATAAAATCAAGACTATTCTGACAGAATGTTCTTCTTCTTCTCTTCTTAAATTATTAAATACCAAAGTCACGACCAGCTGTCACATTTTACTATTCGGTACAACCGCATGGGATAAGTATATATAATGATATACTTATAGAGTTTTAATGATGCCGTGTAAGCTTGTAAGTAGTTGGAAAGCAGAAAAGTTTTTATAATGTAGTTCCAAATAATTTTGGCATCCAAATCAAAGAGGGACTGAAATACTACGTCTCGACGAAGATAGTGTTCAAATTCAAATTCAATTTATTTGGTTACAATTTGTACAAATAGGAAATATCTTTGTGTATGTAGATATCTGTGAAGTCTAGAAAACAATAATTTTGATGGTATATGATCGCAAAAATGTAATGAAAAGCTGAGTAATTATAGATAATAAAGATAAAGTGAACGCAGAACAAATAATTGTATATGAAAACAAAAATATTAATGTATTCAAATTCATAATGAGTAAACCTAGTTAAAATAAGATGGACTATGTGAACAGAAAAAAAAAAGAAATTAGCTAATCTAATGTATTGGTCAGTGGTTTGTGTAATGTTGAATTCAGCAATACCTTGAACATTCTCAACGACCCCGCACGCCTTAGGGTACGTACACAACGAAAACGAGGCTAGGCTAGGCACTTGAGGTGTACAGTTCACAACAAGGCATTCAGTATCTTGGTGAATCGCGAAGTGAGAGCATATAAATTATGTCACCAGATTCTGAAGAAGAAATTATGTGTTTGTCAAGCAGTGCAACTATATGCCACTTTTCCGCAGTTTTGCTTCCGACCCGATAAATAAAAAGCGATTAGAATTTGGGGAATTTGTCATTCACATATGTATATGAAGATTTACATACTGATCCTAATATATTCTTCCTGTATATGAGAATGCGTTAAGAATCCTACGAAATGCCGAAAATGCGCTGCACCTCGCGAAAAAATGAAAAATTTCATTCTCGAGCGAGATACCTCGAGGTGTCTCGCTATATCGCGAGCTCACATAGCGTTGTTATGAACACTCTCATAGTACAGGGTGCAATCATTTTATTTCGTCAACTCTTGATATAGCCTCGCCTCGCCTCGTTGTGTACGTACTCTTATAGCAACAGGAAGTGAATCCACAGGATGATGGCATGAACAAAAAGTAAATGCCTGGATTGCAAGCAAGAATATCTAGGCACTAGGAAATTATTCGTGCGCGCAGACCGCAGAAAAACTAGTTTTTCTTTCAAGAAGAAAGGCTTGCCATTCAAGGTCAGATTGAATAAAAATTATATTCAAGCGAATTATCATATACGAGGAAAATGAACAGCCAAGGAACTGATTGAGGAACTGCGATACATAATCAAACCGGCGAAGTTTATATACATATCGTTCTACAGAATTGAAGCAGACATTAAGCTTATTGCGCAAGATGGAGTCAAGGTTGCCACATATTATATCTCCCTGCAGGATGATAGGTAATAGAAATGACTTAGCTAAAGTGAATCTAGCTAAGTGGTATATGCGATGCGCTGCACCAAAGTTTGCGAAGACTTCCAT
The DNA here is from genome assembly GCA_963930735.1 of Dioctria linearis. NCBI lineage: Eukaryota > Metazoa > Arthropoda > Insecta > Diptera > Asilidae > Dioctria > Dioctria linearis. The sequence continues at coordinate 230,389,738 of OZ005742.1, read as the reverse complement.
ATACCCTTGAGACTATACTGTTGATATGATCAATCCAGGTTAAATTTTTATTTATGATAATACCCAAAATTTTTACTTTTTCTAGAAATGGTATGGGCGTCGAGCCAATATATAATGGAGAAAATGTACTAGTATTAATCGCCTTTCTGAATAGTACTATATCCTGAGACTTGTCAGGATTTAACTTTAAATTACTTTTCAGTGGCCAATTAAAGATATCACTCAAGTCTTAATTCTTCTGTCTGTTAGCCAACAAGGGCAATTCAGATATATCTGAACATCATCTGAATAAGTATTAAAATTTTGACAAATTTAAGTATTGTTTATATAAAGAATAAACAAGAGCGGTCCCAAAATACATCCCTAAGGAACTTCCGAACGTAGGTTAAGGAAATTAGACATTTGGATTTGTTCCGAGTGATAAATGGACCCAGAAGGGAAGGAACGTAAAATCAAGGTTCTTGATATTGAAGCCTTAAAAGACGAACTAGGCTTAGAAAAAAAGTACATCGATTTAACATAATTCAGAGAGCGAAGTAAGGTAAGTCAAGCTCGCGTACACAATGGTAGTATAATTCGGTCTTCATAATTATTATCTCGAAGGTATTTATTAGCAAAGCAGCAAAATAGAAACCATCCGGCCGAATAAAATGCAGTTAACCAGTCAAAAGACTTTAATCATTTAATTGGATCTTTGAATTCATTAGCTATCGTAGAATTGCTACATCCTCATCATCACCGTGTCTTCTGAGACAAATGTGCAACAAGGCATTAGCAGAGTATACAGTAATTTCAGCATAACTTGTAAATTACCAGCAGCTAATTAAACATTAACTGACGATATAAATTATATTAAGAGTATAGAATTTCATGTAGAGACACATGGATTCACAGGAGATGCTGCTAACGAGGGTGAAGCTACATATGAGAATTTCACCGGCTTAACCGCTATATCTTTCGAGGAATTCCAAAATTTTAAAAAATATTACAAAACAGTATTCAGGAATTGAGTGGCAGGTGTGATATGTTGGATGCAAAGTGCACAACAATTATTAAGGAAAACGTGAAAATCAATCCCAAACTGCACAAAATACCTGAAATTCTTTCAAATTTACAATCTGCTGAGAGCAGCCAAAATGACAATTCCGAGAATGACCTTATATCAATAATTTCATTAATTTTGAAAGCTAATGCGGCTGTTATAAATTTAGAAGGAAGCTGAACGATAAGAGCTTTAGGATCCAGATGGTACCTTGAAAATAATCGACAAAGATTAAGTATGTCATACAAAAATGTCTACTTTTTTAGATTGCCAAAATATCTCACATATGAGAGGAAAACAGGGAAGGAGTCGAGCTGTAATGTTGCACTTAAAGTGGCAAACTTCTTGTTTGATACTGAACTACAAGCAAAATATAATTGGACTAGTAAAACAAAACATAAGAAACGAGAAGGAGACAAATTCGCTTTTATGAAGTTAATGAATTTATTGGACCTTTTCTCTGATGTGCTGTCACTAGCTTACCAGATATATACAAGAATGCAGTACGAAGACTTCTTCAAGAATTAGCAGCTTATGCATTCCAACCTAAGGCTAAAACAGGCGCATATATAGGTAGGGGGAGAGGCTGTCATGGGGTAGATGGAGGGGGTCACGGGAAAGATTGGGGTCACGGGAAAGATGGGGTCATGGGGAAGATGGGGTCATGGGGAAGATGGGGTCATGGGGAAGATGGGGTCATGGGGTCATGGGGAAGATGGGGTCATGGGGAATATGGGGTCATGGGGAAGATGGGGGTCATGGAGAAAATGGGGGGTCATGACCCGCGGCCCCTCCACAAAGCGCCACCTAACCTTCGCTGTTAATTGAACGTGCGAGCTGTAAAAGTTTAACAGGATGATTTAGTATGGTACGGTTTGATTTGTATGGTTTGTCTGCCTTCTTATAAATAGTAACCCAGCAAACAATTTAATGAAAAATCTTCAGGACGATATGTGGATGATATTGCCAAAGTATCTTCCACGCCAATTTAAAGCAACTACGGTGAAATGATTTCTTCCTTGACTTGCGTAGACGAAAAGAACATGAAATTGCAAACATTTTCGTTTTCTAATTTTAAATGTGGGGACAAGAGGACAATAGTTTCGCTTATTTGTCATCTCTATTATACACGAATCTATTATTTGGAAGAACGCTTCGTTAGACTCCATGACAGTGATTAATTTGTGAGTTTACTAGTCATTTTAGTTCCACCAATTCATATTTAAAAAAAAAATATATATATATATATATATATGTACCAACTTTAAAGAGATGTCTCTTTATTCCCTTACTACCTACAAATTCCAAAGGATTTAGTATTTGGACGATTCTTGAGCGATTTGCTTTTATGATGAGAAAGCGAATCATATTGAAGAAACAAATAGGTTTCTTATGCACGATATGAAAATAACTCGCCCGGAAGGGACGTAGAGATACGCATTCGTTTCTTCAAGATGTTTTGCCTTCGGGGTAACAGTTTCTCCCGTTGGCAGTTGAGATTGCAATACGAATATGATTATAATTCACGATATATTTTCTCGTCTAGGGGTCGGATTCACTAACTCGGAGAGTTATGGAGATGAAAGTACAATTTGGTCGTCTTCCAGTACATAAGAGATGCTATAAAAATTTTAAATGTGAACGTTAAAGCGTATATGCAAATATTTATCATCTATATTTTTGTACTCTAGACCCTAAATCCGAAGGAAAAAACCCCAATGATCTACGACCCTCCTACACAGAGGTAGCCGTCCTTCAATATTGCGATACTTCTCACGTGTTCCCTAACTCCCCAAGTATTTTAAAGAATCGTGAAAGTTTTAAGCGGAGAAAACAAAAATTCTCATCTCCCAAACTCCCAAACTCTCCGAGTTACAGAATCCGGCCCCAGGTAATAAGAAAGTGAATCTTCTACGTTTCGCCATGTTTGCTCGGAATAGTAGTTGGGTATAATAGTCATTCGCTCGTAGCTCTTCGTCTTTTAAATGTGTACACATTTTTTAGGAGTTTTCTTGCGTTTTTATATAGTGGCGAAAAGTCATTTGTCATACCTATCACATCACAGGATAGTAAGTAATGTTGGGAATATCCATCCAAACAAAGTCTTTTTTGTCTTGTGTATCATAAATTATTTTATGATTTCGCACTTCCTCAATCAATTTTTGACCAAAATTCATTGTTTTGAAATAGACGTCTTACAACCTTGACAAAAATGAATGCCACAACAATTTCATTCGTTTGATTTTATTGGTAGTACTGCAGCGACGACGGAGAAATTAAAAATTGATCAATCCCGACGGCAACTTCGTCGACCGCTGACCGTCACCCGTCGTAATTTGGGCATTTGCATAAGACGCTGTGCTTTTAGAAGTTTGCCGGTGGCATTTTTTCATCGTTTGCCGTTGCCCGTCGCAGTTGTATTTTAGCCTTGACTTGACAAATTTTGTTTTACGGTTCTTCCAGTAATACCCTGGTTCCATGCAATCAACATCTAGCTTAGCGACACTGATTCAAGCCTGAGATGTTCAAAATTTTTACGTTCGTAGGGAAGCATTAAATTTTTCTTAGAAATACACTTGCAAATTGTTCACCGACAACGCAACGGTCCAAACGAATTGGTGTATTTATTCTGGTGGTTCACTCTTTCGGACAGGGACACAAGCATTCAGTTTTCTTAGAAATATCTGAAAATTTTTCTTTAGATTTTTCATCCACTATTGGTGGCGGACAATTTTCCCCAAAAAGTTATATTGATTCAGGTGCCTTGGCTGATCTGGGTCCCTAAAGATATTTATAAGAAATTTACTTCAAAATTTTTTTTCGAATTTTTATACGCTTTTGATTTCTGAAAACGATCAGTTGGATTGATACCACTAAAATTGATTCTACAATTTTTCTTCACAATTTTTACGGCAATACTATAAAAATAAAAACCATTCGCTTTCCTTTACTAGCGGTAGTTGCCGTTGCTTTGCTTGTACTTTCGTATTTATTCAAGTAGTGTTGTTTAATTTAACTTCACGGTTACTTTTAATTTGTAGGGGAAGTATAAACGTGATACACTAGTTAGCGATGCAGGTAGAAATAGTAGCGAAAATTGAAAGCAAAAGACTGATAAGACCATTGACAACTTATTTCAGAAGAAAGCAAGATCAATTAAGTTCCCATCAAAATATATAGTCATTTCATGCACTTCTGCTCCTATCCTTTGAATGTGATTCAAGGTGCAAGCTCCCCCCCCCCCCCGCCGGCTACTGGTCTGGATACGCGCCTGGGATGAATACCTAGAAATCATTTAACTCCAAAATAGCCATGAAGGAGAACATCAGAGAATGGCTAAATTTATCTAAAATGACTCTCAATAGCTTTATAAGAAATTCACAATTAAATACAGGAATGCTGATGAGCTATAAGACACAAGTCTGGAGCTTCAAGGAGTATGAAAAGGTAGAGAAATTACAGAGATTTTTCATCAAGAAGCTAGTTTTATACCCTAGATGATGAAATCATAGGGCATAATTGTTATTCCGTTTGTAACACAGAAATAATGATAAAAATAATAATAAAAGTTATTTTGTTTTTTGTATGTCCGTGTATCCGTCTGGTTTCACTTATAGAGCTGAAATTTGGCACGGGCTTTTTAAAAAAATTGTAAAGATTCTTTCAAAAATGGGCTAAGTCTGACAACCCTTTCTTTCTGTTGCGATATAAAAGTTTAGGATTCTTACGTTGTGAAAACTGTCAGTCCTACACATTTTTATTATACTGGAAAGTTCTTCAGAAATTGGTTATATCTATTCATTTTTTCTGCCCGACGAACCGTTCTAGAAATATGTACGAAACACCACTTCAAAAATCAAACTTTTACAGATAAAAGACCATACGAAATTACATACGGGCATTCATCTGGGGTATCATAAGAATTGGTCTTAGAACAATTCTAGCTTTTTTACTTCTTACTACCTAACTATGCAATCATGTTCGAATTTGGCCTGCCGTACTTATGCCACTTTAAGTACCTACTTGAAATTTTGGGTGCCTACAGCGAAAGCAGACTACCATATTTTTTAGCGAAGAAGGCCATAGAGAAAAGAGCATGCTGATACGAAGAATGGTTAGATCTTGCTAAAAAACATGTAGTGAAGATTGAATTAGAATAGGAAAATACTAAAAGGCTGACACTAATGCTGATGGAATTTATAGAAAAGGAAGAAAAGCGCAAAACAAACTGTGCGTGACGGGTTTTTTGACAAATTGAACTGCACACTGTAAAAAAAGTAGATAATTCCCTAAAATTTAAGACTGATATAAAAGGAAAATCAATTTAATTTCCCCCAGCCAATGGAACATTCCATGATTTTAGGTATTTGGCACCTATTTAGTACGTAAAATTCTCGAAACGTTAAGTTTTCTCGGACATAAGGAGGAGAACATTCAATTAATTAGGTATTATTCTACATTTTTTATGGAACACTTGCAAATATGTTTTCGTTAATGTAATTCACACATTGTTTTTAAAAAGAAGTCATAATTATCATTATGTATTTAATTTCAGAGCCATAGTTTTTGGCAAAAGCATTTTTGAACCTTTTGCCATTTATATAACTCATGTTTATATGGGTCACGAAATAAAAGAGCCTATATACATAAAAAAATTATTATTATTATTATTATTTTCCTAAAGAACAGACGTGTCAATTCAGAGCTTACAGAAAAAATAATTATAAACAGTGAAGAACAGTAGCGAAAATCCCGGAAAAGTGACCAAATCTTATATTGGAATTGAGTGTTTTATGTGCAGTGTGTTTAGTGAAAAAATATTTAAAAAAAACTGTTAAAATATTAATAAATTAATTACTAAAAAAGAATAAATTGAGTGACAGGTTGGGATTTTTAAATTATTTCGGTTGTTGCCATGGCAACATGGCAACCTTGAACAAATTTAGTGTATTGAATTGATTTCGAGAGGAACAATCGACGAAAAATTAAATTAATTAAATTAAAGTATTAAAATTAATAAATTAATAAAAAAATTAAATAAAAGCAAATCCGTTGCTGCCGTACTCAAATGAGCAGCAGCGATTCTGGGGGGAGTGATGATCCCCTCAAACTAAACGGAACGAGGAAGAAGAATGCAAAGCATTCTTCCTCTTCTTCTAAAAAAAAAATTATAAGAGGGCCCACAGAAAAGGCCATCAAGGGCCCTACTGAAGAGGCCAATAAACTGCAGCCAACTCCGTCGGAGAAGACTGCAGGAAGCACAGAGGCCGCTGTACCTGAAGAACCTGGAGCATCAGCCCGGGACACTACAGAAATTTCTGCAGCATCGGTAGCTGCATCTCTGACCAAAGCTGAACCGACGGCTTTGAGCCTGGGACAACATCCTACGCTGAAGGATGTTGTTAAAATGGCTTCGGATTCAGCGCCAAAGGCAAATTATGCTGTCATGAGGCCACCGCTTTCTTCAAGCGCCTCCAAGAAGCAGCCAACAGTACAAGGAGGACAAGCAGTAGCACTACGATCCCCAGCATTACAGTCAGGGATCTCATATGCACAGGTAAGTGGCGGTTCCAAGCAGGCTTCCACCATAGAAATTTTGAGTAAAGGCATCACTCCTCGTCCAGCCCCATTGGACGCAGGTAAGCCTCGGCCCAAGACCAGTGCGGGTCTGCAGGGCTTCTTCGACGGGAGATGGCAGGATGAGAGCTACGGTATGCAGCTCGAGCACATCAGAGGATGTCCTCAGAGCGCATACCTGAAGGCAATCTTCCGCGTCGTCTCCTGTGAGCAGCTATTCTCCATGGGGATAATAGCTGGGGGAATGGTTGAGGTGTATACCACAACCCTCGAGAGTGCTACCAAGCTAATGCTTGAGGGCATCGAGGTGGAGGGTAGACACCTTGTGCCGTTCCCACTCAGGAAAAAGCCCACGAAGGTCGTGTTTTCACGAGTCCCTGCCACGAGCTTGCCATGAAGACCTCCTAAATTTCTTGGGAAGATTTGGGAAGGTTCATGGCAACGTTCGTGCCATTCCCTTAAAACTTGGGGACGAGGGTCTCGGGCGGGGTATCTTCGGTACTAGCCGGGAGGCATCCATCACCTTAAATAAGGGGTGTACGCTTCCAAAGGGCTTTTACCTGAGCTTATCCGGCTCGAGGCACTGGATAGACGTTGGCACCGAAGCGAAATGCCATGCTTGCCATTTGTTAGGGCATTTTATTGCTGACTGCCCCAGGAGAACCGGGAAGAAGGCTGAACCGAGGGTTCCCTCGAAGGAAGCCACTACTACAGTAGTGGATCTGGAGAAGGGGCCTTCGGCCGGCACTCAACCTGCTATTTTGGAGCAGCCAGTGGTTAAGGTGCCTGAAGTTGTCCCAGAGGCAAAAATAGTTATGGCTGTAAACGGCGCCACGTCGGCACGTGAAAACACGGCTACTTCCGACGAGGAGTCGAATAGCCAAGCAGTAAAAAAAAAGAGGACGAGGAGGAAGAAAGTTGACCGTGTGATGCTACCTCCTCCAGAGCCAGCAAAGCCAGTCGCTCCAAAACGGCCCCACTCGGAGGAGGACGATAGTGGTGCCCGCGGTTCGAAGGTTGTTGTGAGGGAGGCGGAAGCATCTCTCGAACAGCTTTCGGACTGCGATATGACCGGTTTGGAAGAGACTGGTCTCTCGAGCTTCAGTGGCTACGAGTCGTGTGGTAGCACCATTTCGACTGGTAGCCAATTTGAGGTCTCGAAGGGGATGGAAAACATTCCTAGGGAGAAGATCTCTGAAATTCTTGACCAGCTCCAGTACAAGAAGAACTCAGATAAAATCTGGAGCATTCTTGTAAAGGAGCTGGAGAGGCCAGAGTTGTTACTTCCTCAGCTTCGAATCCTACAACAGGAGTCCAAGAAGAGGAGGAAGTACAACCATGTAGCTCGGTTAGATCGTCTCCATAGGAAGGTGGAGGAGTTGCTTCAGGAGCATCGCTTGGCCGATTCTCCTCGTCAATAGACGTCGCACATTCATCGTTTGAGCTTTTTATCTCTTTGAATGTGCAAGATAGCTTCGATCAACACCGGGGGTTTAAGTGCACATACAAGGTTACACAGCACTACCGAACATGTCAAAATGTTCGATATAGACATCGCGCTTCTACAGGAGACGAATTTTACACAAGACACATACACACAACTTGAGCGCTATGCTTATTTACACACTGGCTATGCAATGTTTGCCACACCTGCGCCTCGCCGAGGCTCAGGGGTGGCAATCATTGTATCCAACAAATTTACACTATCGTCTCCTGTCTATACAGATATCTTCCCAGGCTTCGCTTCTTCCTTGGACTTTGTCATTCAAGACAAAAATATCAAGGTAGTAAACGTGTACCTTCCTCATGACCAGGACATTACAAGACAAGTTCTTGATAGTGTTCAGTCGTGTCTGGTGAATTTTAGCGGCGAAACTGTCCTCGGAGGTGATTTCAACTGCACTCTGAATCCCTCAATGGATCGGCACTCTGGAGTTGAGTTCAACTCTGTCAATGCTACTCGATTGAGGAATTTTGTCGGTGTTTTCAGACTCGTGGATATCTATCGTTGGATGCATCCTACGACTAGATCATACACGAGGGTCTCGCGAAATATCCATGGAAGTCTCGCAGGCTCCAGAATTGATAGACTTTACGTCTCACCTGGAATACTAGAACATTTCGTTGGTGTCACTCATGAAGTGTGTTCCGTTAGTGATCATCTTCTTGTAGTGGCGACCAGCACTCTAGTTGAAAGACGAACTGCATACTGGATATTCAACAACTATTTGTTGAATTCCGAGCAGTTCATCAATGAGTTCACTGAATTCTGGCACGATTGGCAAGAGAGGAAAGTTAACTTTCCTTTTCTTAGTCAATGGTGGGATGTTGGAAAGCTCCAGATTCGGTCTTTTATCGAGACGAGTTTCAATCGAAGTGGCTATCAAGCTTCTAGCTTGTCGGCCGAGGTCTCTCGGGTGGCAGCTCTTCTCCCAACTCAGCCGGGGTTGATTCTTTATTTCAATGGAATAAAGGAACGCTTGGCGACACAGACTTACAAGCACAGCTTGGAGTTTGTGCTGCGCGGCCAATCGCGCTGGCTGAGAGAAGGCGATTCTCCAACTGAGTACTTCTTTCAGGCGACTAGACGTCGTACTGCTTCTTGTGAGGTCGAATCGATTATTGATGAATCTGGACAAGTCCTCAACGGACAACAGCTATCAGAATATATTCGAGACTACTACAGTAGTCTCTACTCTGAATCGACGTCGACAACATCCTCGACCACTCATGAATTTCTTGAGAATATTCCCACTTTCTCTGAAGACAGTAAGGAGCTCCTGGATACAGTAATCACATTGGAGGATATGATTGCTGCGACAAAGGATCTAAGGCGACACACTTCACCTGGTTATGACGGCTTGACTCCAGAATTCTTCATATGTTTCAGGGATTTATTAATCCCTGACCTTTTGGAAGTCTTCAATTCGGCGGTTGAGACACATTCAGACTTTCCTTCTAGTTGGAGGAGATCTGTTAGGCGCTTGATTCCAAAGAAGGGAGATTTGCAGAGGATGGGGAACTGGAGGCCAGTAACCCTATGCAATGTAGACTACAAAATCGTCTGCAAAGCATTAGGGGCGATACTCCGCTCAGTGATTGCTTCGGTAATACACCCGGAACAGTCCTATTGTGTACCTGGTCGTAGTATCTACGACAACATCGCGGTGGCCAAGCATTTGTTTGCCTACCATGAACAGACAGGTGCACAAATGGCCATGATTTCACTTGACCAGCAAAAGGCTTTTGATAGTGTCTCGCACGAGTATCTCTTGACTGCTCTCGAGGCATTTGGGTTTCCGCCCAGGTGGCTCGATATCGTCGGGAAACTGTATAGAGATTCAGCGATTTTGATTAAGCATCAAGGACAAGTTCTGGCTCCTATCTCGTTTCATCGAGGTATCAGACAGGGCTGTCCATTGTCAGGTATGCTTTATGATCTTTCGTTGGAGCCGCTACTGGTGAATCTTCGTCGAATGCTCGGACGGTATGTGGTTCATCTGCCATGTACCAATGTGAGGCCTCTTATGTTGGCGTATGCGGATGATCTGTCTATTTTCGTGACAAGAGATGAAGCTTTTCCGGTCGCTCGTGCTGTTTTCGAACAGTTCGAACGTATAGCGGGCGCTAAAATCAACCTTAGTAAGAGTCAAGGCTTGTGGTGTGGAAGGTGGAGAGATCGTACAGATACTCCACTGAACATCCAATGGACTAATACTTGCCTGAAGTATTTAGGTGGGTATATCGGACGCGAGAGTAAACCAAATAATAGCCGCATCGCTCTTGAGAAACTCTCTAGAGCTGTAAACTCATGGCGTAGTCGACTGTTTCCATTATCCTTAATGGGTAGGTCAGTCGTGATAAACTATTTGATTACCTCGTCCATCGTTCATCTGCTAAAGTCTGAGACGTTTGATGAAGGCTTCGTAGGTCTTCTTCAAGCAAAAGCGATAGACGCCTTTTGGTGCGGAAGACGATGGGTTGCTGAAAGCACGCTCTGTCTGCCAGTCAAGATAGGTGGATTAGGTCTCACTAACTTGGTTGTGAAATCAAGGTGTCTCCAAGTGCGTGCATTCCAACGAGTGTTCTGCCAGAGAGACAGCTTGTTTTCTCAACTGTGGGTGAATGTACTGGGAGGGATCGGCATATGGGAGTATTACTACCTACTCTCTGTTCGACCACCTTATCCTCGTGACTGGCCACAGGATCTAATCTCAACGATTCAGACCTGGGGCAGAATCAGGCCAGCATTTCACCTTCAGTGGAATGCTCTAAGGTACACGCAATTCGCGTCGATTCCAATCAGGTTTAATCCTGAATTAATAGATTCAGTGTTCAGTAATGCTCGGGGTTTTGAAGCTGACACGCATACACTGACGGTTCTCGGAGATATTATTGATATCTCTGGAAACTGTCGAATAAACACTAACACTGCACAACTACACGACCTGGCTGCTTCTGCGCGGGAGAGATTTCGCCAACTTGGGACCAGTGACCCTGGCACTAAGTTGGAAGATGCTTTCGTTCTGAACAGACCACCACACACACCTTTCAGCACACTTACAACACGTGTGCTCCGTGACGTGCTTATGTCAATAAGACCTCCGGAGTATACAGGATACAACAGATGGCGAACACACCTCGGGGTGAATATGGGCGTGATGGGAGGGATAACTTGCAGAGTAGTCTACAGTTATCCTTCTAGTTACAAAGATGCTGATGTAGCATTCAAATTGCTGCATCACAGTCTTATGCATCCTAATCAGTTGTCACATATCGACCGCTGAGTTCAGAGGATTTGCACAGTTTGTGCTGGTGAGGGCACCCTGTTTCACAGGTTCTTCACTTGTCCGGCTTTGTAGGGTCTAATGGATCTCGTGCGCGGTATGTGTCAGTTGATCCACCCGAATTTCGGCATTACTAGGACATCGTTTCTATGGGGACCAAAGGTATGTAGTCGAGTGAATTGTTTGATTAGCTTTGTGTTGACACTGGCCAAATCTACAATTCACCTGTACTACATGAGAGTCGAAGCTGGGAATCAGAACACTGACCCACAACACCACGCACACGCACTTAAGCGCCACTTCGTTGACAGGTTGAAGAGACGTTTACGTCTTGAATATCTGGCAACGAACGCAGACACATTCAACTGCACATGGCAACCACTATCGTCGGTGCAGGACGGAGCTCTTGTCTTTCACTGGTGATAGCAGGCCACAGCATTTGCAACAATAGTCCACGGGGCTTCTCCTCGCTTAGGAATCGTTGCAAGTGCTGTGGGAAGGACAAGCACTCTGTTAGAGATGCTAAGCTGGAGGGATGATGAGGGCAGTTTGTAGAGGTTATGATACTACAGGCTGCTCTCGCGGGACTCTATAACGGTATCGCGTAAATTTTTCGTTCGTTCGGTGATTTTTTGTAATTCGGTTTCGGTTTCGGTTCTAAATTGCAAAATTTTTTGTAGAAATTCGCTCGTTTAGGGACATTTTTATTAGTTTATTTTGAAATTTTGGAACTTCTTGGAACTGCCACTTACCCAATTGTCAAAATTGGGACTTTGAAATTTTTCGTACATATTTTAGATCCTTTTCAAAATTCTTGTGTCCGTTTTTTAGTCTCTTTTGAGAATTTTGTGTCATTTGATTTACATTTTTGTGTCTTTTTTGATGTTTATTAGTTGTTATAATTGTTTTAAATGTTATTTTTTGTCCCTATTGACTTTTTATACCATTTAGTTTAGCTAGCGTCTTTTTTTACACTTTGTAGAGCCTTTTGCCACGTATTTTTAAGAAATTTTTAAAAGAGCCAAAGAGCCAATAATAAAAGAGTCGTATATACATAAAAAAAAAAAATATTATTATTGTATGTATGTAGGATCAACTGAAAGGTAACATTCTGAGGTTTCCAAATTTTACAACGGTTATCAGGCGTTTTAGCGGGGAACTTGTTAAAATTTTAAAACAAATAGGAATTTCTGTCCAATTTTTTTTACTTTGACGTCCTATAAAACTAGTGGCACATTAACGCTGGAATGCTAACCTGTTATAATATTCGCTTATTGGTGATCCTGAGTAAATATTACTCACACACAAAAAAATATATAAACAAAATAGTTGAAATATTTTAGCGGAATACAATAACAGAAAAATAAAAAAAAAAGATTCCAGCAAGAATAATTTAAGATTTACATAAAAAAATTTTAATTAATAAGGTAAGGATAATTAGAAATAAAAGTAATCACATTTCGTACATTTTTTTCTCATGAATGAATTTTATACCACCACTTGAATCTTATAGTGGGTTCCCGGCCAATGAGGATCATGAGGAATGATAGGGCTGGCTCCTAGGAAGGCTCCTTCTTCTTTAAACTAACAATCGCGCTTCAGGCAATGCACTTGCGAAGTGGAGACGCTGTAGTCATATGTCGTGAAGAGCAGTGTAGTCTTCAAGTAAAAAGTGAGTGAAATTTTCTCATGGGTAGCATTCCAGGGTTAAAGTTAAAATTACAAAAAAAAACTTCGGAATATGTAAAATAGAACTATGAAAACCAAATAAACCTCCATCATCCGGGTAACAATGTTTATAATGTTCCAGATAGTAAAAGAAAAACTATGAAAACAATTGGTTTTCATATTGAAGGAAATTAGCAAAAACTCATTTTACCAAACATTTGCTCATATCATTTATATTCATACATACATTACATTCACACAGCCATATGTACATATTCAATCGATTCAAAACCAAAAATTCCAAATGAAATACCACCCACAATATCTTCCTGTCATCTGTGCGGTGGCTTCCTATCTCGAACCGTCGTCGTCCCTTTGGAAAAATTGGGTCCATATATCATATAGGCACATGCACTTGTATCACCAAACAAACATAAATAATTAACTAAGTTAACGTAGTCGGGCTGAGATAAGATGTTTTAATATTTATGACAAGCAAGAAGTGATTTACGGCCAACAATCTGGACAAGTATAATTCTCTCGGCTGGTGATACTGAGGAGAGTGACCGACCGAAATTGTTTCATCCTCCTAACTATACTATCACCATGTAATGTATACGCTGCATAACGACCAAACACATATAGCTAGGTACTCTCTCCTCTATGTAATATAAATACATATATTTGTATGTAGGACAATAAGGCACAGCCGCCCTTTTCCCATTGCGCTAAAGCTAAAATCAATAATGACAAGTTCAATAAAGATTTATGATCCTGGTAATTCGCCAGGGAAGGGACCTTATCGCATTCCAGTAATTTTGTGTCTACTTACTTGACTCATACCGGAATTTGATAGGTGAGTGCGTCTCTTAAATAATAAATGTTGACAAACACCACTTGTGATAGGTAATATGTCAACTGGTCAAGGAGAAGTTCGTGGGTAAAAATATTCTCGATTATAAACATGTTCGGATTTATGTGGGTTTATGTAAAGGTAGGCGTTTTCCTCTTACGGTTTATTGCCTAAATATTTATTATGTGAATGCTGGAAATATATTTGGAAAAAGATATTTACTAAAATATACAACCAATAGCTATAGATTTTGATGTTATTTCACTTGAGAACAGTAAATTTAGTATGAATCGATTGGATTCTATGCTAACACTACGCAGTAATTGGTAACAGGTTACATTACTAAATTCTTCTTTGGTCTCTCCTTGAAAGACTTCTGATGTTAATGCAAGCTTTCCTTTCCATAATAATCTGCATGATTATCCAGTTTTAACTAAGACATTGTTGGCCTTACTCTATAAAAGGCTTGTACGCAATTAATTTCTTTATCAAATAATGGCTTCAGATCTAACTTGCGAAACCGAGAAATTCAACGATTGATTGTTTGGTTCGAGATGGAGAAGCGAAGGAACTTGTAAAGTACTATTTCACTGAGAGGTTCAATTCTGCTCTTCCTTCCATCTCCTAGTCTGCTTTAGACCAGTTTTCTTGAATAGTTTATAAGAGTCCGCTGCGGAGCGATATGTCCACCAACTCCTCACCAAGGTATTTTAGTAAAGGTTGCCATTCTCATGGTTGTTATTATTCATAAATATATTTATTTTGATTCAATTAATAATTTTTTCTTCCATCTTTATTTTTTTCCAGAATTATTACAATCCAAAATGAGATAGGTACTTCTCACAGGTAAGCAACTTTCTCATTGATAAACAAAATTCGGAATAATTACAAATCTCCCGCCCTATTGAAAACAACTTGCCTCTTCTTCTATCTTTCCTTCTTTAATGTTAGTAGTACTGAGGATACGACCTACAAATTTAATCCAACTTGACTTAAGCCACTTTTCGGCCCATGGGATGTGGCCGCGAATGTAACTTTGGCAAAACATTTCCATTGCTTCAGACGCATGCATCCAGTGACTTATGGCTGTGAATGTATCTATTTTGGCCTCAGTTTTGTCTAACTTGCTACATTAGCTGTCAGCTTTCTCGTTGCCAGTAAATCCTGGATATGCCCAGATCAGGCTTACCCGAATGGATCTACTCAGTTTGTCAAGAGCGCTTTGGTGCTTCCACATGAGTTTTAATTTCACTATAATAATTGCTGTCGGACTATCTCAGAAGGTATATGTTGATGGTTTTATTGCTAAAATCTCACTTTAGAGTCTCGTAGGCACAGGCCAATATTGCATAACCCTGGACTTGGAAGATTGTAGCTTGGCACCTTATGTCCCATGTTATCCCAAGCCAAGGTGTAACCCTCCACATCCAAGCTCCGACCAGGGCCGTAGCTGGGGGAGGGCATAGAGGGGCAAAGTCCAACCTTAAAAATTGCCTACTTATTCCGTATTTTGTGGCGACCTCACGTCATAAAAGTCGTCGCGGCGAGTCTGTATGATCAGCAACACTGATCAGTAAGCCACTACTCGCCAATGTTTGCGTTGTTTATCTTCCAACTCTTATTGCCTTGTATGGAGGTAGGAAGGTTGGTCGAACACTTTTTGTCAAGCCATTTGGCTGTACATGAGTCGTATATGAAAATTATTCTCTGATTTTGAAGACTCCAGATTAAATGAAAAATGGAAAATTCAATGGTGCCCAAGTAACATTTCCCTCTTTTTCAAGTCGAATCTACGTCTATTAGACGTAAATTAGGGCAGCGGCTAATTGTGGTTAAGTTAAGATTACGACCGATTTACGTAAGTGGAGAATGGACGTCTTATCGACGTAACTATTAAGGAAATTAGGGCATATTTCACTATAGGGCACAGGACTCATTTTCTTGATTTGGTAAATTTATTGTAAATTTCACCTCGAATTTACGAAAATTTTCCTTAATCTCGACGTATTTTCTACCTAGTTTAACTCATGTTAACGTGTGTTAATGTAGAAAGAATTTCATTTTATAAGAATTGTATGTGTATATTTTCCCTACTAGGTAATGTAAATATTATGTACAAGGCACATAACTACAACTTTAGTGCTTATGAGAAGTATTGCTGTGGCTTATTCAAATTTAATTCTCACAACTTCTAAGCGTTCAATTTAAAACAAGAAAAATTTTATTGATAAATATGAAAATAATTTTTCGAAAAACACCAACGCGCTTTAAAAGATATTGTACATTTACAAAATAATAATTTAAAAATTTTTTTAATTATTCTTTGGTTTCCGATTTAGAGCAATGAATTTAATTTAAATATTCTTCAATCGTTCTAAAATTAAGAAAAATTCATTTATTGGGGTTTTCTTTGCAGTAGCTATGGAAAAAATTAAATTAAGGTATTATGGAATTTTTCTATTCATTCCTTTAATATATGGCAGCCATGTTTTGTTAAATAAATATGGCGCATATTACAATTCTCGACCTAAAGGTTAGTTTGACTTTTCCTTATACGACGAATTTCCTGGATGGCAAGACGAAATAACTAAATTTTTCGACTTTGAGGGCAAAAATTCCTGTTTAGGTAATTTTGTGCTCAAAGGTTATGATAATTTTTTTCTATAAATAAATTTCGACTTAAAATAAGGCATTTCGCCCTAAATTTTGGAATTTCGCCTTAAATAGGTAAAAGAGATTTGGCAATCGAAAGAATTGAATTGATTTATTTACATCTTTGAAATAGTAAACCATGTGATTAGCATCATCATTTGGATACAAGATTTGTTAAAAAGCGAGTGAATCCAAACGCAGTTGAATATGCGTATATTCCGCATGGTTGGGAAGCAAATAATCAGGTGTACCTATTGGCCCAATTCTTTAAGAAAAGATGAAAATGGTATTCCACTAATTCACTAATAAAGCAACATTTGTAATCTTGATGAAGCGATTCAGTGGGAGAAGCAGTTCATTGAATCCAGTGATAATGAAGCCAAACAAAAGTAATTGAACGTAATTTCAACTATTAGGGATTTCGCCAAACGTGGCCATTTATTCTAATTTATCTTGAGGTTAACTTTTTTGGGAATTCGGACTTTGAGGGCGAACACAATCGAATAGGGAATTATTTATGGAATATTTACGTTATCTTACCTTGAACTTGGGAATAGATCTAACTATACAAAGTCCATAATTCCTACGAGGTAAATTAAATAGAAATTATTACGTTATTATTCCCTAATAATTAACTACAAAGTAAAGATTACTTTGAGGACCTAATTTAAAGAATTATTAAGTAAAACTTCCTTCCCAATTAACCTTAAAGGAGAGTGGCCTTTGAGGTTAAATTTTTAAGTCTAATTTACGTAATTTTAACCAAAATAGGTCGATCGGTCCTCAAAGATAGGAAATTCAACCTCCAATGTTACTTGGGTGATGATATTGCAAAAAGTATTAACATCAAAGGCATTACGTTAAACATGAAAATTCGCTGGGAAAAAAATTATGTGTTCTGCAATCGGCTAATGTACCTTTTTAGGGCCAAAACACGGGATTAAAGGATTAAAGGATACCATCTCAATAATAAAATGTGTCCGGGGCAAGATGTTATAACTTGTAACACTTTCGACAAGCGATAATTTCGATAGAACATCACTGAGTTTTGTTGAGTGTGATAATATAAGCGAAATTAAAAAAAGGTATCTAAAATTTAAGAAATTTGATTTAAATGTTGCATTTTTTAAAATTGTTTTAATATAAATTACTTTATACATTAATTATATAGATTCTTCAAACTTGAAGTTATAAAACTTGTAAGAATGTTTCTTGAATTCAAAAATTAGTAAGGCAGAACATTTTGTTAGGCATATCCTTAAAAAATTTCTTTTGTCTCGGTAATTAATTATTTCTTCGTCATTTTCGTTATCCTTTACAAAAAAAAAACACTGCGCAGGAATAATTCATAAAATTCAATTTTATTGCATTAAAAATTAACAACTAAAAAATAATCTATAAATTTCATTTGTGCTAGGGGAAAAAAATCGGAAATAATTTTGAAACAAGTAAGATCGCCTGTCAAACGAAATGTCGTCACAGGAATAAATTGAGATCAGATGAGATGTATGAGATAATTTTGGTAGAAGTTGAGAATACCATATTGTAGAAAAGAATCTCAAAATAGTTTCCAGAAGAGAATAGACAAGGCAAGACAAGACATCTGGAGGATTAAGTGCAGTATGGTTTCTCGTCAAAACACTGCAGGTATAATTTAATCTCCGCTCCGCGGAATATTATGAAACTGTAAACATAATAACAGCTGAGATGAAAAGACGAATTGCAGACAATGAGGATCTACTAGATTCAATTTTGTGTCTTGATGAGTTGTACAAAATTAAAATCTGTTCAACAATTAAATATTTAATTATTGTGAGGAAATTAAGAAAAAAAGCAAATCCGTAATTACAATTATTTTTCAGGTATTAAAATTTCTTCCAAAGAAGAGGCTACTATGGTGAAAATGTACTTAAATGAGTTGAATGGTCGAGCGAAAAAATATTAAATGTTTTATACCGGCAAATCGAATTCTTCAAAGATATGTTTGAACTGTTTGCCTCAGTCGCAACAATCAAATAAATACTGCTTCGTGCGAATCTTACTTTTCGTCATTAATTGCTATCAATAAGCCTCAAAGAATGTCAATAGCTCACGAGAGATCATGGCAGGATTGTTGTTTCTTGAATTTGGACGGAAAAGATCAGAAAAAATATCTATATTGACGAAGTGATACGAAAATTCTAAAATTTTGGTAAAGAGTGCAATTATATTGAATATTTTTATCATGTTGTGTTTCTGGTTTGGTCCATTTATTTCTTTTTACTGTATGTACTTGTTTTAGTTTACCTATAAAAAATGTAATAAAGTGACAGTTCTAAGAAGCTTATTTTTTCAAATAGATGTTTCTTCACCTGAACCGATGTATCCCAAATGCAACGAAAATTTGCGCCCTACTTCAAATCATTCAAGTCTTGACTTGAATTGATTGAAGTGTTGTTATTTTTTTTTAAAGTGAGAAAAAAGTGATTCATTGATTGATGGATTTTCAAAGTGTGTCTTGTCATTGAGCATTGATTCCTATTGACGACAGTGGTAGAATTTTACTCAGGTAAAATTGCCGACGGCAATTGATAATTCTGAACGTGGTCGTGTTATTTTCCTAGTAATTGCCGACGGCTAATTCACGTACGTGTTGGAAAGAAATGTGTAGTGAGATAGGACTCATAATAATTGCATCATAAATAAGTACATACACAATAAAAATTATGAGAAAGGACTCAAGTAAAGAAAAACAATCAGTGATAGTGCGCTTAAATAAGAAATTAAAAGATAAAAAAGACAAAGAGAAAAGAAGAGTGTTGGTAAGAAAACATCGAAAACTTGGTAAGAACAAAGAAGTGAATCGTGAAAATTGGCAAAAAATGTCAGTAATTAATGAACATTTAAGCCTAGATGATAAGATTAGTTTCGACATGGAACTAAAAATTTTGTCAAGGGCCTTCGTCCGTCGTTTTAAACAGACGTGTAATGCGAAGGAGCTTTCAGAAGACGAGCTTACGAGGACAATTGAGAAAACAATTCTCAGCGAATTAAAGGTATTCAGGGACCCGGTACAGACCCAATTATTAAATGGACAACCAATCAAGGGATTTGATCCTGAAAGCCAGCAGGAAGAACCTATGAATACTGATGAGTACGTAATGGACGAGGATAAAGTTCTGGACAATGGGGATAATGATGTGGATGATGACAATGACGACCCTGGTAGTGACGAAAGCTACAAAATTGTGCTGAACAAAAGAAGACCAAAAAACCAGCTGAACTATAACGCAGAGAAAAAGGGCAAGCAGCCACAACAAGCCCGCAAAGAGGATCAAGAGGCATCTGGGAATTATTACAGACTGATCCAGCCAGCGGAGAAACCGAAGACCAGGGCAGCCAGCAGTAAGGCAGATGCAGCACCAACGGAGAAAAAGGCCACAAAGCCACCACCAATCATCTGCTACAATTTAAACGTAGCAAAATTTTTCGAAAAACTTGAGAAGCTGGAGAAGCGCCCCAAGTTCTTTTTGAAAAATAATAACAGGATGAAGTCTACATTGAAACCAGCCACTGAAGAGGACCATAAAATTATTTTTGATTTAGTGAAGGAAATCAAGGTTGATTGCTTCACCTTCACGCCCAAGGACAACAGGAAGCCAACCTTAGTGCTTAAGGGGATCCAGTGTAGCTTCGACCCAAAAGAAGTAGCAGCAGCCTTGGAGAAGGAGTTGCCAGGAATAAAGGTGGCTAAGGCGTCGCACTTGGTGACTCCCGCTATAAGGAAAAGCGGACGCCTAGTGGACTCCTTTGTGATAAGCTTCGAGGCTGAAACTGATGTCAACCGGGTTATCAAGGTTGACAGAATTCTGCATCAGGCCGTCCACTGGGAACGATTTCAGAGCAGTGGAATTTCGCAGTGCAAGAACTGTCAGAAATACGGCCATGTAGCCAGTAATTGCGGAACTGCGTATAGATGTGTAAAGTGCAATGTCAGTCATGGACCTGGAGCCTGCACCAGAGACACAACGATAGGTAAACCCTATTGCACTAACTGCAAGCAGGAGGGACACCCAGCAAACTTCAGAGGCTGCTCAAAGTATAAGGAGATAATTGAGAGGAAGAAAGCTGCTGTCCAGTCAAAGAAGCTGAGGGAGGAATTTGTCAGGGAATCTGCACGGAACTATGTGAAGCCCGGTAAGTCTTTTGCACAAATCCTTTCTTCTAATATTTCAGGTACGCACGTTGGAAAGAAGACCCAGGAAGCAGTCCCCAAGCCCCAGACTGCAAGCAAGCCAAAACCCTCTTCATCCATTGCCTTGGGAGCAGACACGTTCTGTAATCAGGAGGCAAAATCACTCTTTGGTTGTGATTTATTCGGTCTTATGGCCAAAATCAACGCTTTCCTTCCTAGCTATAGGAAGCTGACTTCCATTCCGGAAAGACAAAGTGCTTATCTGCAATTCGCGTTTTCGCTATGCGGAAGCAGAAATTAAGCGAACTGAAGGCGATTGCCCTCAATGTCAACTCCCTCGTGTCTCACGGGAAACGAGTCTCCCTAAACCTTTTCCTGGAGGAACACCGTCCCCATTTCATGTTTCTTTCTGAGACAAATCTAAAAGCAAGACACAGAGTGTCTTTGGAAAAATATTCTCTGCTCAGAAATGACGCAGGTGAGGGAAAGCGGGGCACCGCTATTCTCATTAAGAAAAATCTCCACTTCGAACCCACCCAGATTAACCTCTCCAACTTCGAGAGTACGTCTCTAAAGATAATCCTAGATTCTGGTGAAACTCTTCTTCTTGTTTCACTCTACATACCGTGCAAGACTCCAGCCTCCCGAGTACGTAGTGATCTGATCGCGCTGAACGCCTTTTCCCAACAATTCACATATACGATTGTTGGAGGCGATTTCAATGCTAAGCACAGCTTATGGAACGATCCCTCGACCAACTTAGCAGGAACTACCATAGCTAAATGGTTGGAAGATAATCTCCACAACCACAATTTTATTACTGTCTCCCAGGACACACCAACCTTCCCCAGAAGCGGCTCTTTTCTAGACTTTTTCCTAGTTTCGGACAGTCTCATAAACATTCTCCCCCAAATTAGAAATTTTACCTGCCAGGCCCATATTTCTGATTCTGATCATTTGGCAGTAGAATTAAAAATAGCTCTACAGAGAGAATTCTCTGCGAGCACACTAATTGCTCCAGCAATTTCGTCCCTGACCAATGTCGACTGGCCGCAGTTTCAGAATAGACTGAATAGCCTGCTCCCCAATTTCTTGCCAGATCAGCATAGAAATCTGTGTAATACAGAAATAGACTTCTATGTTGAATTGCTGACAACTGCTCTTCAGGACAATATAGCGTTTTTCTCTACTACGCACCAACCTAATAACTACAGGTACAAAAACCTTCCGCCCAGAATTCAAGAGCTGTACAAATACAGGCAAAAGCTGAAGAAAATTCTGAACAGAATTTACCGGCGAAATCTCAATTCACAGAACCCGGAATATTCATCCGTACTTTCTCAAATTAGGTGTCTGTCGACAATCATTGACGAGCAAACTCGTAACTTCGTCGATGATCAATTTCGCGAGAGGTTGAAAGCTATTAAGCCGGGTCCGCGAGCTTTTAGCGAAATTAACAAAGTTTGTAGTAGGAAAGCCCGAGTCCCTGAAAAGCTACTCGATGGCAACAACTGTTTAAATTCTCCGGAAGAGAAAAGCAGTGCCTTCGCCAACTACTTTGAGTCAACCTTCAAAAGCTCGCCTCCAACTCATCTCCCAAACTTTCATAGGCAAGTCCTAAGTGAAGTGGAAAATTTTGAGTCACAAAATATCTCACCAATGTCAGAATTCAGCCTTGAAAATCCAGCCGGAAATCCAAATGACCGGCAAATATTCACTAGCCCGCTGCATCTAGCTGCCCTTATTCGGTCACTCAACAATAAAAAGTCGAGTGGCCAAGATGGTATCCCGAACTTCATAATCCGAAAGTTACCAACGTTGGCAATCGAAATGCTAACAATAATCTTCAACAATTGTATAAACAATTGTTACTTCCCCAAAAGCTGGAAAGTGTCAAAAATAATGCCAATTCCGAAGAAGGCATCTTCTAAAAGCATCTCGGAATTCAGACCGATTTCACTAATCTCCAATTTGGGAAAGCTTCTGGAGAGATTAGTGAAGCAGCACATTGAAGACACTTGCGTGGAGAAGGAGATGGAGCAGCATCAGCAATTTGGATTCAAGGCTATGCACTCCACTCTGCATCCACTATTAAAATTTCACACTGATGTGACAAAAGCTCTTAATAAAAAGACGAATACTGTGGCCTGTTTTCTTGATGTTGAGAAGGCCTTCGACTCCATCTGGAGAGAAGGACTTATCTCCAAACTGATTGGATTTCAGTTCCCACCCTACCTCATTCAGATGATTAATAGCTTCATTTCTCAGAGACAATTCTTTGTGGAAATAAAGAATTCCATATCTGCGCATAAGGACATAAAAGCGGGTGTCCCGCAAGGCTCAGTACTAGGGCCATTCCTCTTCAATCTATTCACGTTTGACCAACCGCAGAATAATGGAGGAGTCACGACCCTTCTCTACGCGGATGACTCATTAACGTATGCGCACTCCAAATCCCCAAAATTGGCGACAAGGAAAGTGGGTGATCATATTGCCAAGCTTTACGAGTACTATCGTAAATGGGGCATAAAGATCAACGTCCCTAAATCGAGTTTACTCTGCATCAGAACTGCACGTTCACGCAGAGGCGTATGTCAAAACGCAAGAAACATTGAAATCACTATCAATAATGAAGTGATAAAACCCACTAAGAGCGCCAAATATCTAGGCATTAATTTCAATGAACGTTTTAAGTTCAACCCTCACGCAAAAGCAGTTGCTAGGAAAGCAAACTTTGCGCTCAGCATGATCAGTCCTATAATGAGATATAGGAACGGACTCATTCTGAGCACGAAAATGCTGATGTACAAGCAGCTCATTAGGCCCATCTTAACGTACTCGTTTCCCATATGGCACACCATTTCACCAACTTATATGGAAATCCTTGCGAAATTCGAGAGGAAAACGCTCCGAATCTGCACTGGACTCTACCGAAGGCCCTGTGGAAAGCATTATCGCAATCAGGTCCTGTATGAGAAAGCTGGTATTTCTCCAATACAGGACTATTTGGTTGAGATAATGAAGAAGCAGGTAGCCAAAATCCCCAATCACCCGAATCCAATTGTCCATGAACTAACCAACTTCCCCCACTTACCCACTAACAAATATTTATCGCCTTTTTGCATTTCGACTTGTATTGAAAAATATTACTGCGAAGAAATTTTTACCTTTTTCAGGGAGAAAGGAGATAGTCACCGTGGCTAGTAGAGGAAGTCAGGAGGAGGATTGCAGCCTGCAGGACGGGACTTATGCAACCTTCCACGGACAATACCCGCAACAGGGAGCTATCAAACACCACCAGGATGGGAAGGCAGATCCAACCTGAAGATTTTTATATTTTTATATAGGTTATGTAGCTAGTACTTAATTTAGCTAAGTATTAGATTTTCGGATTACATTTAATTAATTATAACTAGGTAGCGCTAGCCGTAGTTTAGAAGTAAGTCATATGTTAGTTAGTAATTCAAGTATTTAGAAAATAAGAAAATTTAGCTAGATTAATTGAACTCAGGGCCAAAGAAAAGCCCGTAGGAATTATAATCAGGGATTAGTTTAGATAAGAAAAATATTGTTAGGTTAAGTGTACAAATTTTTAGCGTAAATAAAAAACTTGAACTTGAAAACTTGAACCTACTTCAAATTTCTGATGTCCTACCTTTAATTTGGTTCTAGCTACTGGCCTAGCTCCGACACCCGTGTTTGACGGGTACAAACTTTTATACATATAGCAACTTCACTGATACAATTACTAGTTATTGGAAATAGAGAGTGTAGTTGTCTTCAATAGCTCGCCATCTACCTATGTTGAATAATCTTCTGGTATTCCTCATTGCACTTAAATTTGTATACCCTAGATGATGAAATGATAGGGTAGTTTGTCATTCATATAATGATGGTATAGCAAAATGAATTGGATACCCACGCTTATTAGTAAGTTATTTTGATTCTTGCATGTCTATCCATCCGTCTGGCTCTGTGTCCCTCTGAGCTAAAATTTTGCATACAGGCTTTTAAAAAAAAAAAATTTAAGTTCGAAAAAGGGTAAAATTGGGTAGCTCCTTCGTGGTGTTGGTATACAAAAATTTCTTATTTCACTATATATTTGGAGACTGCCTTAGGGTGCGAATTCTGTAAGACTGAGAGTTGGTGAGTTTGGGAGTGTCGCAATATTGGAGGACGGTTAACTCTGTGTGGGAAGAGCATTGGGGTTTCTCCATAAGGATTTAGGGTATAAAGTACAAAAATAAGGTGAACAATTTCTGGGGAGGGGCTTTTGAGGATGGGGGTCATACCTCATTCACCAAAATACGTCATATTTGATATCAAATTAAAGAGGGAGGAGCGGGTAATCGAGGATTTTTTGCACTTGGGTCATATACACCCCAGTTCCTATATTTTGCATATATTTCTTCCGTTCCCTGACTCACATCCATTACTACTCTGCTGTGTACATTTATCTCCTGGAGACTGAATTTGCACGACTTACCAGTTCTTAATAATGATGAGTTGAAAATATGTAAATTTTTGTACCAAAAAATGGCCAGTTTTTCATCCTAAGAAGAACTGATTCACTTCTTTTGCAACTATCTCCAAAACTATTTATCGGACTCAAAAACTAATTACATATCTCATTAAGGGACAAAATGTAGATGCGATTTCATCCTACATACAAGCGTTATTTTTATACTGTATTTCCTATACTGGAAGACGACCAAATAGACCATTTTCGCGTGATTTAAAATTTTTAGCGGATACCTTGAGACACCAAAATCGATATTTCTGTGTAAGTATTGCAAGGATTTCCATAATTTGTTTTTGTAAATATATCCAGGATATGCGATGAGTCCATAATTTAATTTGAAAATTCCTAGCTACCTTCACAAAACACAACAAAAACAGACAATACTGTCAATTGTGAAATATTCTTCTTACTTCTCAACAACTAAAACTGCCAGGAGTTCTGTCGAGTGGAATAGACACTTTGGTAATTCTCAATACAAATTCCCCAAGTTACAGAATTCCGAGTGGAGAGTTAAGTGTGAAAAGAATTCTCATCTCCACCACTCCACAACTCTAGTGAATCCGGCCCCAGAATGCGTCAACGTAGATAGCTGAAACTTTCATGGAAATAGCAGCATCGGGCAACCCCTTCTTGAAGTTGTCATATAAAAATTTTGGCTTTTTACGTATACTGTAAAAACGATCAGTCCTAGACGTTTTTATTGTACTAAAAAAACTTCTTCAGAATACGAAATCTTATAAAATTGCAGATAATCATTTTTCTGTCCGACGATCCGTTCTAGAAATATATGCGAAAAACCACTTCAAAAATCAAACTTGCATATATCGGTGATAACGAAATTTTATACGGGCATTCATCTAGCTAGGGTATCATAAGAATTGGTCGTAGACTAATTCTAGCTTTTTTACATGTAATTTTATTTTCAAACGAGAAACCATATCTATCTATGTGCAAAAATTTGCGATGGTGTTCGGTTTAAATTATGAGATATAAATTTTTAAAGTCAACACTATGGGAGCACTGTACTGTTTCTTTTTTCTACTGGGGACCTCTCTCACATTTTCTTTTTTGTATTTATATTTTGAAAATAGAAGCCTTACCAATCTTTGTATAAAAAATTGCGATGATGTTCGGCTTCGTTGGAAAAGTTGGAATTTCGTCTAGATAATGGGTGATGGTTTTTCAATAACACAACTGTGTAAATCAACTTAATTAGAAAGTAATTTAGCGAACCATGCAATCTAATTTTGTTAATTATTCCTAAACGACTAGGAATAATGATATGTGATTTTTCTTAAATAAAAGATGGCAGATTATAGATAAATTTAAGAGTTAAATTAAGCCATTTTTAACGTTGCAAAATTTAGTGGAAAGATGGCGTTGAAATAATGTAATGTCTGATGAAACATAGTAATTTACAGAAATAATTTTAGATTCGGTAATTAGAATCCGATTGAGATTTTATGCAAAGAATTATTTTTAGGACAAATAGGGGTTATAATTAACTACTCCTATTATTTAGCCCGCCCAGGTAACTTCCGAATTAAAAAATTTATTTCAAAAATATAATTTAAAAAAAAACTGACGTTTTGATTTCCTCCACCCCGTCGAACCCACCCCTTAAAGTTACATCCGTAGTATTGCGACATATCTTAGCCATTTTGTGAAAAATGAATTATTGAAATCCATCCTACATTTACATAGAAATATCGATTTTGATTTATCAAAATAACTTTAGGTTACCTGAAAAATGCTTAATTTGGTCGTCTTCCAACACAAAAGAAACTCTAAAAAAATTTTAAAAATACACTTAAAGCTTGTTTGTAGTATAAAATATAATAGAATAGAAAAAATATTTATTAACCCAAAAGCTATAACAACAACGTTATACATAACTTCATAAAACTCTCATAATGGAAATTCATTAAGAAAAAAGTAAGTTAATAAAATTCATTTTTCACGTAGCACCTAATTGAATTCTTAAATCGGAAAAAATTTCTTTCTAGTTTTATTTCATTTGGTAGTCTATTAAACAATTGCAGTCCCTTATACATAATTGAATTTTGGGTCCTATATTATCTATATAATGACAATCTAAAATCTCCTGCATTTCTTAGATTGTATCTAGTATCATTCACATAATTTAAATGTTTTTGCAGGCATTCTGGAAACATGTTACACTTCACCTTAAACACAAAAATAAGTGCGTTATATTTCAAACCTCTGTCTAACACTTAGCCAATTTAATGTCTCTAACATATACACTACCGGCGTATCCAAGCGACAGGAAAGTATTATTCTCATGGCCCTATTTTGTAGGTTTTGTAAACGGTCTATTATTTCTTCCGTGCTGATAAAGAATTATAGATGAGCAGTAGCCATAGTGCGGTAATACAATGGTGTTATCGATGTTTAACAGGCAATTTTCTGGTACTTTACTTTTGATTCTTGCGAGAAAACTAAGTTTTTTGGAAATTGGTTTGCAAATATAGTCCGCATTTTCTTTAAAACATAAGTACTTATCCACGATCACACCTAAATATTTCATTTCATTTACACACTCAATACATTCTGACCCTACACACAACTGTACTCTTTCATTACTGTTCATTATAAAAGATTTTGTTTCATTTACATTAAATTTTAGTTTATTCATATTCAGCCAATTTACAAGTCTTAAGATATCCTCTTCAACAGTCACTTGTATTTGTCCCTTGAATGTAAATTAATATGTTATCAGCAAACAAAGCAAGTTTGGAATATTTGAACACGTTTGGGATGTCATTTATATACAGAACAAATAATAGAACACCCAAAATTGATCCTTGTGGAACTCCTAGATTTATTTCGCTTTCTTCTGATATTTCTTTCCCGTATCTAAATCGCTGTTTACGATTTTTCAAATAAGATTCAAAAAATCTCAACTCTCTTCCTCTTATTCCATAAAATGATAATTTCTTAATCATAATATCCCTATCAATCGTCTCAAACGCTCTTTTTAAATCAAGAAATACAGCTATAATAATGTCTCCTTCCTCGGTAATTTTCTTCCACTCCACAATCATCCAATTAAGTGCTGTTTCGCAATAGTGACCTTTTCTGAAACCAGATTGCTGTTCTACTAATACCTTCTTTGTTTCAATATACTCCTCAAGCTGCATTTGTATACAACCTTCTCAAGTACTTTTTGATACACCGGCAACATATTAATTGGACGAAATTCCTCATTTTCAACAGGTATGATTACACTCTCCTTCCATGTGCCTGGGAATATTCCATGCTCAAACGCATCATTTATCACACTTACAAATAAATCACCAAATTCATCCATGCAATCCAATAACATTCTTGCATTTATATAATTATAGTCAGACTTATTGTTTTATTTTTCTGCATGCAGCATTTAACTCGGATACTGTTATTCTTTTAAATGCGAAATTTCTAGGATTTTGAACTAAAGGCGCATCATTAAAACTTGTGTTAGGGATGGAAGCATTAATTTCTTCTACACTCTTGATAAAATATTTATTAAGTTCTTCTGCTATATTTTTGCTATCTTTTACAATTGATCCTCCGAAATTAATTCCTGTAAGTGCTTCCCCTATGACTAGTTTTTTTAGAGTTAATTGCTTATTTGCCAGCCAGTCGCTATGGTTGTGTGTTAATTTTACTTTATAATAACTATTATCTGTATTTTCGTTAGGTCCAACAATCGTTTGTTAAACCATCTGTTTTTACCTTTTACACTACTATAAACTTACGGCTTACCTCAAAACCCTCGAGAATACTTCCCAAGCCATGAAACAGAAAACTGTATGTGTGCGTGCTTAGTCCGTTTTCTAAAATGTTCTATATTGATACTTATGGAAAAGTGCCAAACATTGACTTTATATATGCCATAGAGCGTAAACTACTATCCATACAGGAAAATAACCTTCTAGTAATTTAAAGCTTGGTTCCGTACCTTCCCAAAGGATACACTTCCTATGTACCTTACTTAACAAAATAATAAAATAGTTTTTATTACAAAGTAACCTTACCATTTTACGCTCAATACCACTCAGCTGAGTGATAATTGCATGTGTGTATGTGCAGCCGTAGTCCGAATCTGTAGGCAGCTACATTCGATATCATCAGCCCACGGCATGCCATGACGGCACAGCGACATTACAATGACTACTAAGCTGAGAATTTTTGTTTGAGAAATCGTAGTCATTTGGTTAAGATAATTTTTTTTAAATAATTTTGTTATAGGAAAGGTATGAACATTTTATTACGATTCGGAAGATGAGAGAGCAAGCTTAAGATTAACAAAACGCCATTTTTCTGTATGAATAGTAGTTTAGAACGGAGGAGCTATTCAAATCAAACTTTTGTCACTTTTACATAAGAACACTGCAAATATTTTAGAATGTAAGGACTCCGATGGGTCTCGCATGTGGTAGGGAGTCTGTTTCATGGCTTGTGAAGTATTCTCGAGGGTTTTGCTTACCTCCAATAAAGATTACGATAATACTCTGGCTCTAACACTAAGATCACTAACTGATACAATTTGTGTCATGTTCAATCGGGAAAGTTCAGCAATAATGAATTCCTCGTTATTATGCCTGATATAAGTAGAGCTTTGAATGTTAGATTCATGTTGACTGGCTTTCAAGTTAAACATAATTGTTTCATGGTCACTACCCTTTAGGTCATTCATAATATGGGCTTTTATCTGAGAATCATTAGTAATAATCTAATCAATTAGTGTCTTTGATACTGCTGTAATTCTAGTAAGTTCTTGAACTATTTCTTTGCAACCATGTTCGTGTATTATATTTCTCATGCGTTTCTCAGAAAGACTATTCTTCAGTAAATCAATATTAAAATCTCCACATATAATATTTATGATTTCTCTTCACACCATTCATTAAATATTGAACAGAATTGACTTACACTGCTACTTTGTGATCTATACAACACCCCAACCTCATAATGGCTGCTTCCTTTCCAGATCTTTACTAATAGACACCATAAATCCAACTCATTTCGCATACAACTCCGAATTTCATATTGTATATTATCCTTAACATATAAAACGACACCACCAGTTCTCTTAGATTTCGAATCCCACCCTATACAGAAATAACCCTCTATGTTAATTTCGCAATCTAGTATATCATTCGTTAGTTGGGCTTCACTCAATGCTATTATATCAATTTTGTATAGTTCAAAAAGAATCTGCAGTTGATTTATAGGGATTGTCCCAGAAAAAACCGGACCACCTCTTCCTTTCTCTTACTCACACAAACACATGTAAAAGTTGTAAATTTTTCTGCTTACGCATGCATAATGCAGTCTAGTTGAATTCGGTCACCAGCGCAGTCAGTCATGGCGTCAAAACAAGAGGAAAGCAGAAAATTAATTATTTCCGAGTACGTGGAAAAAACGGAGATGTCACAAAGAGAATTGGCTAAAATCCTCGATATTCGAAAACAACAATTCAAAATGTTTTGTCTAAGTTTTCGGGATCTTCTAGTGTTCAGTGAAAACCTGGTTCAGGAAGAAAACGTGGAGCAGAAAACAAGGACATTCAGGACAAAGTCACCGCTACTTTCAAAAGGAATCCTAACATTTCTGTCAGGGTTATGGCTGATTAAATAGGAACATCGAAGTTAACTGTGCAAAGGATGAAGGTTAGAGGAGGATTGAGAACTTTTAAAGGTCAGAAAGTGGCAGACAGATCTGTAGAAAAGGAAAAAATAGCGCAAATGAGGTCTCGTAAATTGTATGAATTATATTTGACGAAATATTCTTGATGCGTTATGGACGACGAGACTTATTGCGGGGAATCGGGGCGATGTAGACCCGAAGTTTAAAAATCGTCAGTGTACCAAATTTCCGAATAAATATTTAGATTGGCAGGCCATATGCTCGTGTGGTTTGAAACCTAAGGCCTTTGTAACAACAGGAACCACAAATACCGAAATTTACCTAAGTGAGTGTGTGAAAAACGGTTGCTTCCTTTTATTAGAGCACACGATTATCCCGTGTTATTTTGGCCTGATTTAGTTACTTGACATTACAGCAAATGGCTGTACTGAAGGAAGCTGTTATGTCTAAGAATTTAGCATTTATAAATTTTCAATTTATTTTCGAACAAACATTATGTGAACTTAACTTAAAGCTTAACTTGTAAAATGTCATAATTTCGAAATTGTAACTTATACTTTGGTATTGCATTTTTGTTTTACATTTTGTCAGCACTGCTTTGTACAATTATATATATAGAAGAGTACTGAATAAAACTCTCTCTTTCTTTTACAATCGTCAACCAGTGAGTCATTTATCATTTATTTTCCAGGCTAGTATACAATCCATAACTTCGCTTGCAAATTATTATTCATAAAGGCTTGAATAATCAACAGAAGCAAATTCACCCAACTGTCCGGAGCTTCGACCTATCGAAAAATATTGGGCCCATATCAAACATAATTAAAGAGACGAAAAAGCAAGCCGCTAACATCAATGATTTCAAAAGGAAATATAAAAAGGCTTCTGATATTATCAAAAATGATCACGTACAAAAGCTAATGGCAGGGCTTAACTCTAAGGTTCGAAAATTCTACAAAAATGTGTAGTTTCATCATAATAATAACGAAATTATGTTAAATATTTTATAAACTTAGAACAATACCTTTTTTTTTAAATACATGTTTTTCTTTTATTTTTTTATTTTTATACAATTGTTTGTGGGCGGTTTTTTTCTGGGACAGTCCTTATTATATAGCAAACCCTGGATTTTTAAATAAATACACTTTATTGCTAGTAATCAACAAATAATCTCTCCATCTTTGATATTCTTTCATATACTGGACATTCATGACTTCTTCCACTATGATGGACGTCGAGATTTACACCGAACTGATTCACTGCAGCCGTCAATTAATACACTTCAAAACACTACTTTTACGTTCTCTGAAATCATGTTCTTCAGCATAGTGAAAACATGCTTTCTAATTTTGACAATCTTTTTGCTAGATGGTTATATCCGTAACAGTTGTAACACCTCTTTATGTACAACGCATCGTAAACTGAACATATATCCCAACCAATCTTAAGCTTCTTCGCACTTATAACTTTTTTGAAGTATTCTCCATCTAGTTCTAAAACTGCTTTTAATTTCCTTTTTTTAATTTTACTGTTTCGCACAACAATCAATTTAATACTTTCACAATGACTTAAAAAGTCATTTTGCAATTTCATTTTCGACGTAATTTGCTCTTCATTATATTCTTCGGATATTCCCTCTATAAAGACTCTTGGGACTCTGCTCTTAGGCATATCAATAACATATTTGTCATCAAGCTTTTCTTTTGTAATCTTTGAAAGCTCGTGAACAGTATCTTTGTTTTCACATTCAATAGCTATTACACAATTTTTCGTATTAAAAACACCACTTATTTTCAAATTTGATGGGTCAATGTTATTCTTTACATCTTTGTTTGTTTGTTTACACCCCTGCTTAGACTTTGGCCTTACTAATACAACTGGTTCCGATGATTTTAAATATTTGTCGGATGTTTCCCGCCCTGTCCTGTTTCTTTGTCAATCTGACTGGGATCGTTAACTTTTGACAAAATATTGTTTAACAACTCCCCTGTTGTGTTTCCATATTTTCTTTTATCACTGACTCCACTCTACTTGAATTTTATTGCATCATTCTAATTAATTTTTCAATTTTGCTATTCAAAGGTTTAACATTCGACCTACATTCTTCGCACATAAACAAAACATTTTCCTCCGAAGTTATTAATCTCACAGCATAATCAGTAAGCCCTGTGCATTATACGTGAAAGAGTCTTCCGCACAATCCACCACATGGGAATCCGACTTCATTACGGATTCCCTTATCACATTTTTTGCACGCACTCATGCCGATGCCGATGCCGATATGCCATACCCCGTTTGCTCGCCTTTGTTCTGATCACCGTGAGACCAACAATGCATACAATTTTATCTCGCTAGTTTATGTACAATTTTGAAAATTTTTTTGAAAATTTTTTCTTTTAAACTTATTGCACAATCGATAACCAGAAATTTTTACTATATAACACATCAACTTCTTTAATTTTGAATTATTTTGAAATACTATTATTACTAAATTTTGTTTCGTTCGAAGCTGCTATATTTTTTATTTCTAACCACCCAAGCGGGGGGTGGGGTGTGGTGTAGTGGGTGTGAGCTATTTTGATATTCCATACACATTGTGAAAGTTTTATCCAAGTCTATTGACAAAAAAAAGGCACATAAAATTGATTTCTTCCTTTGTACCAACCACTAGTGGTACATGCCCGCACCGTAGGACAGTCCACCATACACATCCAGTAGTACATGCTGGCAAGAAGGTGCTAATGATGCTATTTGAACGAAAAATCACCTGACGATTTTTCAATCACAATCCCATTTTGCTTTACATTTTGCTTCCATATAAATCGTATACAAAAATTTTAAAACAAATTTTATACTTTAAATAATAATTTTGAGTATAAATTGAAAATGTTATCTCAATTGTACTAAACTATAATGGGATACTGCCAGAGCTGGGCAATACTTAAGTAAAAAAAGACTTAAGTACTACTTAAAGTACATTTTCGTTACTTAAGACTTATTACTCAATACTTTTGAAATGCCCCTACTTAGTACTTGAACATAAGTACTAGCGTCTATTTACTTGTACTTAAGTACCAAGATTTTTACTTAAGTATTTCTGAGCCTATTAAGAAGTACCTACAAATATCTAACTCTTCGTAGAAAAGAAATCAGAATCTCTAGCGCAACTGCTGTTTTGTTCAATTTTAAAGCACGCAAAGAACTGTCAAACCATGTGCCGCACTCACACATCAAGGCAGAACCTTAAACAAACAAATAACATACAAATAAGACTGGGCAACTAGAACAAAAACCAATAAAGTCTCGCACGAATATAAAATCGACGATGCCTCGACTTGATGAAATAACCACTGACATATATAATATGGACTGACTACGTTCATGGAAATACACTGCAGAAAATTGCCTCAGTTCTATATTGCTGACTCTTTCGGTCTAAGCACCAAGTACCAACTGAGAGAGAACTAAAAACAACAAATAAATTAGTGGATTCGTCGAAATACATGATTTTAAATTAATCCTTTAGGGTTATTACTGATAAAAACTGTTTTACCAAAGACAATTTATTCATTAGATATGCAGAAGAAATTCTAAATGTTTTATTAAAATCACTTTCCGAGCTGCGTGCTCATTTTTGCAACTTACCGCCAATGATTGTTCCATGTTGGCATCGACGTAAGAACTCTTTTTAACACAAGCAATTGTGCCCACGTGACATATATTATTCATTATATTACTGCCAACGTACAAAGATTCTTAAAAAGTACTTTGAAAAGTACTTCAAGAAGTAATCAGTACTTTTTATAGACTTAGTACTTAGTTACAAGTACTTTTCATACATGCGGTACTTGTACTTGCGCTGAAGTACTCAGGCCTTCGGTACTTGTACTTGTACTTAAGTACTTTTTCTTTGGTACTTGCCCAGCTCTGGATACTGGTAACAGAAATTAGTGCAAATAAGGATTTTATGAAAGTCATTTATTTAGAAACAAAGTCATCAAATCATAATAACTACAGTAAAATAAAATATATTTCCATAAAACGAATATGTTATGCTGTGCATCATTCCGTTACCTTAATCAGTGCAGCGACATGAAAAGAAAAATGATGAGAGATACGTCGAGTGATTCATATTTTCCCGCATCTACCATGGCTGAAATTGTTTTGGATGAACCACCAAAAGTACCACATTCGAGTACATGTTTTTTAGAGGCACTATGTCTCTTTATAATTGATAACTCAGCAACAAATACTGTATCGCAAATTTCGCATTTTGCGTTCAAATCATCATCAGGCACACTGCTTAGCCAGTTTTTAAAATCTGGTTGTGCCAACTACTCCTTCCAGAATCGCTGCTGGACTCTTTTCCTTTTCCCAGCAGAAGCCCCAAATTCGCCCTCGTCACACGAGCCATCGGAATCGAACATATTTTTTTTCCTAAAATATTAAGCTACAAAATTATAGAATGCATGGCTTTGAATTAAATCTCACCTTTTTTAAACTATTCTTCTAAATGCACGGGTATTTTTCTCCGGTGTAATACAGACCTACTTTCTACACTCAATACAACCAGCACAAAAATTAAATTTCACATTGTCGCATTCTCGGTTCTTCCCATTGCTTTCTAGTTTCTACTATACATTTCTAAAGCTAAATCTATTACAATCCCACATTCAACATAATTATTTTATATTGTAGAAGATAGAGGGCGCTGGCTATAGCAAAAAAAGAAAACAGGCGGCATTCGTGCGTGTTATCTTATCCGCTGAGCGGTAGTAGGAGAAAAAGAAAATTATTTAATCACAGAAACAGCAATCACTTCCTTTAAAATAAAAATGAACTTTATTACTATTTAGTTTTAATAATATATAAAATCTTATTATCAACCTGGACTTAACCGATCTTAAAGTTACCGACAGACTGACTAACTAACTTTTTACAGTGCAGAAAATTATCTTTTTAATTCGTGTCGCCGAGTAAGCACTTTTATCATTCTTCACATAAGGGAAGACAACGTTTTGGTTTTCATAGAAAGAATCTTCTTTCTATGTTTATGCTGAGTGCATATTTTTGAAGCATGAGAAAATTTACCACTTACCAAGCCATTGGCTTTGGTCGGGTTGGAATGTCTAATCGCTGGTCGTTTCTCAGGGTGTCATCTGTCTTGTCACGTTGCAAGTCGAGGTATGTATTTAGGTCACGTTGCATATCTGTATATGCAACTTGCGCGTAGTACAAAGATCCAGTTGTCTTTGCCGCACGAAAGCTTGTGAGTAAGATGATGGGTGGGAGCAGGAATGAGTATCACCCTACCTACAGATTTCGTGCGGCAGAGGCAGCATACTAACTCGTCTAAAATGGGTCAAACGAAAGTAATTCTATCCGAATTTGGGTAGATTTTAAATTACCGTAGACTCCTAATACGGTAGCTTTCTTTTACCGTAGGTAGAAATCGAAATCAAATTACCTTGAAATGCGGTAATTATCGCATGTCTGGCAACACTGACTGAAAGCGCAGCACAGAAGGTTCAATCATAGCCAAAGGAATCTTTGCGGAAGCAGATCTCTTTTCTGAGTTTAGGCCAACGAGGTAAGAACTAAAGGAGATGCAAATGAGAAAATATCACGTACCCATTTCTAACACATTGACACTGATATTGTTTGTACATAAGCGCCGTAAAATGTTTACACCTGTACACAATTGCACAACCTGTTCGCAATTTTAATCGCTTTTATTTTCTCCAAAAAGGTGTCCCTTTGATTTCCGAAAGAAACGCAAATCGGCTATAGTAAAATTAACTAAAAATTCAAGGATCGTCTTCTGCCATTTTGTCGGGAAAACGTGGATCCTTTTCGAAAATTTCTTCAAATTTTATAAAACGTTAAGTATCTTAATGTCATTGACCTAGCGTGCTACTAGTTTTGTCTGCAATTTTTGTTGTATTTACTGAATTTGCAAACATGAACATAAAAAAGTTAATAATTATGAAGAAAAGTTCAGTGATAAAAAGTTTTTGAGTAATATTTGCTTCGTGCCCCTACGGTTATTTCATGAGTTTTCCTGCGTCAATGCGCCAAGCCCAAATTAAACCAAACCTAAGTATGGATCTGACAGCGAAGACCAAAAATGGCGGAATGAAACATACACAAATGCAGGGCATTTTTATGTACGCTCATGTACGCGGATCGTACATATGATTGCATCTCCTTTAGTTATTACCTCGTTGGTTTAGGCTCAATTAGTTGACCAACTTTGCTTCTATTTAAAGTTGGTGCGTAAATTGAAACCTGTTTGTTTCAGTTGAGGAAGTTGCACTGCAAATTGATAAGTTAATAAGCTCGCACAAAAACTTGTGGTTGGCGTCAACTTATCACTGTGTGTGCGCGACGATTGAACAACCGTTAACGCAATCTCATTTTGTTACGAAATTGAAAGAGGTAAGGACATAAATCCGAGTGTTATTTAATCTTAATCTTATTTCACTCTTTAGAAACAACTAAAACAACTTAAAATTTGATGCCAAGTTGAGACGGGTATGTGCTAGTTGACCAACTAATTGAAGCGTGTGTGGGCCGTTTTATTCATAACCAATCTGTATTTTTTGTTGTGAAAAGACGACCCATATCGGCATCTGAAAGCGCAGGAGAACTTTCATTCTTAGTCAGTTGAAGTGTGCGTCTAATTGAAATTTTAGTAGTAAAGTGAAATATGTGGTTATGCAAATATCTTAATAATATAGTATAAAAATATTGCTTTATTTGTGTTTAGCAAAAACAGCCAGAATAAAACAGTTTTTTTTAACAAAGCTTTTATCTTGATTACCTCTGAATTCCCTATAAGCGATCGAAGATTGCTATCCTACAAGCACTCCAAGAGTGCTTCCCAAGAATCTGCAACTGAGCGCTTCCCTCTGCGGACATGCTCATGTTAAAACGATCTAAACAAGCAGTATGTTTACATGAGTTCTTGAGTACTTGACTTGAAATCACCTTGAAACTCAAGTAGGGTTTTTGGTTGAATTAATTCCAATTACTTGACTTGAAATTTTCTTGAAATTTACTTGAAGTGACTTTTACCTTTGACAAATCTGCATTAGGTTCAATCCATAGGTACGGATTTTTAGATAAATAAATATCTTGAGAAAAGTGCTTAAAATCACAATCTGAATTATCGACAATAATCTTCTTCTTGTTCCTCTTTGCCGTTTTCATACTAGCAGAAATGAAAAATGTTCAAGTACTGAAGTTGCGTATACATGAATTTTTTTAAGTAAATTGAACAAAATTTTGTGATTTACTTGACTCAAGTATACTTGAAGTCAATGCGCGTTTACATGATATTTTGATTACTTGATCTCTACTTGAAATATACTTCAAGTGTTCATGTAAACGAACTGAAACATAATGTGGGGTAGCGCTGCGAGCTTTCAAAGAAGCGCTCTCGCATCCGCAGATTTATGTATTGACATGTAATTTGGTGACATAATTTACTGTCGAATTTTTTTTCAATTTTTCATGTTTATTTTCACTGAAAGACGTTTTGAATTGTGCAGTATTAAGTTATAGAACCAGGTTAATCAAACAATTAGTTTCTTCGTGTATATCACCTGGAGAAAGGTAAGTATGTAAGGTCCTGGTCGTGCATTTAGAGTTAGCAAAAGTTGGACGAAAGCAAGGATAGAACCGAATTCATATTAGAAGAAAATGCACTCCTCGAAAAGAGAAAATTACCTCACTTACTTTTCTTAATAGAATTGCTAATTCATAAAATGCATCCGCATATGCACCAGTATGCAACCATTAGAACACATTCTCGAAGAATTTCCAAAAGAAATCAGCGATTACAATGACGACTTCAATTGTAATTTGTGCGTCATTTGCCATAACCGCAGTGTAAACATTCTCTTGATTCCCAAAATTTGCATACAATATTGACGCTTTTGCCTAAAGTGCGCTGCTCATTTTAAAATTGTTTTACTAAGCCCGAAATTGTATAATTGTTTTGGAAATTCTTTCATTTTCGATCTTCAGTCCCTGTTTCATCGAGCGTTATTTCTCTGTGACCCATAAAATTTCATTATGAAATAACAGCCGAACATTTCACATGATAGCATGATTCCTACATTTTGAAATAAGATCCCAAATTGTGGGTCTAATTTCATAATTTCGGGCGTTCTTTCATACTCGATTTTTGGGTAATGTTTTATCAGACACATACTTAGTCTAATTGTTCATAAGGCGCTTGCTAATACTTAAAGGTAGATAATAAGGCTGAACCAAAATTGACGTACATATACATATGTAAATAAAATTACTTACGTAAGGCGAACGCGCCCTTTAAATTTTGCAGACGTAACCAAAATAACCTTAAGGCAGAATGTCAGAAAATAAAGCTCTTGATTCCGAGCTTCCCAAAATTTAATTATTAAGTAGTAGCGTTTGCTTTCGTTCTAATCAAATTAGTAATGCCTGCCTATAATGCCTATAAAGTACTATGCAAAATTATGCACATGTATACATTTCCAACTTCAAACTTGTATGCGCAATTTCATTTATGATATGATTCCGCTCGGCTCCGGTGTATATTTATCATATGTAGTTCTGAGTGCCTTTTGTAATATTTATCCAAGTGCGTACTTGCTTGACAAGTACCTATATATCTCTGGGTTTTCATATTCCATTAATAGGAAAACTGTAAAATTGTGCATTTTCTAAATTTCCTAAAATTTGCAAAAGTATAAAATTATTTTTTGAAAAAGTTATTATAGAAAAAGCATCCTCGGTGTATTTAAAATTTGCGACAGTAAAAAATTATTTTTTGAAAAATGTTCGGTGTATAACTGTGTCGTATAGTGTTTTCCTTTTTTCTTCTAAGTATTCGTCAGAAATAATATAATCACAATTCGAATAACGACCAGGTGGCCAAGAGAAGAAAAAACTCCATCTACATCTCTCCCAACGGGCACTTCTCCTACTATGATGGAATATCCACTGGAGCTGTAGGAGTCTCGGTTAATGAAGGAAATGGATAGCATTTGGAAGAACATTTTTTCCGAAATCGATGAGGCTTTACGTTCCTTACAAAACAGGCTGTCTGCTTGCGAAATCTCTATAACCAAGAAGTGAGAATTTAATTCACAACAAAACGTTCCGATCGAAAACACGCATCGTATACAGTGTCTCAGCGATGTTATCATTGGCGAAATTCCCAAACAGTAAATAGAAATTGTGGTTGATATATGCTGCGACTATTGATCATCAAATCTCTCCATATGCTGATGGTTTTCGTGTTATGGGTATCTCAAATCATTGTGCATTTCTCCTGCCATGCAGAACAAAGATCTTTACGTAACGTACTTTAACACAGCGAATCCTTCATTACTTGACCTGCTCCAGGTTACAGATTCGAATACAACATTTTCACACAACCAAATTAGGCGAAATTTGCGATAGGCTGGGGCTGTGGGTGGCGTTAATTATACTTATAAAAGTAATCTGGATTCTGAAGAACTAAACATATTGTTTACATCATCCAGTACTCTGAGTTAAGCGAGTCTAATCCCTGCCTAGAGAATTCAGTAAGATCGTTCTCGTTGTTGATTATATTGGCAATAACTTTTCTTTTAGGGGGAGTAGATTGCAGTGACCTTCTTCCTGCTATATCCTCAATAAGATCTGATACTACTGGAGGTGACAACTTAATTCATATCTGATGTAATCTTCTTTTCCCTTCCCAGTGCTTTGAAGTTTGCAACTGTTACGCCCATTTCGAAAAATCCTGTCCGGAATCTTCCGGAAATTTTCGTCCAATTAGTATTTTGTGCTTTCTATCCAAACTCCTTGATACACTATCTCGACCGGGGTGTTTTTCTGACGTGCTAGCAATCGGCATTCCGACGATTTCATAGGTATGAAGCTGTTGTAGTTGCAAGTAACTTCTGACATAAGAAGCGCTCTAGACTGAGACCATTTAATGGTCCTAGTACTTCTAGATTTCTCTAAGGCTTTTGATAGCATGAGTCACCACATCATCCTCGATAAACTTGCTAACTCTTTTAATTGTAGCAACTTAGCCGTTCCTTTGATCAAAACTTATCTGAATGGTTATTATCAGCGAGTCAAAGCTAACGAAATGTTGTCTACCACACTACCATACTGCTAAGTGTAGTTCCTCAAGGCTCCATATTGGGTCGTTTGCTTCTCAATCTGTTTATAAATTACTTGCCTGATATTCTCTAGGATATATACATTCGATATATATGCGGATGATCGCCAGTTATATTTCAACAGACCTATTGGGCTTTTAGAAGACTGCATTGAAGGAATGAATTGTGATCTCAACAGAATATATGTCTGGTCGAACAATAATCAGTTGGTTTTAAATCCTGTCCAAGTCTCACTATATTTACTACTACAATAAAAACCAAAAATTTTCTGATATACCACCAGTTGTCTTAAACAACATTTCTCTGTCTATGCTAAACAAAGTCACTACCCTTGGTATCATTTTAAACAGCGAAATGAAGTGTTGCGACTTCGTTAATAGCATTATCAGAAAAGTTTATGCATGGCTTCGGAGTCTCTCAGCGAGTATCTTATCTACTGAAAATCGCATCAGCTTAATTAAAACTTTAATTTTGCTGGATAGTTTTCGTACCCGAGGTTTATAAATAGATTTTTATAAAATATACTGCTTACGGGATTTATCTGGTGACTAAAATTACCTCAATCTTCATTTTTATGTTGAAATTTTAAATTTCATACGGGTCTCAACTTTAAAGTTATAAAGAAAAACATTAACATTTGGAAAAATTATTCCGGTAGCATTTACAAGTATGTTCGGATAACCTATGTACGAAAAATAATTAAAATTGGTGTGTACTCGAAAAAATTTTAGGAACGGGAGGAAAAAACACGGTTTTTTTAATTTGATTACAAAAAAACAAAACAAAAAAAAACGTTTTTGAAAAATCTAAGCCCGACAGAGTTTCTAATATTTTTCCAAATGTTTGAAATCAATATCATAAAAATTGTGGAAAATAAATAGGGAAACAAACTAGTTATAAATTTATTTAGCCTTAAGGCGTCGATCGGTAAGCTTAAAGGTGGCCATAAAAGGCATATATCTTCAATTAAATCAACTTCCATTTGTTAATATTTTTGCTTTTACCACTTTTTAAAATTGAAGTCATTAAATTTCAATATAAAACCTATACGAAATGTGACGCCTATTTAGGGCAACAATTTAAATCATCCGTAAATAAGTCTCAATATTGAACACTATTCGTAAAGTTCTTTACATTCATTATGGTTCAGCCTATTAATAGAAAGGCATTTATGAAAGGCATATATCTAAGTCAGAGCTTAAGAGGATTCAGTCGTTTTAATTTGAAATGATTCAGCTTAACAGGGAATACCAAGGAAAATTGAAAATTGACCTTTAGCTTGCACCAGATATCTCAAGAACAGGTGTGTCTTATTAATCCAAATAAATTTTAATATTTAGATAAAGTCCAATCCGTGAGAAAAGTGTAGACAATTTTTCAAAATTAATCTAGAATTTATTATATAATTATATGAAATTTGTAAAATTGTTAAGAACTGTCATCTCTTGCACCACTTAAGTCATTTATGACCCGATTTTGATATAAATCTATAGATGTGCCATAAAAGGATGAGATAAGTTCTATATTTTTGCTTTTTTGGATCTTTTTGGCAAATATTTTAGCTAAACAAAATATGACGAAATGAACACTTTACGATCAAACAGCTTCCAAGCTTTCAAAAGTTACAAAGTATCTAAAATTAAACATTGTAATGTTATTTACTCGATTTTGCATAAAAATTGCAAGAAAACTTATGCTTACAGCGTAATAAGAAAATAATACAATTATGTCAATAAATGATATTATTGCTGTTTTGTATGGTATTATCACGGACACATATGTTTTTTTTTATTCAA
The DNA here is from genome assembly GCA_963930735.1 of Dioctria linearis. Classification (NCBI taxonomy): domain Eukaryota; kingdom Metazoa; phylum Arthropoda; class Insecta; order Diptera; family Asilidae; genus Dioctria; species Dioctria linearis. Next base: position 230,346,846 of record OZ005742.1, on the reverse strand, counting down.
AAGCTTATAAATTTACATGAGTAGTGACTGGTACATTAGAAGCAAATTATGGTGTATGCCCTGCAAGCAATACCCAAAGTACCAACATCAGCGTCAAAAATTTACTGATGTTAGTGCTCTTGCACATTACCTACCTTATGGAATTGTTAATAACCATTATCGGATAATTTTCATGTAGTGTGAACAGGAAAATTAGCCTGAATGTGATTATGAAAGCGTTATCACAACTTCAGTATAATTGAATAATTATTGAAATATTGAAAATATATGAAGTTTTGAAATTTATTGGTCCTTTCTTTTTATACCCTAGATGATTAAATCATAAGGTAACTAAGTTTGTCATTCCATTTGCCACGCAAAGAAATAATGCTGGTAGAGCAGAATAGATTGAACAACCACGTATTATGTTAAAAATTATTTTGATCAAACTTGTACCATACGAAATTACATACGGGGAGTCATCTAGGGTACCACAAGAATTGGTCTTAGACCAATCCTAGTTTTTTTACTTGTTTCAATTTAATTTTAGAGAGAAAAGGAACAGTATGCGGTAAATTTGTAAAATGCAATATATTTTAACACATCAATGTCACTCGAGTTTGTGGAAATGGCGACGTTAATACCTGCTTCGCTAGCAAACAGTAAAAAATTTCTTGAATTTTACTTCAATTACAGTAGTAACGTTTTACAAAGCAGATGATGCTTAATGACTACGGCTGTGGCTGGATCTGATTCTACCACGATATACATACGTGGTGTGTGTGGGCCGTTGCCGCAGCCAGGTCACGAAGACCTCATAACACATATAAATAAGTTAAATAAATAAAACAAAACAAAAGCAGGCAGTGCTGTCGTTTGTACTCCGATCGGAGTATTTGTACTTCGAAATCTAATAGCGTACTCCGATAGTACTCTTTTTATAAAAGTACTCCGTTTTTGGTATTAAGGAGTCCATTTTATTTTAAAAACTTCTCTTTTTGTTAGCAAACCAAGTGTATTAAAAAGTTTTTATACACCTAAGTGGAAGGACTGAGTTGAGTAACTATGCATGGTACATAGAAGACCTCTAAAGTACTTAAGTACTAGTAACAGTACCAGTATCTGGACTTGTACTTGAAAAATTTTAAAGTACCAGTACCGGGACTTGTACTTGGAATTTTACAGGTCTGGTTCATAGTACAGATTGAACTTGAATGGATGGTTTGGTAGTGGTACTACGTTGTAATATACCAATTTCTCTTATTGAAAAGAAGGATAGAATAAAGTAGTTTCAAGTGTGAAATGTCATTTGCGTTTCGCTGGGCTTGTGTAATATTTTGCTATTTTGTTGGCTGTCGTTGCAGCGAAGTAGTTGCGGAAATGTAAACGCTCTCTCAAAGAACATAGAATTGTAGAATTTAATTTAAAACTTTTATTTCAATTGCTCCTTTTCTTTCCCACCAAATGTAAGTTTACCTTAAGATCTCGTTCAAATTCAAATCCGTTGAACATTTTTCATGGGTATGGAGGAATTAATTCATAAAAAATTACTTAAAAAATAAGAGGAGTTACAAGAAATAACAAAACAGTGCCGTGATTTGTATATTATCTAATGTAAAGAAATATTACATTGTATACATTTTGAGGACCAAGTACCTACTAAAAGCAGTTGAGGGAATGGATCCAATTTGTTTAACTCCACTTTTTAATCACACTTTTCCCAGACCTTATTGATCGAATTGATATCGATGCGTTAGATGGGGAATGACGTGTTGTGTAAATACAGGAATTTGTATTAAAGTCACTGTTATTTGAAGAATCTAACGTAAAAATGCTCTAGTTGAAAAAATATTTCCCAATTTAGAAAAAAATTATTAGTTGCCTTCCACATACACCGCAAGTGCGGAAAGAAGTTTTTCGACGGTCAATCTTATTAAAACTAAAATTAAAAATTCTCTTGACGTAGAAACTGTAAATTCCAATATGGTTGTACAAAAATCGTCATCAATATTGCAGAAAGAAAAATTTTAAGAACATTTATTTTTAACGATTCTAAATCAAATTTATAAATACAAGAAGAAAAAACAACCGCCTCGTCCGGGGTTAGGCCCCTAGAATCATACGCACACGGCGGTCAGAATTAATCTCTATTGTGCCTTCCTCTAAAGTGATTGAGCAAAATCGAGTCGATTTATTAGCTCGATTATTGCCCTTGAGTTGTGGTTAGATTTCAAACCTTTGTTAGAGAGATTCTCCTGTTAATTGCTACCTTAAACCTACATGCTACACAGTTCACTGTCCAATTTATCAATCTTCTTTAAAAATGAAGGATGGTGTCATGCCCATTGACTGCGTTAGTAAACATCATTATTTGGCGTATTTGGATATAGTCGATTTTGTGTGGTCAAAGGCTACAATGCGATAACAATAACATTACAAAACAGTCGCTTGCCTAGTACCCCTACTATAAATTCTGCGGACCAATCTCCCACATCAACTGGGAGATTATAGGTGAAGATTTATGCTATCGCACGAAATAGGGACCCATGAACGCATCCATTTACCCCACATATCCGATGACAAATTAAAGCAAAATTAATTAATTAATTTACTTTGTGGAAAAGAATCAGAATATCAAAACAAAAAGTCATAAATGCGACTACAAGTTCCCAATTACATATTACTTTTGTATGTTGCAAATATAGTGATACAGTCTTGTAAGTTTATAATCTTATTGAAAACAATTTAAGGGCTAGTGAGAAAAGAAAATAATGATACGAAGATTAAAAGCATCTGCAAGTATACACTAAGTCCCTGTAATTTATTACATAAATTTTTCTCGTAAAATCTGTCCATGAATTATTACAAAAATCCCAAAAGTCCCGAAAATCCCTGCTACATCTTCCCAGCGCTTTTGCTGACAAAATTTCGAAGACTTAATTCCCAAAGTCATGACAAATTATCTGTTATGGTTGGTTTAGAGTTTATCTCAAGGGAAATCTTTATAATTTTTGTTTGCTGCTAATTATTTTTTATGATTTTTTTTTTGTAAAGATAATTTTAATTCAGCGTAATGTGAACAGCAGCGAAATTATCTCATCTCTAGAGGAGATAATACACACAGTATACAACCCTTTTTTGGTTAAAAATTCATGATTGAGGCAAACAGAATTAAGCAATCCAGGTCCTCCCAGGGAATACTCGTATATGTGTATGAAAAATTTTACTGATGAAATGTCTCTCAACTTTGTTTGGATTAAATCATCAACTTTAAAATACTTCAGAAATTAATGGAAAGCTTGTACAAATTGAGTGTTTAATACATAATAAAAAATATAAAGATAAAGTTAAGACAAGCAAACAAGCTCAGGAATATCGAAAAGTAGAGTAAATGTGAGAAGCTTATATAGAAAAATTACTTAATAGTGTTGCCAGATAATAATTTTTTATTTCTGTGTTACCATTTCTATTCATTTAATTGTATTTTAAATGAAAGTATTTTGTTTCAACATTTCTTTATTCTTTATTATTTTTGCATTAGTTTTCCATGTGAACCATTTTTTTGGCAGTTCGTTTTTGCCGTTTCTATATAATCTACATTTAGTTAAAGTTCAGCTGAGTTTTTTGAACTTCCTTCACCGTATTCACTATTTATATTGCTTACAAATACACTTTCGTTAATCCGACCAAAACATTTTAAAATTTTGAAACTTTTCTCATATTATTTTTAAATGTTTTATTATTCATTACAATGTTAAAATTAGTGCTGTAATGTACTTAAGTATTTCAGAACTTCAAGCTTCCCAAGTAGTATTCAGTACTGGCACAGGTACTCGCATTTAAAAAAACGAAGTATTTTTTCAAGAACTTCGGCACAAGTACCAAGGATTTTTTGCGTACTTAAATACCAAAGTACTTTACTAGTAGGTACTTAAAAGTATTTTTAAGTTTTTTGAGGGATTTATTTATCAATTCCTAAATGTAATTTATTAACCAGATATGGGAATCTAGATCTCAGTTCAAAACTTAATTTGTGTGGGGCAGAATGTCGGTGCAGAGCACTTAAATTATTTTAAGCTATCATGGGAAAATTGTTTCTCTTGTACATTAAATTTCGAAAACTAAAAGGAGGGTATAACATTTACAGAGCTTACTACGAAGAAGTTGAATTAGTCAAATTTTTCAGTTTTTGTATAATTTGATTAACTCCTGCAAATTAATACAAGTTGTATTGAGTACTTTCAGTAGTAACTTAACCTATACAGGAAAACTGGATACTCGATCTGAGCATTGGAGATGGAATTAGAATATTGGACAAATAACTCTTTTTTGAAAAAATTATATTTAAATTTAAATACGTCTCTCAATTCATTTGACTTATGGAAAGACTTTTCTCATTCGTTTATTTGATGTATTTTCGAAGACGTCATGCAATTACAAATCAAACTTACAGAAACTTGTTTTACTAAGACCTAGTTCAGTATTTTTAAAACAAACTCGCCAATCAAAAATAATTCACAAAACATTTTTTAAATAGCATCAAATTACTTCGAAAACTAACCAAGAAATTTGAAGTCCTGGTCAAGTACTTTGAATACTGGTAGTTAAGTAGGTACTTGATACTTGTACCCAAAAGCTTGAAAAATTCCCAAAACTTGTGTTTTTTTCAAATACCAGTATCAGAATGCAGAAGTATCTACAAATACGAGCCCCGGTACTTATACTGGATGTGATACTATACTGGTACTGGTACTTGTACTTGCAATTCTTCATCTCTATTTAATGTTACACTACTCAATGTAACCTAACAACTTGTTTACTCACGTAAGCTATAGTTACGATCTTCGCTGTATCTACATATACTTATATTAAACTAAAATAAATCGAAATAATTAATTTTTTTTTTTGCAAATAAAGAATCGTAAATGCCTATCATTTGTTTCCTGTAGAGGTAATTCAATTCAATTCATTCATATATTAAGTTTGTACAGAAGATTTTAATCTTATTTAGTATCTGTATATGAATAAAGCAGAATTAAATAAAAGGAAAGGAAAAATATAAATTTAAAATAGTGCAAGAACTAATAATAAATAATTATTATGGATGAAAAATAGAAAAATAGAGTAAGGACAAAAAACTAAATATACTAATGGCAAAAGAAAGAAATTGTTAGAAAGGAAAAATAAAAGAAAAAGAAAATAAATAAAAAGATATATTAAAAATAAAACTTATTCAGAAATTGTTACACTGAAGCATATTCCTGAATGTACTTATCATTTGGCTAGGTTTAGCGCGATATCATTACTTTGAGTATCATAATGGACCACAAATCATTCTAACCTATCGTATTACTCTGAGACCAGTCAGAAATGTTTCATAGATCGATGTTTATACATTCCATACAGCTATCCATTAACCCAATTTTGCTGTTTAAATATATTTAAAGATCATCTGCATATAAATAAATTCTAACATGTAGTATAATTTTGAGTAGGTTATTTATGTAAATAAAGAGTGAAAAGCTAAGGTTTGATGACTTAGCCCAGCGTAACTCCTTTTATAAGAACAGAAAGCAAACTCCCGATTGATTAATAAGCGCATTGTGTAAATGCAAAATCAGTTCCTAGCTTAGAGAGTAAGTTTTGATGATTAACGTTGTTAAAGGCCTTTAAAAAATCCTATAAAACGTTTTCAATTCGTAAAAGCAAATTTCTCTCATGTACCAAGCAAAAAGTCCTACAACAAAAACTCTCTCAGGGATTACAGCCTTGCATGATTCTTAAAATAAAAGATATTTTATTAAAAATAATAAAATTTATCTTAATTATGTACATCAGATTGATTCCCATTTCATCCCCTCTTCTTTTACCAATCGACTTCCGAACTTATGGGATAAACTCTGAGCTCTATTTTGCCCTTTTTATTCCTATATTTCTTACATTTCGCAATATCCCGCTATTAACCTGATAAAGTTCAATAAAAATATTGATTTGATAGAAAAAGGTAGTTAAACTAAATTTAACTGAATACAGATACTTTTAATAGTTAATTAAAATTAAATCTAGAAACCCAAAGGATAGAATTCATCCTTTCTTACGAGTTTTCTTATCGGTTTTTATTAGTTTGCTGCCTTAGACTAAATATCTGCTGTTCATTTCTATTATCACAACCCACCACGAGTAGTCTATTTTATGAGAATAAAGAAAGAAAAAAATTTGTCAGAACATATTTGCGAACTTTCAACGTTTTTCTATTTTATTTTAAAACCAGAATCAAATCTACAAATTGTCCTCATTACTCCGACGAAGCGGTAAACCGAATATTTTATGGAGCCAATTCATTTTCGACATTTCAGTTTTAAAATTGCTGACATAAATTCCCGGGGTCTTGGGCAGTGAAAGAGTCCGATAGGGTCAGCCAGCAGGCGTCGAATTTATAAAATGCATGACTCCGCCGTGGCCGGAATACAAAGCAGCCAGAATGAATGGTCAAGTATAAGGGCCAGTGATCGGTTAGATGTCCCAAGGGTGCCGTAACTTCTAAGATATGAATGAGAAATAGTCAGAAGTTGGTTTTGGTCTAGTGTATCCTGGCAAATCGATTTCAAATACACAAGGCTTCTCTATGGAAGGGAGAGGAGGAGATGATGATATTTTCCATTTTAGTGCCTTCATGTGGTCTGCCCCGAAGGTGTTCGTTGTATGACTTTTCTCCTCGATTGGACACATATAACACCGTAGAAGAAGTTAGGATATTATAATGACTCCATCGATAGAGATGGAGGTTGTTACATGAATAATTTCACCGTAAGTAATTCTTTTATCCTTAAATCCTTTATTTTATGACTACACATAATTCACAGAAATCGTCCTCAGCTATGTATTTCATATTCAGAGGCTATAAAAGGGGCAAAGACAAATCTTGTGCCATAACCCTATACACATGTCACAAATTGGCCTTATTTAGGGGTTTTCCCACATCGTATAGCACTTCATCTTTCCACTCTACCTACGATTTCATGATTATTATCGTGGCATAAGATAAGTCGTTAAGTTTATTTCCATTAAATTTTATTGAGTTAATAATTTTATTAGCAACATAATTGAAATTGGACAAAGTGAATTATGTACAGTGGTGGTTTTGTCCAGCAGTTGTAAAGCTTACACTAATTAGGCTCCGTAAGAACATATAGAGAGCGGTATTTTTCTTTTTCGTATCGTATTATTTGATATCTATGAACAACAACAGCTACACAATTAGATTGTTTTGGAGTACTTTCTGAAATTTTCAGTACCTATACGGCAATCAGATTTTATGCTTTGTTTCTTGTTCTTGTTGCTTTTATCATGTACAGTTATCCATATTATCATGGAAATAAAAGAATCGATTCACCAAATAATCCTGCATAAGTTACACTGTTATGTCCAGTAAATTTTACATGATCTAAAAAGCCAACTCTCATACATATGTCCTCATTAACTGTGGAATACCACAAAGTTCAATCAGAAGAAATTTCCATGGAAAACCCGGAAAATCGGGAAAAATCATTGAAAATTTGGTACAAATTTGATTAGTGATAAATCCGTTTCAGGAAAAATGCATAGTTTTCCGATTTTTCCGAAAAAAATTTCCGGAATTTTCCGACTTTTCCGGAAAATTTTCCAGTAAAAAAGTTTTCTAAATTATGCACGATCAAGTTCCCTATCAACTGGCGTCATTACTTTCTCTCCGACAATGGTGAAAACTTGCAGAAAAAATCGAGGAAAATTCATGTAAAACGCTTTTCAGGAGTTTTTCCGAAAAAGGAAGCGTTTGAGCGTTTTGCAACCTAAGACAAAGTTGTAGAGCGAAAAGAGAGAGTTGCATAAAGTTGCTTTTGTGGAAAATTCCATGGAAAACCCGGAAAAGCGGAAAAATTTTCATCGATATGTTTAGTGATAAATCTGTTTCATGCAAAGTGCAGAATTTTTCTGGAATTTCCGGAATTTTCCGACTTTTCCGGAAAATTTTCCGACAAAAAAGTTTTATAAGCTATGCGGAATCAATTTTTTTCCGTCCTACTGGCATCAACACTTTCTCTTCAACAATCATGAAAACTTGCATGAAAAATCGAGGAAAATTCATGTAAATTTTTAAAAAAAAATTTATAGTAATAGGAAAAGTCTGTGGAAAACATGGAAAATCGGGAAAATTCAGTAAATCAGTGTCTTTTCAGCCGTCATAAAACTGTTTCAAAATATCTCCATGCAGCACGTAATAACAATTTAGTTAACGTGAAAAAGGCAGAAAATAAAATATGTAAAAAACGAGTTTTCAAATAAAACTGAGGCCAAGCCGCATGAAAAAGTAGAAAATAAACTTTTCTTCACACACAGAGGTGGACTCAGATTTTATTCGCTGACAATCACCGATATATTTCAGGATGATCAATCAGAGGTAATAAGTGATTTGATTCATGAAGAGAAAGAATATTCAAGAGAAATGTCCTAATCAAAAAATCTGAGTCCACCTCTGTGTGTGAAGAAAAGTTTATTTTCTACTTTTTCATGCGTCTTGGCCTCAGTTTTGTTTGAAAACTCGTTTTTACTTATTTTATTATACCCTAGATGAAATCTATAGGGTTATACTAAGTTTGTCATTCCGTTTGTAACACCTCGAAATAATGATGGTCCGTCCGTCCGTCTGTGCGCACGATAACTCGAGAACGCGTATACTTAGAGAGCTGAAATTTTGTTCACGGACTTGAAAAAAAAAATTAAAATTAAGTTCGAAAATGACAAAAATCGTGCAACTCCTTCGTGGGGTTGCCATAAAAAACTTTCGTTTTCCACTATATATTTGGACACTCCCTGAGAACGCATCAATATGAAGAGCTAAAATAGTGTTTTCATTGTACTAGCAAATAAAATTTCAAAAACGGACTAAATCGGGCAACTCCATCTTGGTGTTGCCATATGAAAATTTAGGTTTTTTACGTATACTGTGAAAACGGTCAGGCCAACACATTTTTATTGTAGTAAAAACTTCTTCAGAATACGAACTCCTATAAAATTGGTTATAATCACTTTTTCTGGCCGACAAACCGTTCTAGAAATATATGCGAAAAACCACTTCGAAAATCAAACTTGCACAGAAAGGTGACAATACGAAATTTCATACGGGCATTCATCGTAGACCAATTCTAGCTTTTTTGCTTGTTATTATTATTATTGTTGAGGTGCTTGTGTATGCGTTCACCGTTGCGGCATGTATGTTATATAGGAACGGTCTACATCCTCACCGCAAAAACAAAATTTTGAATGAAAAAAATATTTTGTTGTTTTTTTTTTGTGCTGATATCAGTGCAGTGGGCAATTGAAATTACTTAATGTACACAAATGTTGAAATTATAGTTTGGTTTTGCTTACATACTTTCTAATGGTATATACGTATTTTTGTTCTATATATTACTACTACTACTATACTTATTATGCTATGTTTAATTAATATTTTACATTTTAAAGAAACATTATAAGTGTTGGACGTGGATATAATCCTAATCTTATGTATTTTTACACTTTTGTTAATTATTATTAATTGTTTATATCAATATCTAGGTATACATTTTCTCCTTCTATTTCCTTCACGTCATAAGGTCCTTTATAGGGGCTATTACACTTTCTTTTATCTTCTCTTTTCAGAAGAACAAAATCTTTCACTTTTAATTTAATTGGGTTTATTATTTTATTTTATTTCTCTTTTCGTTTTGTTTTTGCGAAGTCTAATAGTATTCTAACTTTATTGTGTGCTCTATACATCGTTTGCTAGGCTAGCGAGCTTCCTGACGACTAGTTCGTATGGAGTGTAACCAGTATCGGAATGATGAGTCGTATTATAACAAAAGGTATAGTACGGTATCCATTCATCCCAATTATAGTCTTGTGTAAACGATAAAAGATATTCATTTAAGACTCTGTGGTTTCTCTCAATTGAACCTAACGTTTGGTGATGATATGGTGTAGATGTTCTGTGCTCTATTCTCAAGTATTTGCATATGTTGGTGAACATTTCATTTATGAATTCCGTTCCCAAGTCTGTTTTTTATCGTTTTGAAGGTACCAACCATATTTCAATATAAATTTTTCCTCCTTGTTTTCCAATGTTATAGCTTCAATATACTTGGTCAGTTCACACTGTATAGTTAGTATGTATCGAAATTCTTTTGACATTTTTAGTGGACCAACACTATCTACAGAGATTACTTCAACATTTTTTCTCTAGTATGTTTTAGGATTCTGTTCTTTGCACACAATTCGTATCTGTTTATATAGTCTCATCCTTCTTATTTAGATTCTTCCATATGTATCTTTGTTTTATTTTGTTTATTGTCCTTTTGACAGCTGAGTGTCCACCGTGTGGTGAGATATGGAATTCCTTCATTATAATATCTTTTATTTGAATGGGAGGTTTTAATTTTCTGATTTTTAATTTTGTTTGCCTATTATTCTTATTTATATTTCGGTTTTATTATGCTGCAGCATGTTAAATAACTTTATAAATTCATCGACGCTTATATAATGAAATATGATGTCATCTTTCGCTAATGATAGTGACTCTGTTTTTATTTCTTTCATTTTCGTAATCAGTGTCTCCAAGATCAAACCTAAGTCCTGATATGGATTTTTGCTGAATTCGATTATCACTCCCTTATTATTTATTATTATATTTGGCAAACTATTATTTTCTTTATTGAGTTCAAATTTTAATTTTTTTATCCTTCTTACTTCATTAATGGAAGTGCATTCCCATGCATAAAGGTAATCAGTCTCTATGTTGGCTGGGTTGCTATCCTGGATTTCTTTTTATCTTCTTTTTGTATTTTGTTGTTACTTTTATGGTTGCAGTGGGAATCATTGGTCTTAATATGTCAGAATCGATTTTTATCCTTGATAAGGCATCAGCAATCGCATTCATTTTACCTTGCTTATAATTAATTTCAAAGTCGTAGTCGGCTAGATCTAATCTTATTCTTGTTTAATTTGGAAGATGGATTTCTATGGGTAAATCGTCTTACCAAAGGTCTGTGGTCTGTTACTACGAAGAATTTTCTACCATATGAATAAGGTCTAAAGAAATTTATTACCCAATGAATGGCTAATAATTTTTTTTCAACTATTGGTTTATTAAGTTTATGTTTTGTGAGCGTTCTGCTAGCAAATGAAATTGGTAAATCAGATCCTATTTCACTTTGTGATAGTACTGCTCCAAGAGCAAACTGTGAAACATCTGTTGTCAATATAAATTCTTCATCAATATTAGGATATTGTAGAATTGGTGAATTTTTCAATTTTGACGTTAAACATGAGAATGACTTTTTACATCATTTGACCAATTGAAAATGGTGTTCTTTTTCGATAGAGAATTTATTAATCTTGAATCTTCTTAGTAGTTACAGAATGCAATAAATCTTCTGGTGCAATCCGCATTTGTTGGCAGTCTTTTAAATTGATAGTGGCCTTTGTTGCTTGAAAATGCAGTCAATTGCCTAAAATTCTTATCTAACTTGATTTGATGAAAGGGACTTGTAAGACCAAGTGTGGAAAAGTATTTTGCTCAGAACTGTAAAGGACTTAAGTACATTCGTACTTAAGTACCAGTATCAGTACCAGTACCTGGACTTGAATTGAAAAATTTTAAAGTACCAGTACCGGGACTTGTACTTGAAATTTTTTAAAGTACCAGTACCGGGACTTGTACTTGTACTTAAAATATTTCAAGTCCAGGTACTGGTACTGTACTGGTACTTGTACTTGGAATTTTACAGGTCTGTTGCTCTTCCAAGATTGTCTAGTACATCATCAAGTCTTGTTAAAGGGAATTTATCGTCTAAAATTTTTTTATTCAGTTATTTGAAATATACAACTAGACGCCATTTTATATTTGCATTGTCGGATTTTTTTGGAACAATTAATAACGGAGAGTTGTGTGGATTTATTGAAGGTTCAATCACGTTTTCCTTTATTAGTTTGTCTACTTAATTGCCTATTTCCTCGATTTGTGTCTAAGGAAGTCTATAATTCTTGATATATACTGGATTTTTGTTTGTAGTGGAGATCTTTTGACTGTAGAAGTTATTTGTGGTTAATTTGTCACGCGGTAAATGAAAAATATCTGAGAAATTCTTGCATATTTCTAAAACAGAATTTCTTGCAAATTCATCTAGACTTTCTAGTTTGAGTTCTATGGATATTCCGATCGTATTTCTTTTGTTTTTTTATGTTTGCTTTTGCTCTCTTTATTATTATTATTATTGAGGTGCTCGAATATGCATTTGCCGTTACGGCATGTAGGTTATGTAGGTATACGCTCTACAATATGCATGCACACGTGAATATTTCACAACTGACAAGTGCTGTGTAACTTACCACAAATTCCATCCGTTTAAATAAATAAATGTTTGGATACTCAGTCGGAAGTAATTCTAGTTGCGCCAATGGAAAAAAAAATCATATCAACATCTTCACTTTAAAATCATACAGGGCGTGCCGTATGTAGTATGCTTAGGCAAGCAAAAAATTATATGGGTAGGGGAGGGGAAGTCCTAACCGTTTCCGAGATAACGGGACTTGGGTATGTTTTCATAGATAACCCTATAGCTTCTGAATATTATACCCTATGATAATGATTTAAAATTTGTTGTATTAGTAATCCATGAACCTTACCAATGGTTACCATTGGTCTACAAATTTTTTCCCTACCCCAGGAGAAGTTTGAACTTATGCTCAACAAAACTAAAATTTCGAACTTTAGCTTGTTTTTTTTTTACTAACTACATCAATACCAATTTTTCATATTAGATTTAAGAAGCCGAAAAGCTTAGCTTTGAAATGACCCTAAATGTAACCCTTTCTGCGTTTTTGCACTTTTTCTTGAACAGCGAAAAAGTTCAATAAATTTCAGAAAATGGGTAATTATCTTTGTTTAGATTTAAGAAAAATTAAAATCATGTAAAATCTATTAAGTAAATTACGCATTCAATGTAATTTAACTTTACCGGCATAGCACCATTTCACTCATCGTAATTATTTCCCCACGACAAAGATTGCCATGCAAAAATACTTTCTCATACTGGTCGCTTATACAAAATTTCATGGTCACCGGGTGGAATTCGGCGCCAGATTCAAGCTCTCCGATAAATTGGCTCAATGTTTCATGACCAACATAAACGATATTCCAACCAATAATGTATCAATGAAATTGCCAAGGATTGTAATTCCAATATTCGATGGCGACTATTTAAAGTGGCGCCAATTCTATATGACTTGTATGGATAAATGGTACATGACCTGCCGATGAGCGAATACCAAAAAATGTGGTACCCAAAAACAAACCTGAGAGGAGAATCCGAAAAACTATTTCGATATCTAAGACTAACCAATGAATTGCATGGGAGAAGAAAACTAGATATGACAATACCAGGTTGTTAGCGAAAGCATTGTTAAACAAACTGTTATCACAACTAAAACTGCTTTCAGAGAACAGCTCAATGCTTAAGTCACTGCACAACAAAACAAACGAAGCTATTCTAGGATTTGAGAGCCTCAGGTTAAGACAAATAACTTGCTGCTTCACATTCTAATAGGCAAATTAGACAGAATGTCCCACAGTTTATATGTACAATCTCTTGACCAACCTAGAGTTCTGCAGTCAGTGCATAATTTGCTGAACTACCTGGAAACACGGTTCCAGTCATTGGAAACCCTTGGAAGCAAAGGCAAGGTGCAAACTGAGATTCATCGGAATCCAAGTCAGTTTTCCAGAGGGGTTAACGAACTGGTATCAACAAATGCTGTAGGAACCAAATGCACATCATTCAATGAGCTTTTTGCATATTAGAAATTTTTACAGCTAACACCTACCAATCGCTTGAATATTGAGGAACATTAAGTTGTGTGTCAATATACAAGACGGTTCTCAGAGAAAGCCTCATACATATCGCTCAGGACAAGTCCAGTCAAGTACCACAAAAAAGGGCTAGTGATCAATCGGTCACAACGGCTGCAGGAAAGTCCAAACAGAATGGAAGCTATATCCTTCTAAACACAGTGACAGTAAAAGTGAGTGCAGGGAAATTCTTGACCCCGGATCCCAGGTGAATCTTGTAACATTTCACTCATTGTGATTATTTCCCCACGACAAAGATTGCCATGGAAAAATACTTTCTCATACCGGCCGCTTCCCAGATAACATTTTGGACCAATACTCAAGCATCAATAAGCGTTCATTAATTCTTTCAATTCGCTAATGATGATTTAATGAAGATTTTATGAATCACACTATCAATACGAATTGATTGTTGTGGTGTGGACGCCAATTGGGGTAAAAAAGTGAAAATGATCAGTGGTATCGATGTGGGATCAATGCCAATTCAGTTCCTGTAGTCAATACAATGATTCTTTTATTATAGCTATAGCATCATAATTTTAAGGGGAAAATCGGAGAATTTTAGAATGGCGGTACTGATGTTGTATTGATGTCTTTCTCATCTCTGGTATCATTCTTGCATTACAGAATGATTTCGCAATTTTCATGTCATTTCTGTGAAAGTTATTCACCTTGTTGGAAGGTATTTTTGCTTTTGGAATTTTAGGAATATTAAATACAGTGGAAATCGTTTAAGTGGTAAGTGGAATAATTAAAACAATGTCCAGAAGGGAAAAAGAATTGCTGGTGTTTCGGCAAGACATTTTAGAAGATTAGTGGCTGCAGATTTGCTACCAATGCGATCCGAATCGCAGCCAATTAAGCAAATTGATGTAATTGCAACAAGAAATCTAAGTGATGTATGTATGAAAATATAAACATGCTAAGAGTTTGCAATGAAAGTGTTCCTGATCTAAATGCACTTGAAGATGTGGAGGAGCTCATGCCTGATAATAATAATGAATGTAATGTAAAATCATTAAGTGAGATTATTTCCCAGTGGAGCGTTTCATACAACATAAAGCAGAATGCTCTAGCATCTTTATTGGGTGATCTTTGGAACGCTGGACTCATCCAACAGAGAGATGCACGAACTCTGCTAGAAACACCGAAAAGAGTATTGATTACAAGGCCAATTCCTCCCGGCGAATATTTCCACTTTTGTATCAAAAATAGTGTTCTTCAAGAACTGGGCGATAAGGACAATTTTCCCGACAATATTTTTATTGACATTGGAATCGATGGATTGCCATTGTCAAAATCATGCGGATTATGTATATGGCCTATTTTGGGATTGATCACCAATTTTTATGATTCCAAAGTTATGTTAATCGGTGCCTATACAGGGAAGAAGAAGCCAAATGACCCGAACGAGTTTCTTAAGGATTTTGTAGGTGAATACCTGACATTACGTGAGGAAGGAATTCTAGTTCAGAACAGAATTCTACGTTTATCCATAAATGCTTTCTGTTGAGATACACCAGCACGTTCGTTTATATGTCAAACCAAGGGACATACTTCTTTAACAGGATGCATGAAATGTGCACAAGTAGGCCAATATAAGTATAGAAAGGTTATATTTTCTTCAGCAATTGGAGAAATTTATAATGATGATGTCTACGTGAGCAAACTAAAAACAATGACGATACCAGTTCAGCAGATACAGGTTCCACAGACAACAATTGAAGAGGATATAACATCAACATGTAGTGATGCACCTGCAACACCTGCATCAACTCATAACAGTCATTACGAGCAGCCTCAAACACCACCGTCGATCGGTAGTATTGAGCAAGGAGACAGCGCCAGCATACATGGTGATGTACAAATACATTCCGACTGTTCAAATATTTACTGTTACTCATGTAAGAACTGTGAGTAATCTGAATTAAATTTCCGAAGAGATTACTTTTAATGAAAATAATTACCTATACAATATTCAGGTAACGTGATACTTAAAAAGTTACAGCAGCAGGAAAAAAAGGTGAAACTCCTGCAAAATTTTGTGAAAAAAACAAGGCACTTTGTTGGTTGAACAAAGCACTCTTTTGCAGCAACAAAAGGACGAAATCGCACAAATCCAAAGAGGAATGTTGAAACAAGGTAATATGATTAAACACAGATAATCAGGATAAATTTGTAAGTTGAATTTAAAGTTTTCATATATGACTTCAGGTTGGCAACTCTGCTCTGATTAAGCCAAACGTGTTCATTTTACGCTCGCAGTATTTTTATTTGAGAAGATCTGATAATAAATAAATTCGATTAAATTTCTACTCTGCAAATATTGTTATTACTTTGATTTACTGGTGTACATACGGTTAACCGTCTGGAAGGGATATTTTAAATAAAACTTAAGGAAAATCTGCATCGATAGGAACTGACAGCTCATAACCTTATTCACTTTGTCACTTCTAGAAGTTCTTTTCTTTTTGTGTTTTGCAAAGGTAAAATAATCTTGTTGCTTCTGCACTGTATATGTTTTGCCGAAGTAAATGAAAATCAAAAATTAAACAAAATCATTTATTTTTATTGGTTATCTGGAGTGCACCGCACGGAGACATACATATCACATGCTTGGCGAAGACTTGCATTGGAGGTTATAGAATCATCATTGTCACAGATCTAGACATCACTGCCTCACAACTACACTGCGAATTTCCAACAAATTAACATTCCAAATAATTTGAGAAATATTTATGAGTTTATCGCATCAATTAATAAATACGCTGGAGTCTCCCAACAATAATACACTCATAAATAAGAGACGAGCAAACCAGATATCACCAGATAATATCACAGAATCTAAATTAAATTCTTCAAAGCGAACTTGTACAATGAGTGGCAGGCAGAAAAAAGTTGGTGATCGAACTATGCGTGAATTGATGGATGCTCTATCTAACGTGATTCACAACCAGCTCTCTAATCTTCCAACAAAAGACGACTTTGAATCAATGAAATCAGAAATAATAATCTTGAAGCAAGAGAACTCTGCACTGAGTGATACCATAGCGGATCTGGTGTCTAAAAATAATGATTTAAATGAACGGATTGACCATATGAAAATGCAATGCAGACGTAAACATCTTATATTTAGAGGTCTTACCCAAAAAGAGGATGAGGACCCACAATATGCTGTGAAATCTATTTGCGTGGATATTCTTAAAGTACAGGAGCCAATTGGGATTTCTAATATAATTAAATTAGGCCCTAAAAACAACAAAGCGCCGCCAATTTTGGTTAAATTCATCTCTGAATCAATTGTTCAAAAATAACTAGCAAACATTAAAAAACTGAAGGGCACTAAGGTAATTATTCATAGGGACTATCCAAGCTTAATGCGAAGTAAAAGACTCTTTGGACTGAGATGGGATTTGGTAAATTTAAATAAAGATGTCAAGGTCGCTGTTCGTGATGACAAGCTCATTATTGGCCAACATCGTTTTAACTGGATGGGAAATCGACTGATAATTGGAAATAGATCAGGTATCGACTTAATTTCTAGTTTGTATAATAATAGGCTAGAAGTAAATAATATTCTACAAAAATATGAAATATCCACTGTTAATAACATGGTAAATAGTATTGGTGCTGGAAGTACAGTGAGCAGTAGGCAATAGGAAAACCTTGTCTGTCAGGAGATATCTAATAATGTGATAAGTGAGATTATATCTAGTGATAAGCACTTTTCTAATGAAAAATCTACATGTAATATTGCTGGTTTGCGGAGTAAATTAATTTTTCCAGGCTTTTTTAGTTTTATAAATAATTTCGATATAATTTGTGTCTTCGAAACTCATGTAATGGAGGAGAATTACATTAGTTTTTTGAAGTATTTTTTACAGTATGACCTTTGCTGGGTGAGTGCAACAAGATCCTCTCAATTCGGTAGAGCCAGTGGGGGCTGGCTATTAGGTGTTAACAAATATTTGACCACAAAGGCTATATGTAAATTTCTATGGTCTAATAACTATCCTTACATTGAGCTAAAGGGACTCTTCCATACTGTGTATTTGTTGCCAGCATATGTTAATTGTAATAACTGGGAAAGTAACTTTAACTGCTTTACGGAACTTGTAAATTCTCTTGGTGGTGTGAATATTATTATTCTTGGTGATTTTAACGTCAGAGTTGGTCAGCTGCAAATAATGCCGGAAGAAGTAGACTTAGGTCCAAATATTAGGCATATGAGAGTTTCAAAAGATCTGGTTATTAATAGTAGGGGAAGGAAATTTCTGGAACTTTGCGAAGATCATGGACTATTAATTTTGAATGGGAGAACTATTGGTGACTTTGAGGGAAATTTTACCTACAATGGAGGAGCTGGAGCTTCAGTGAACGATATATTAGCGCTTTCGTATAATTTGATTGGATGTGTAGATAAATTTAGAATAGATGACCAAATTTATTCTGATCATTTTCCATTATACTTATCAGTAAATCTGAGCACCCTTCTTTCTTATTGCCAAGAAAAGACAATGACTTTATTACCTAAGCTTAATTGGAAAGCTCAGACACCTGCAGAATATGGGGTAAGAGTGGAAAATTTGTGTGAACATTTGCCCTCAGAAATAACAGAACACTCATTTGGTAGAAGCTATAAAAAAATCAGCAAATCCAATTTGCACCAAGAATCTTACGTATACGCAAAAGTGGTTTGACAGCGACTGTTTACGTAGTCGACGATTATCCTACAAATGGCTAAATATTTTTAGAAAAACTTGCTCGTCTTAGTTACTTAAAGGCAAACGCTGTTAGACTGGGATCTGTTCCAGACTCCAAGAGATGGTGGCAAATAGCAGAAGAATTGCACGGAAAGAAGTATATAAATAGTTCTGATATTGATATAAATGCCTTCAAAACTTATTTTCAGTCTTTGTTAACACCCCCTGTAAGTTCTCTTAATGTATTGTCTGCAGCTCCTAAAATCTATGATGCGACTTTAGATAGTAAATTTGAGATGAGCGAATTGCTGGAAGTTTTAAATAGTCTAAAGGATAATAAAGCTCCTGGTGCTGATCGTGTCCCTTATGAATTTTATAAATACGCGCCTGAAATATTTCTGGAAAAACTACTTGACAATTATAATTACATTTTTGAAACCAGTAAAGTTCCTGCCTCTTTTACTAAATTAGTAATTTTTCCTATACATAAGAAGGGTGACATTGATCGAGTTCAAAATTATCGCGGCTTCTTTTTCATGGATAGTGTAGTTAAAATATATGTGGGTTTACTTTATCAAAGACTTGTTACTTGGGTAAAGAGGCACAAAATACTGTCTGAAAGTCAGGCAGGATTTCGGTCAGGATATTCAACAATCGATAATATATATAATTTAATATGTACAATTAACCTTTGCCTTTGAAGAAGATTTATGGATTTTTTGTCGATTTTAAAGCTGCATTTGATACAATTGCTCGTAACTCGTTATTTTACAAGCTCTATTCTTATGGATTATCCTCTAAATTGATTAATAACTTACAAGAGCTTTACAGAGATACCACAGCGCTTGTATGGGATGGTGTCACCCTTTCGGAGGGATTTAATACAAGCTGCGGTGTAAAGCAAGGATGAATTTTAAGTCCACTGTTGTTTGCTTTATTCATTAATGATTTGGAGGATAGCATGGAAGAAGGCATTTCCGTGGAAGATATTGCTATTAAAATGCTAATGTACGCGGATGATATTGTCATCCTTTCTGATGATCCAGGTAAACTTCAGTCCATGATACATAGATTAGAGGAATATTGCCAGCTTTGGAACCTGCAAGCCAATCTAGATAAATCAAAAATAATGGTCTTTCAGCGTGGTGGAGGAGGTGCCAGAAAGAGATCGGAACACTGGAATTTTCAAAATAGTGATATTGAGGTAGTTAAAAAATACACTTACCTTGGTGTTACTTTAACTCCAAAATTATCAATGGTGGCGCATATACATCAACGCCTACTAAGCGCTAAGGTAAGCCTTAACTGTGCATGGCAGACTTTTCTCATAAAAAACAGTACTCAACACTCCGAAAAAATTAAAATATTTAATGCAGTTGCTAGATCTACTCTTTGTTATGGGGCACAGATTTGGCGATTTTCTCAATTTAATGATGTAGAAAAATTGCAGCGTTTTTTTCTAAAAAAAAATGATAAGTTTGCCACAACAAACCTCTAATTACGCTCTCACCCTTGAAACAGATCTGTCAGATGTGTACATCTATACCTTAAAATGTCATTTATTATATATTCTCAGAACACTTTTCACATATAATGGTGACAGATTACCCCATAAACTCAGTCGGAAAGTTATAGAAAAAGATGTATATTGGAATAGATCATGGACGGAGTTAGCTGAAAAACACCATTGCTCTCTAGGTATTCTGCATAGTACTTACGTCTAGATCAAAACAAAATTTTTTGAATTGATAGAAGCGGAGGATTTGTGGCTAAAAAATAAAGCTTTAGGAAATGGGAGGACATCCGTGAGGCATGAGCTATATCCAAAGATATGTAATTTACCTGGCCAAAATTATTTCAAAAATGAATTCTCTCTAAGAAAGATTAGTTTAGTTTTCAAGTATAGATGTGGTCTTATAAGTCTGAATGGGAGCTGGTGGAGAAGAGATGGCTCTAGCCTTTGCTCCCTCTGCAATTTGGGTGAGACTGAGGACTTGTTGTATTTTCTTGGAATCTGCCCTATTCTATCGAAATTTCGCATCAGAATTTTCGGAAAAAAAAACTTAAGTGAATCTGAAGTACTAGATATTCTTAATGGAGTAAATGAATATAAGGATCTCTTTCAATTTGCTACAAAAGCCTCGAAATACAGAAAGTTTTTAATTTCAGAATATAATGAATAATTCAAACTTTTCAAAAATGCTATATTTTCTTAGATCTAAATACATATATGTAACTGAATTGCTAATGAAAATGACTCACTTAAGATGCTACCTTAGTGCTTGCCAACCTCGACAGACGGCCCTGGAGCCATTGTTGTAGTTTTTTTTTAAGTCAATTGGCTATTTGCATCTTAGTATTAATTTCAGTTTAATTTATATTATTATATTATTATTATTACTTTTTCTTATTTGTTTATAACTAATTTGAACGCTAAGACAATGAAGTGTAAAATAAAATACTATTATTATTATTATTATTATATGACTTCAATTTAAACTTCTTTCACCATTTCAGAAACAGTGGATTTTGCAGATGAAAGGAACAAAAAATTTGAAGGTGTTCTTGCCTATGTTTGTGCATGAAAATGTTCAATGCCTGTACAATGTGCGGGGCGTTCGTGGGAAGCAGAAGTTCACCACATATGAAAACATTTGTACCTGCCTTTTCGGTAAATGTACCGTATTTTAGGTAATTCAAATAAATTTATCATTTTCAATTCAAATTTCAGATAGCTTGAAACAATTTCGGACTTATGGAATTCCATAAAGAACTGGACGAAGAGCTTCGCGCTGCAGAAGTGAAAATCAACAAGGCTGCGTAAAAAAAAAGGAAAAATACATTATAGCTCTTGTAAACTACTTGCAATACAGTTCTCTAAAAGTGTTTCATTTTCTTATTCTTATTATTGTAATCAAAGAAGGAATTATTCTTGAGTTTTTATTAATAAGATAATTATTATATTATTATTATTATTGTCACAGAGAGGGGACGCGTCAATATTAGCTCCGCAAAAATAAAACGAAGAAACTGTGGAATAATAGCAAAAAGTGACCAGAATTGTATTGAGGCTGTGTGCTTTATGGTGAATTGTGCTTGGTGAAAAAATAATTTAAAAAACAGTACAAAAATTCATTTAGTTAATTGTGAAAAACGTGAAAATTTAGTGACAGATTTGGATTTTTCAATAATTTCGGCCGTTGCCATGGCAACATGGCAACCTTAAAAAATTCTTAGTTTGAATTTTACGAGCTGAAAAAGTAGAAAATAAATAATAAAAATATTAAAATTTAATAAAAAAAAAATAAAAAAAACGAAATATAATATAATAAAAATAAAGTTAAAACTTCTCTGCCGCACTTCGAATGAGTGCGAGCAGTAGCGATTGCGGGGGGAACGATGATCCCCCTAAGTTAAAACAAGGGCGGAAGAAGAATGTTAAAGGTTCTTCTTCAAAGAAAGCAGGGCAAGGGCCCACAGAAGAGGCCATAAGGGCTCAAAATGAAGAGGCCATAAGGGCTCAAAATGAAGAGGCCATAAGGGCTCAAAATGAAGAGGCCATAAGTGCTCAACATGAAAAGGCCAAAAAACAGGAGACTCCCTGTGAGAAGACTCCAGCGCAGACAGTGGTTGCTAACGGAGAAGAGCTTGGAGCATCTGCCTCAAACACGACCGCTGCAATTGCAGCAGTACCAGCAGCTACAGAAACTTTCCCGCCGCTAAGCCCAATGCCACGTCGGCGTTCGAACTTAGCGGAGGTTGTGAAATCGGCTTCAGCTTCAGCGCCAAAGCCAAGCTATGTCGTAATGAGGCCACCGCTTTCTGCCTCAGAGCGGAAGCCGGCGGCACCAGCAGTGGGACCAGCAGCAGCACCACGATCCCCAGCAGTAGAGTTAGGGATCTCTTATGCCCAACAGGTAAGTGGCAGTTTCAATAAGGGTTCAGCCTTAGAAATTTTAGGTAAAGGCATCGCTCCTCGTCCAGCCCCATTGGACGCAGGTAAGCCTCGGCCTAAGACCAGTGCGGGTCTACAGGCTTTTTTCGACGGGAGGTGGCAGGATGAGAGCTACGGTATGCAGCTCGAGCACATCAATAGATGTCCTCAGAGCGCATACCTGAAAGCGATCTTCCAGGTCATCTCTCGTGAGCAGCTATTTTCCATGGGGATAATAGCTGGGGGAATGGTTGAGGTGTACACCACGACCCTCGAGAGTGCTACCAAGCTTATGCTTGAGGGCATCGAGATGGATGGTAGACACCTTGTGCCGTTCCCACTCAGGGAAAAGCCCACAAGGGTCATGTTTTCACGGGTCCCTATGCGAGCTTGCCATGAAGACCTCCTAAATTTCTTGGGAAGATTTGGGAAGGTTCATGGCAACGTTCGTGCCATTCCCTTAAAAATTGGGGACGAGGGTCTCGGGCGGGGTATCTTCGGTACTAGCCGGGAGGCGTCCATCACCTTAAATAAGGGGTGTACGCTTCCAAAGGGCTTTTACCTGAGCTTATCCGGCTCGAGGCACTGGATAGACGTTGGCACCGAAGCGAAATGCCATGCTTGCCATTTGGTAGGGCATTTTATTGCTGACTGCCCCAGGAGAACCGGGAAGAAGGCTGAACCGAGGGTTCCCTCGAAGGAAGCCACTACTATAGTAGTGGATCTGGAGAAGGAGCCTTCGGCCGGCACTCAACCTGCTATTTTGGAGCAGCCAGTGGTTAAGGTGCCTGAAGTTGTCCTAGAGGCAAAAATAGTTATGGCTGTAAACGGCGCCACGTCGGCACGTGAAAACACGGCTACTTCCGACGAGGAGTCGAATAGCCAAGTAGTAAAAAAAAAGAGGACGAGGAGGAAGACGAAGGTGGACCGGGTGATGCTGCCTCCTCCAGAGCCAGCAAAGCCAGTCGCTCCAAAACGGCCCCACTCGGAGGAGGACGATAGTGGTGCCCGCGGTTCGAAGGTTGTTGTGAGGGAGGCGGAAGCATCTCTCGAACAGCTTTCGGACTGCGATATGACCGGTTTGGAAGAGACTGGTCTCTCGAGCTTCAGTGGCTACGAGTCGTGTGGTAGCACCATTTCGACTGGTAGCCAATTTGAGGTCTCGAAGGGGATGGAAAACATTCCTAGGGAGAAGATCTCCGAAATTCTTGCCCAGCTCCAGTACAAGAAGAACTCAGATAAAATCTGGAGCATTCTTGTAAAGGAGCTGGAGAGGCCAGAGTTGTTACTTCCTCAGCTTCGAATCCTACAACAGGAGTCCAAGAAGAGGAGGAGGTACAACCATGTAGCTCGGTTAGATCGTCTCCATAGGAAGGTGGAGGAGTTGCTTCAGGAGCATCGCTTGGCCGATTCTCCTCGTCAATAGAAGTCGCACATTCATCGTTTGAGCTTTTCATCTCTTTGAATGTGCAAGATAGGCTCTCTTAACACCGGGGGTTTAAGTGCTCATACAAGGTTACACAGCACTATCGAACATGTCAAAATGTTCGATATAGACATCGCGCTTCTACAGGAGACGAATTTTACACAAGACACATACACACAAATTGAGCGCTATGCTTATTTACACACTGGCTATGCAATGTTTGCCACACCTGCGCCTCGCCGAGGCTCAGGGGTGGCAATCATTGTATCCAACAAATTTACACTATCGTCTCCTGTCTATACAGATATCTTCCCAGGCTTCGCTTCTTCCTTGGACTTTGTTATTCAAGACAAAAATATCAAGGTAGTAAACGTGTACCTTCCTCATGACCAGGACATTACAAGACAAGTTCTTGATAGTGTTCAGTCGTCTCTGGTGAATTTTAGCGGCGAAACTGTCCTCGGAGGTGATTTCAACTGCACTCTGAATCCCTCAATGGATCGGCACTCTGGAGTTGAGTTCAACTCTGTTAATGCTACTCGATTGAGGAATTTTGTCGGTGTTTTCAGACTCGTGGATATCTATCGTTGGATGCATCCTACGACTAGATCATACACGAGGGTCTCGCGAAATATCCATGGAAGTCTCGCAGGCTCCAGAATTGATAGACTTTACGTCTCACCTGGAATACTAGAACATTTCGTTGGTGTCACTCATGAAGTGTGTTCCGTTAGCGATCATCTTCTTGTAGTGGCGACCAGCACTCTAGTTGAAAGACGAACTGCATACTGGATATTCAACAACTATTTGTTGAATTCCGAGCAGTTCATCAATGAGTTCATTGATTTCTGGCACGATTGGCAAGAGAGGAAAGCTGACTTTCCTTTTCTTAGTCAATGGTGGGATGTTGGAAAGCTCCAGATTCGGTCTTTTGTCGAGACGAGTTTCAATCGAAGTGGCTATCAAGCTTCTAGCTTGTCGGCCGAGGTCTCTCGGGTGGCAGCTCTTCTCCCAACTCAGCCGGGGTTGATTCTTTATTTCAATGGAATAAAGGAACGCTTGGCGACACAGACTTACAAGCACAGCTTGGAGTTTGTGCTGCGCGGCCAATCGCGCTGGCTGAGAGAAGGCGATTCTCCAACTGAGTACTTCTTTCAGGCGACTAGACGTCGTACTGCTTCTTGTGAGGTCGAATCGATTATTGATGAATCTGGACAAGTCCTCAACGGACAACAGCTATCAGAATATATTCGAGACTACTACAGTAGTCTCTACTCTGAATCGACGTCGACAACATCCTTGACCACTCATGAATTCCTTGAGAATATTCCCACTTTCTCTGAAGACAGTAAGGAGCTCCTGGATACAGTAATCACATTGGAGGATATGATTGCTGCGACAAAGGATCTAAGGCGACACACTTCACCTGGTTATGACGGCTTGACTCCAGAATTCTTCATACGTTTCAGGGATTTATTAATTCCTGACCTTTTGGAAGTCTTCAATTCGGCGGTTGAGACACATTCAGACTTTCCTACTAGTTGGAGGAGATCTGTTATGCGCTTGATTCCAAAGAAGGGAGATTTGCAGAGGATGGGGAACTGGAGGCCAGTAACCCTATGCAATGTAGACTACAAAATCGTCTGCAAAGCATTAGGGGCGATACTCCGCTCAGTGATTGCTTCGGTAATACACCCGGAACAGTCCTATTGTGTACCTGGTCGTAGTATCTACGACAATATCGCGGTAGCCAAGCATTTGTTTGCCTACCATGAACAGACAGGTACACAAATGGCCATGATTTCACTTGACCAACAAAAGGCTTTTGATAGTGTCTCGCACGAGTATCTCTTGACTGCTCTCGAGGCATTTGGGTTTCCGCCCAGGTGGCTCGATATCGTCGGGAAACTGTATAGAGATTCAGCGATTTTGATTAAGCATCAAGGACAAGTTCTGGCTCCTATCTCGTTTCATCGAGGTATCAGACAGGGCTGTCCATTGTCAGGTATGCTTTATGATCTTTCGTTGGAGCCGCTACTGGTGAATCTTCGTCGAATGCTCGGACGGTATGCGGTTCATCTGCCATATACCAATGTGAGGCCTCTTATGTTGGCGTATGCGGATGATCTGTCTATTTTCGTGACAAGAGATGAAGCTTTTCCGGTCGCTCGTGCTGTTTTCGAACAGTTCGAACGTATAGCGGGCGCTAAAATCAACCTTAGTAAGAGTCAAGGCTTGTGGTGTGGAAGGTGGAGAGATCGTACAGATACTCCACTGAACATCCAATGGACTAATACTTGCCTGAAGTATTTAGGTGTGTATATCGGACGCGAGAGTAAATCAAATAATAGCCGCATCGCTCTTGAGAAACTCTCTAGAGCTGTAAACTCATGGCGTAGTCGACTGTTTCCACTATCCTTAATGGGTAGGTCAGTCGTGATAAACTATTTGATTACCTCGTCCATCGTTCATCTGCTAAAGTCTGAGACGTTTGATGAAGGCTTCGTAGGTCTTCTTCAAGCAAAAGCGATAGACGCCTTTTGGTGCGGAAGACGATGGGTTGCTGAAAGCACGCTCTGTCTGCCAGTCAAGATAGGTGGATTAGGTCTCACTAACTTGGTTGTGAAATCAAGGTGTCTCCAAGTGCGTGCATTCCAAAGAGTGTTTTGCCAGAGAGACAGCTTGATTTCTCAACTGTGGGTGAATGTACTGGGAGGGATCGGCATAGGGGAGTATTACTACCTACTCTCTGTTCGACCACCTTATCCTCGTGACTGGCCACAGGATCTAATCTCAACGATTCAGACCTGGGGCAGAATCAGGCCAGCATTTCACCTTCAGTGGAATGCTCTAAGGTACACGCAATTCGCGTCGATTCCAATCAGGTTCAATCCTGAATTAATGGATTCAGTGTTCAGTAATGCTCGGGGTTTTGAAGCTGACACGCATACACTGACAGTTCTCGGAGATATTATTGATATCTCTGGAAACTGCCGAATAAACACTAACACTGCACAACTACACGACCTGGCTGCTTCTGCGCGGGAGAGATTTCGCCAACTTGGGACCAGTGACCCTGGCACTAAGTTGGAAGATGCTTTCGTTCTGAACAGACCACCACACACACCTTTCAGCACACTTACAACACGTGTTCTCCGTGACGTGCTTATGTCAATAAGACCTCCGGAGTATACAGGATACAACAGATGGCGAACACACCTCGGGGTGAATATGGGCGTGATGGGAGGGATAACTTGCAGAGTAGTCTACAGTTATCCTTCTAGTTACAAAGATGCTGATGTAGCATTCAAATTGCTGCATCACAGTCTTATGCATCCTAATCAGTTGTCACATATCGACCGCCGAGTTCAGAGGATTTGCACAGTTTGTGCTGGTGAGGGCACCCTGTTTCACAGGTTCTTCACTTGTCCGGCTTTGCAGGGTCTAATGGATCTCGTGCGCGGTATGTGTCAGTTGATCCACCCGAATTTCGGCATTACTAGGACATCGTTTCTATGGGGACCAAAGGTATGTAGTCGAGTGAATTGTTTGATTAGCTTTGTGTTGACACTGGCCAAATCTACAATTCACCTGTACTACATGAGAGTCGAAGATGGGAATCAGAACACTGACCCACAACACCACGCACACGCACTTAAGCGCCACTTCGTTGACAGGTTGAAGAGACGTTTACGTCTCGAATATCTGGCAACGAACGCAGACACATTCAACTGCACATGGCAACCACTATCGTCGGTGCAGGATGGAGCTCTTGTCTTTCGCTGGTGAGAACAGGCCACAGCATTTGCAACACTAGTCCACGGGGCTTCTCCCCGCTTAGGAATCGTTGCACGTGCGGTGGGAAGGACAAGCACTCTGTTAGAGATGCTAAGCTGGAGGGATGATGAGGGCAGTTTGTAGAGGTCTACGATACTACAGGCCGCCCTCGCGGGACTCTATAACGGTATCGGCTAAATTTTTTCGTTCGTTCGGTCATTTATCTTTGATTCGGTTTCGGTCTCGGTGCTAAATTACAAAATTTTTTGTTGAAAATTCGTTCGTTTAGGTAAATATTTTTATTAGATTATTTTGGAAATTGAAGCATCTTGGAACTGCCACTTACCCAATTGTCAAAATTGGGACTTTTAAATTTTTTGTCTATCTTTTAGATCCTTTTCAAAATTCTTGTAGCCGTTTTTTAGTCTCTTTTGAGAATTTTGTCTTGTTTGTTTTCCTTTTGTTTGTGTCTTTTTTCTTGTTCATTAGTTTTTCTAATTGTTTTAATTGTTTAATTGTCCCTATTGACCTTTTATAACTTTTAGATTAGCTAGCGACCTTTTGTTTACACTTTGTAGAGCCTTTTGCCACCTATTTTTAAGGAATTTTGAAAAGAGCCAAAGAGCCAAAAAATAAAGAGCTTATATACATAAAAAAAAAATTATTATATGACTTCAATTTAAACTGCTTTTACCATTTCAGAAACAGTTGATTTTGCAGATGAAAGGAACAAAAAATTTGAAGGTGTTCTTGCCTATGTTTGTGCATGAAAATGTTCAATGCCTGTACAATGTGCGGGGCGTTCGTGGGAAGCAGAAGTTCACCACATATGAAAACATTTGTACCTGCCTTTTCGGTAAATGTACCGTATTTTAGTCAATTCAAACAAATTTCAGATAGCTTCAAACGAAACAATTTCGGACTTATGGAATTCCATAAAGAACTGGACGAAGCGCTTCGCGCTGCAGAAGTGAAAATCAACAAGGCTGCGTAAAAACAAAAGGAAAAATACATTACAGCTCTTGTAAACTACTTGCAATACAGTTCTCTAAAAGTGTTTCATTTTCTTATTCTTATTATTGTAATCAAAGAAGGAATTATTCTTGAGTTTTTATTAATAAGATAATTATTACATTTTTCATATGTAATTGTGGCAAACCATAATTATATACACTCATATAATCTTTCTTACATATGAAAAATGGAGATTTTTAAACTTATAATTATCTTATTAATAAAAAAGTCAATAATAATTCCTTCTATGATAAAAACCCTTCAGTATATGGGATCAATACAAATCATCAGTACGGGATCGATACAAATTTTCGATATGGTGTCAGAGATATATCGATGCAATTCCTTTTTTCTACTTTGGATCCAATTCGGTGCTTCTCCGATATATCATTGATGCAAGGCATCAAAAATAAATTTCCCCTTCTCAAGAATTCGACCAATTAAATTGCTTAAAAAGCGGACATCGTCCATATAAAAACATCAATATTAGTATACTGAAAGGTATCGATACTTTGATACTCGAGTCTCAGTATTGTAACAGTATTTCATCACTACGATGCTATCTGGGTTATTTCAAAATTTCATGGTCCTCGGGGGAGTTCGGCGTCAGATAACACTGCGATTTATGTAAGTTTTGAATTGTAAATTAATCCAATGTACGATTTCCGTGGAAATTGCACAATGAGTGAAAAAGCAATGGAGGCTAAAGCTAGGATTGGTCTAAGACCAATTCTTAAGATACCTCAGATGAATGCGTATATGCAATTTCGTATGGTCACCCTTCTGTGCAAGTTTGATTTTTGAAGTGGTTTTTCACATATATTTCTAAAACTGTTCGTCGGACAGAAAAAATGATTATAACCAATTTTATAGGATTTCATATTCTAAACAAGTTTTTAGTGCAATAAAAATGTCTAGAACTGATCGTTTTCACAGTATACGTAAAAAATCCAAATTTTTATATGGCAACACCAAAAAGGGGTGGCTCGATTTAGTCCATTTTTGAATTTTTTTGCTATTACTCTAAAACCACCATGTACCAAATTTCAGCTCTCTATGTTGTCGCGTTCTCAGGCAGTGTCCAAATATATAGGGGAAAACGAAATTTTTGTATGGGAACCCCACGAAGGAGTTGCCCGAAAGTCCATGTACAAAATTTCAGCTTTCTAAGTGAACTCGCTATAACTTTTAACATTATGCGTGTGATGTGTGTCCAATCCATTTTGCTCCATCATGATTATTTCGAGTGTTACAAACGGAACGACAAGCTTAGTATGTCCCTTAGATTTCATCTAGGGTATAAAAATTAATAGTGGTAAAAAAGCTTGAGTTATTAATTAAAAGTGAAATAAAGGATATATCAGAGCTATCAGATGTGGCAGTTCTTACACTTTCAGCTTACGAAGCATATAATCAATCAAAAGAACTGTCGAAGCGTCTGCCGCACATTTAAAGTAGAAAATTGCTCCACTTTCGCCTCGAATACCGTAAGCGCGGCAGTGATTTGGCCAGCACGAACTTAAACGCGTATAATCTATTGAACTGGTAAGGCGGCGCGACGCGACGCCTTTTTTAGGAATGAGCTTTTTAAGCTTTAGTTTGAAGAGAAGTAAACGGACAGCAGTTTTAAGAAAATCACATAAAAAATGTGTGGTCTCTAAACTAAGGAGCCAGATTTTGTCTCCAATGAAAAATTTCTTCGTAGAAGGATAGCCTCCACCACAGTGGTGGCCACCGTTCACAAGTTTCGAGATCTACTTAGAAGCATTATGCAGAGCTGATTCCATTCTATCTAGATAATCGTTATAGAAGTCATCCAAACGTTATATATTCTTAATATTAACCCTTTTCTTATGTTTTAGAACTTCTTCATCTTTATTTTATATCAAATGTCATCCAATAAAGTACATATGGTAAAAAAAAATATAAACTCCTGAAACATCATACAAATTCATTAAATACATAACCTCACATCACATAAATCAGCCCTAATAATTCTCAAATTTTCTGGAAATCATTTGTGTGATATTTTTCTATTTTCAACCCTCTTAATCGCGAAGATGCCACATTTTTCCCCTTACGGCATTCCTTGTACACACACGCTTCTATGTCTATCTGCCAAAGCGATATGGTACGGGTACCACCAGTGTCAAATCTCCATACTTCGCAAGGGGCCAAATATTTCTTTTTGATGTCGGCACATAAATTTAAAGCGCCGCATAATGTCAAAGGAGTCTAAAAATATGTAAACGACCATTTTCATACATTTATTAGCCGTAAATTCTGCAAGTCCCCAAGGAAATTAGGATGGGAGGTATCTCGTATCGGGTCGACGAAGATTAAGGCTTTACGACTACCACAAACATGCCCTATCGATCCTTTGTCTTATTGGATTATATGAGCTCGGACTAAAGGAATTTATAATTAAAATCATAGAGAAGCCCGATTCTAAACAATTTGTTGTTTTAGAGGGACCTTTCTGACATCAACGCAAGATTTCAAGGAAGCAGCAGGTCGATGTGAATTCTGGGAGTGAAGCCTGTATAAGAAGCATCAAAGATAAAAAGCACACAATAAAACGTGTAATCACATGTCACATTAATGGGGGCAGTCAAGTGTTAATCCAGGCTAAGGATAGATATCATTTGACAATCACTTTGTTGTCCATCAATCAACTCGAAAAATCATTTTGCCCATAGATGGCCCGATCCGGTCCAGTCTAGTTTTTTTTTTTTTTTTTTGCTATAGTTAAGTTAAAGGGAGAGCAAAATGTATTTAATTTCGAATTAGAGGTGGAAAAATAACATAAGGGTTCGGTCAATATGGTCAAGTGGGGGAGTATTCTGTAGAAGGGACTTGTACTCATTGATTATCGCTTTGAATGGGCTTGGCTGGGTTAGGTAGAGCCTTGCATTTGGTAGAATGCCCCGTAGAATCGATTTATTGATACAAGACATGTCCATAAATGTATGTAGGTATTGCGATGCATTACTTATATGCCTTTCTGGGTAAAATACCTACAGAAGAGCACGGCTTTAGAGTTTTGATATAGATTAGAATTTCATTGCATTTTATATAGAAAACTTCGTAATTAGTAGTTAAACAAACGCTCATCGATTAACTAATTTGCAAAAATATATCACTAATGTATTCCGTGGGCAGGGTGCACTAAGGATATTACAACGCCACCTTTGTACTAAAAACGCCATAAGTTTTAAGAAAATAACCCGAAATTGGCCAAAGTGAAAAATGAGGCTTTCAAAAAAATATCCGAATTGTAATTTTCTGCACTATCCAGAGGCACCGAAGTAAAGAATTGGGATTACAATTTCAATGTGTTTCCTCTATACTGTAGAGAAATTGATACAAAAGCAATATTAGAGCAGCTGGTAGTCTGGATTCCGGCCCAGCCATACTTGTGAAACTGCTCTCGTTATTGTCATAAACGAATTATCGCTGCATTGGGGATAGAGAGAAATTTCCATTTTGGCCCTCCTAGACTTTTCTTAGGCTGTAGTATGCCATAAGAACCTGCTGGAAAAATTGTTCTAGCACTGTGAGATCTACTCTCGACCGTAGGAGGGAGGATGCCGGTAAAATAGACAACTCAGTTTTTTACAATTTCAAATATAAAATTTTATTAAAATTCATTTGCTTAAAACTAAATATCACAGTAAATTCAACTCAATAATAATCCAAACTAAAATTAACCTACAAACTACTACAATTCAGTAATTCAACTCAAATTGAAATTCACTTCCAAAGAAAATGCCTGTCTCCTTCGTTCCTTTACCCGGGGGTTACACGTAATAGTACAGCACAAGCTGCACTGCCATACTTCTTGCACGTGTAACCTCTACTGCCATGCTGGCAGCTCAACTTCCAGCGAACTTAAATGATGAAAAACCATGGCAGCTGACGTGATAGTAATTTGACATTATACAGTTTTCAAGATGGCGGAAAAGAAATGCTTAAGAGAATTTGATAAATTTATTCTGGGAAAATGAGATTTTCTGGAATCATTTGCATTACATCATTTACCAACACCTTCCTCTTCATTTTTTCTTGGGTCTTTAATATTCTGCTACTTCCGTTATTGCTATAAATTTCCTATATATGCAAGACTTTACGTCTCAATGCCATTTTTTAAATGATCTTGCATGCAATATGATAAGACATCAACCGTACTGCCTTCTGCTGTCAAGTTAAGAGTCGCGTTGGTAGGGAGGCTTGTATGCAAGCAATACTATCTCGTGTAATCCCCGAGTTAGTTCTGAAAAAGAAGAAGATCAGAATTAATTATCTGTTAGCAGAATAAGGTAGAAATGTTACTGCTACTATTGCGTGTGAGCAGCAGGGTAACGAAATGCTCCGTGCTAATGCGTGACAGCACAAGGGTAGCAAAATGCTCGTTGGTATTGCGTGAGAGCACAAGTGTAGCAAAATGCTTTTTGGTAGTGCGTAAGAGCACAAGTGTAGTAAAATGATGTAGATGATGTTGCAGATTAGTCTCTGTGGTAGAATTATTCTTCTGCTTAGGTGTGGGCAGGAGTATTGGAAATGATAGGAATTTCATATTAATCTCTAAAATATAGAATTAATAATGGAGGTTGGGAATATTATTCTTACTCGGCTTAGTCTCCGAAATCTGAGCCAAGAATGATCTTCTGCTGCGGCTCATCTGCTTTATATAGCCGACGGATCCAGTTATGAGTTCTCGCCTTTCGGTTTTGCCCTAGCGACCGTTGTTGCATTTGCTTGAACTGATTGCGGCGAGAACATCTGATTTGACGTAATGACAACTTGACATGCCAAATGAAAATATTCTTGAGGAAAGTGCCTTTTGGGGTAAGTTGATGATATTTTTGTACAATTTTGTTATAACTAGTAATAATTTTATATGTTTTAGACGTTAAATCTATTTGTTGGAGTGATTGGACATCGCTGGACCGCAGGAAGGAAATTCATGGTTTAGATAAATGCTTTTGCCTTTTTTAAGAGGAAATATTCCGTCGCGGGAAGGTAACTACGTCGGTGGACTGAACAATCACTTTAATTTCTCTAAAGGTGCTACCGGCCTATTGGGAAAATTTCTTAGTTCACGCTTCCAGAGAATAACTATGGACAATAACAGGCATTCAGACTTTCTTCCTCTCGGCAACGGTATGCCGCAAGGCTCTATCCTGACAGCTTTGCTTGTTAAATATCTTTTATCTACTCACTAATCCTTGAATAAATAGCTTTGTGGGTAAGGGCGACTCACAATAGATCTTTCAGGTCGCAGTGATTGCGAGGCTAACGCCTATAAACCCTTTTACAAATCTAAAGGGCGACAATCGTGATTAAAATGTGAAATTTTACGAATAGTTTTAGAGTAGTAAGCATGGATACATAGGGTTTTCTTATTTAGAATGAGTGAATGGGGAGCTTTCCGGTAGGGTAAACAAAATGCGTGTTTCGGGGATTTTGGGGTGCGGGATGGTTACTTCGGGTGTCCAATTTGAGCCGTATGTGATATCAAATTAAAGCTCTTGCTGAGTGATATTACATATTTCCTTTTCTTCTATAAGAATCTTTATAACAGATCTTTTGCACTCGAATCTCATTAAAATGCGTGATTTTCGAATTTGTGTACAGATTTGGGGTAGGTTGGTGTAGTTTTAAATGTTATGTAGCCGATCTCTCGTGCTTCCGGGCATTCTCAGGAAGAATCGATCGGAGAGGAAATTTAGGGCACACACAAAAAAAATTGTAAAGCAAATATTTCACTACTATATTCTTTATTGAACTCTAAAATATTAAAACTTATAAATCGCGAGGCGATTTGAAAAACATTACAACTTATGAGGCTTATTAAATTTACAAAACTTATCACTTGAAAAATATTTGAAAAAACTTATCACATGAAAATGATTTTAAT
This sequence comes from Dioctria linearis, assembly GCA_963930735.1. NCBI lineage: Eukaryota > Metazoa > Arthropoda > Insecta > Diptera > Asilidae > Dioctria > Dioctria linearis. The sequence goes on along the minus strand of OZ005742.1, from coordinate 230,312,169 downwards.
TGAAAAATATTTGAACTTCGCGAGGCGATTCAGATTATTAAAAAATATTAGAATTTATGAGAATTATTAAATTTGCAAAACTTATCACTGAAAAATATTTGAATTTCCCGGGGCCGTTTAAAGAATTACAATTTTTGGATTCTACTCCTCGACGGGTTAAAAGACGACTCCTCAAGGTTTGGGCTTGCTGCCCCCAGGTACCCGTGATCGCTTCAAAAGCTCTTTTTTCATTTTTATGGTTTTCTCACGACGTTGAAAAAACATACGTGAGAAAATGCAAAAGTTTTTTGATGCGACCTATATGCATCAATGCAAAACTGTAATCCGATATGCACTTGTGCGCCCGTCTTGAAATATTAATTTTAAGAGGGCGCGCATAATTTTGATAATTGTATGTATGTATGTACATACAATTAGATTGGATTAAAGAGGTAATGTACGTATGTATGCTAAATTGCATTTTGTTATAATATGGGAATGCATTTCTAAATGCATTTTAAATTTTGATAGAGTTTTTAATGAAATTTAATTTGAAATTAATTTTCAGGGTCAACTTTGTAATGCATCGATATATTGCATAGGGCAATATATTGGTGCATGGCCCTTATGGTTGTCATTCGGGGCATTGGGCACCTGAGTCACAACATAAATGCTTTAGCACAATATTTTACATATTTCATGGGAACATTTCAATTTTCTATGTTTAACCATTATATGGGTTTGAATTTGAAATAAATTCTTCCAGTTTTATTATGTCAAATTTTTTTTACATGAAAGTATCTACATTAAAGTGCGATAATTTTCTAAACTACTTACCGCAGAGGAGAAAAAAATTACATCACAACGTTCGCAAGAGAACAAGGATGCGAATTAATATGCATATATCACATAGATTATGTACCGTTATAATGAGTTTTTAGCCAAAATGTAATGAGTAGACGGATTAAAAATTGAAAACATAAATCCAGAATGCAATTAACATGCAAAAACCATGCAATACTGATGCTCTTGAAGAAATGAAGCGTATGAGAAAATGGCATACTGTGATCACGTTAGAACTAATATTTCTAAAATTTGTGCCAATCTTCGGCGCTTTTGGTTGTCGTCTAGCAGGCTTTCGTCTAAAATGCGCTGCCACTTAATGAGTCGCCTTTAACGAGATTCATATTTACACTGCGGAGAATTAATCATGGGTATCCCACCTTAAATTTACGGTGCTCGGTGGTTCACTGGGCACTTATTTGAAATGGATAGCCTTTTATTTCGTTTACAATATATTGGTTAGGTACCTTTAAATCTCATTACTTGAGTATAGTGTTGTCCGCCAACCTCGCTCAACTTGATAGGACGTTTAGTACCTCTATTTATGTGGGTTCTAATTCTAACATTGTTCAACTAATTCCTCTATGGAATCTGCTGCCTAATAATATTCAGAGGGCCTTCCCTATCGTACAAGCACATTTTAGGATCTTTTTAATTGTCTGAATATAGCTCCCATTTTGCTCTTGTAGTAATTTCCTTTGCCTGCTTTAAATGATGGTTATAAAAATAACCGAAATAAATAAATTTGAAGTTGAATCTTGTTCCAATTACTATGTTGTCCGAAAGATTACAATACATATCTACATTTAGGTTCCGAGGGCACTGATACCACATTCCGCGTGTAGTTCATCCATCATGACTTCCTGATATCATGAGCAGATTGAATGTTAAAGAAAAGAAATACAGAGAGCGAATAATTTCGGAAGTTAAAGAAAATATCTTCCGAACGCTACGTTTAACTTTGTCTAAAACATGTATGTATGGTGTTAGGCCCATGGAGGAATAAGATTTCGGACTAGATCTTAACATGTTGGACCGAAGCATTAAGAGGGATAAGATCTTAGATCAAAAACCTAAGGACTAAACCGAAAAATGTTAAGACATATGTACGATGAACATGACTTAAGTAGATTTAATATCTTTTAAAAGTATCATGCCTAAAGATTAAGATCTCAGTCTTAACGCGTAAAATATAAGGTCCGATGTCTACAATTAGATCTATGATATAAGGTTAAATGTGTAAAAATTAGTCATACGTATACTGACTAAAAGCTATTCCAATGTATTATAAAATGTATCACATAATGTAATGAGTTTAACCATAGCTTTAGCTGTAGCCTATGCCCACAGCCACTAGCCTGTAAATATATAACTTGATAACCTCAAGTTCAGTTGTAATCGAAACATCAATAAAGTAGATTGTTTTAAGCAAACCTGTCTTGTCCTCGATCACACTCATTATCACAATATGTAAACCTAAGCCCTAATGTCAAGGACACACATAGGCTATTTCATTTTAAAAGCTCATCTGCATTTATCCCAAAACAAAACTTTTAATAACTTCTTAAAATCTGCTTTTTAACTTGTTGTATATCACGAAATCGAGATCTATTAACTAAGTTACTAAATTAGTTGTATTGTATGCCAGTGTAAATTCAATATAATGGGGATAAATTCTAAAATATCAATTTCAAACTTGAATTGGAGAATATAAGCCTGAAGACAGGGATTGGGACATTAAATCTTTAAAAATGGCGACTAATTCTATGTAACTCCACTGAAAATTCGTAGTTTTCAAGATAAAAGGTGTTCTAAGAAAATGAACTAAACAACTTAATAACAGAAAAGATCGTCTAATCCCTCCTTTATACCTGCATGCTTTACTTGATTTGAAGCACATGTGGAAAGAAAGGACATTTGAATTTATGAGGGACACACTCCTGAAGGAATAGATATAGAAAAGTGTTTCTTTTAGGTCAACCCAACCACCTAACCGGTGTGAAAAATATCACATGCTGCACAACCCTTTACTAATTTGTATACCAGTTTAGCTAATAGATTCTCAATGACATGGCAATTTTTGTAATATTAAATCGATTCTGGACGATTATTGAGTATATGAGAATTATTTCTTCATTTGACGTGTAGTAAGTACTCTTATATCTAGGCTATCTATTCGCTACATAGGTACATAAGTATGTAAGTTCATGAATATTATTCAAAATCAAAAAAATTTGAAAATTAAATTTTCGAATTTTCGAATTAAGTTGCCCTCCATTATAATAAAAAAAATAAACATTGAAAATTATTTAAGGTAGTGCAACCTGTACGAGCACGACAAAGATAAGAAGCAAAAAGACTGCTCATCTGTATCATCAACCCCCGTTCACTGTGACCAGAGACAACTGGAAGGAAAATATGATGTCATAAAATTTAATATCGCATAAATTTATGTTAAGGGGTGCATAATGCTGTTTCGTTCCAAGACACTTTTGCTTTACCTCGGATACTGCCAACCGACAGTATTTCCATCGTCGTATGATAATTGAAAAGTTTTTTTTTTTGTTTTCTCCTCCGCATAGAGCTCTGGACACCCGCCTCTACCAAGAAGGGGTTAAAGCTTATAGCAAGGAAGAAACAAATTTTAATTAAGCCATTTAGGAGTTTCAATTTTATAAATTATTCATAAAGTTGTCCTGAAGACAGACAAATTCTGCCCTGAGGACTGCTTTTATTCCCATTTTTAATGATATTGCTATGTCGCTACGTTTTTAACTGGGATGTTTCTTGAAAGGATGCTCCCACACTCTCTATGTACGGGTTGGTTACTTTCCATAGCATTTCACATTTGAATTTACAAATTTTTTTCCAGAAAATTATTTATAATTTTAAGGGAATTCTAATGGAATTTTATCATCATGGAAAAGTAGAAAAAGTTATTTTTATTATTTTACTCTTATAAGGACTAAAAAAACAACGTTATGTGAAATATTTGGAAATGATATGAAGATCAGAATATTCCTTCTCGTAAGTTAGTAATCTCGCTGAAATTATGCTTCCGTATTCAGAACAAGGACTAATGTCTGAATCTGAATCATTCATTCATGATGGTGTAAAAATTATTCCAAAATGTTGGGTAGTAAATATGCCAAAAAGAATGGATAATGAAGACTACTGCTAGATTAATACCGGAACCAAAAGCTTTATTAGTCATTGTTGTGGCCTGGAAAGGTTTTAGGAGGGAACTAATGAATGAATGAATGAATATGTAATGAATCTTCTTATTGACATGTTTGTACTTAACCTACAAGAATCCAGTGACTGCTGGTTGAATTTAAGTTAAAGTCACAACAGCCCCCCCCCCCCCCCCACCGCACCAAGGAATACATTACTGGTCGTTTGAAGAATGTAAGAATGTTGGTGCAGAACATAATCTTCGGAGAACACATTTCGAAGGTTGAAATTGAACGGTTGGTGGAGACTGATGCGATGGTGCTGTAACTGGTTCCGAATGTGTCACAATCTCCGGTGACACTTGAATATTTGGTTGAAAAATAAGTACGGAACACTCCAATTCATTGGCTGAATCCTGATTCCCAATGACCTCCTCAGCTGGTGTTGAATCAGGCACAATTGCTACTGGCCTCTCAGCTACGCTGGTATTCCTAAGCTGATCTATATGGCGTTTATACACGTAGCCATTGTCGAATTCAATGAGATAGTATTGATAGCAAACCTTCCTCAATACTACGCCAAATCTCCCAGCTGGTTTGTTGTTGATGTAATAAGGAGACTGAACTGATCCTAGAATATCCATCTCTTGATATGGCTTAATTATATCAAGTCGAATCCGAAAATTTCGCTTCAAGTAGGCATAGTTCAGCAGGTGTTCTCTCCTCCGCAGGAGGAGTTGCTCTATATCGATGCATAATCTCTTGAAGTTTCTGATGAAGTATCAAGTGCAAACGGCTCTTGATTGTTCTTACATTGCTTTCAGCCAGGTAGTTGGCGGCTGGATGGCTAGGTCAGGAAAACTTTTGAAAAATTCCATTTGAAGTGGACCATTTCTAGAAGGTCTAACCGGTGAAAATTGTGGCGTTGTCAGAAAATAAAACTCTGGCAATCCATGAGTTGAAAATATTTCCTCAAGTTGCTCGACAGTCTTTCCAGATGAAGGTGCATCATTTAAAATTCGAACTTCCGCCCATTTTGACTTAGAGTCTACCAAGATTAGAAGATGTTTTCCTTCATAAGGTAATGCATAATCCATGTAGACACGATCCCAGTTTTCCTGTGGTTCCTCCCACAGATGAAGTGGTACCTTCGGCGGGCTTGATTTAGTGACAGCACAGGTTTCACATGATTTAGATATTCCTTCAATTGCTCGATCAATGCCTGTCAACACACAATATTGACGAGCCAACCGTTCCATTTTTGTAATTCATATGTGCGCATGCAGTGTAATTCCTTTAATATGCTGGCTTGAAGAGAACGAGTAATAACGACTTGAACAGAACACCACTATCCAGTTTATATTCTTGGTTGTATTTTGAATTATTGTTGATGAGATCGGTCAGAATTTTTGAAAGCTCCTGGTCCATGCCTGTTACTACAGCTATTGTTTCTGATGTGATTTCGTTTGCAGAAATTTGTAGAATTGATAAGGAACAAATGTCATGAACCTCCTGATTTTTTGAAATATGCATTCCATATATTCTTGAATTGTGTGGCACGCTTGATAAGCACTCGGTAATGGCAGAGCCTTTCTTAAATTTTGTCTCATAGTTAAATCCTGATAAAAAAGATGCATATCGAAGTAGACGAGCTGATGTCATTGCTGGAAACTTGTTTGAATGATGAGATATTCTAATCAACGACTGATTATCCGTGATAAGTTGAAAATGATGTCCATAAAGGTACATATAGAAATGGCTGACGGAGAAAACAATTGCCAAAGCCTCTCTGTCGAGTTGACTATAGTTCAGCTGGTGTAAAAAAACGAGATGCGAATGCAACCGGTCTCTCCTGTCCATTTACCAAGTGTGAAAGGACTCCTGCGGTTCCGGTCGAACTCGCGTCACCTGTTAGGAGAATCGGCAAGTCTAGATCGAAAGGTATGAGAAACCGATCACTGGAAATCTCGCTCTTAAGTATCCTGAATGCAGCTTCACATGATGCTGTCCAGAAGAACTTCGCATTTTCTTTGAGTAGTTTCCTTAGTGAATGCGTTTTTGTTCAACACTCAGGAATAAATCAGCCCACAATTCTGATCACACTTTTCTTTAATAAAACAATTTCCTTTTTTTCATGAACTTTCTTCTCCATTGATACAACTTTAATTTTTTAGACACCATACTTGTATTGATATTTGGTATTTTTTCTTACAAGACTTTCTTTTTCCTTTTTTCAACTTTATCGACAGAGACCGCTCCGACGCCAAGTACACCAAATCAAACTCAAAACCGAACCAAAGTATAAATAAGTATAAGTAGAGACAGAGGCGAACAAAATAGGAAATTTTTCGTGTTTTTTAGAATGAAACAAGTAATTTCATATACTTTCGTCTTTTGTATGAATGGGGGAAAAGAACTTGGCTATACACTATTGTAGTGCAACCGAGACAACCAGCTAAAAACAAAAATCGAGAGAACGTAGGAATACCCGAACGACAAAATCTTATTGAATCCCCAGCGTTGCCATATTGACAGTTATTCCTGTAAATGACAGTTTTTTGGTAGCTGTGCAGTTTTCCAATTTCCCCCAGTTATCCGCCAAATTTGACAGTTTTTACAGTTTTTGTAGACAAAAAGTAATTTTTTATAACTGCTTAATAATTTTACAAAAACAGACCTATTGTATAACTTTTAAAGCTCAGATATTCTGCTTCAATTCTGCCCTTTTCAAAATTAGTTCAAACGGCAATCCTGGAATGTAATTTTTTTTTTTACTCCCATAGAGTGTCATCTGTCATCTCATCTATAAACTGTTAATATCGTCTTCTATTGGGTGACGTGAACTGCGTCATATAAATTTTGTTCAAGAAAAGTTTTGGGAAACAATTTTTAATTTAAAGCGCAGCGATGGATCCATGTGTTTTCCTTTGTTGAAAAAACTGGTGTCAGCAGTTTTGTCAATCCCTGTAGCCACAGCAAATGTAGACAGAATTTTCTGGCAAATCAATATTAATAAAACGAAAGATTATTTAAAAAAGCAAAATTCAGATTTCAAAAATTTTAAACATTCTAACGAAATGTTAAAAAATTCGACAAAGATTTATTCAAAATAATTAATAATTATATTCTTCTACGTATTCAAGTTTTAGTTAGCAATATGCTATGCCAAGGAGGCTTTTTGTGGCAAAAGAAATGTACCTATTATTTTAAAAAAATTTGTGATTTTTCTTACAAGAAGTGTGATTTTTGTAATATCTATTACGGTATGAGTACGTATGTATATAATAAAAATGATACTTAAACTAAGAAGAAGCTATCTGTTTTTCAATGACAGTTTTTTGCTCGAAAAAACGGTTTTTTCTCTGTTTATTACAGTTTTCTTTAAAAAATATATGGCAACGCTGTGAATCCCTCAAAATCCTATCAAACTATTCATAATAATGTACATCAGGTCACACTACCTCCCATTTTAAAGAAAAAGATAAATTTCGCTTTGGCCCAGATGCTGAAAGGACATGTAAAATTCCTGTCAAAATAAAATTCTCATTCTTCCCAAAAATATCAGAGAATCCAGCATGAGTTCTCCCACTTATTCTCTTCATAGCAAAACGAATGTAAACAGAAAAACGTGCAGTTCAAATATCATGGGATTACACCAACAAACATTAGAATTCCTGCGAAAAACATTGGGACAACTCCGCCCATTCTCTCTTATTTACGAAAATAAATCATTTGCCATTCCATTTCGTTGCATGTAAACTTCGCTTTAACATTTTTTGTCTTATTCGTAAAATGTTCAAAGAGGATTTGATTTTTTTTCTTATTTTTTTCTCTTCCTTCCTTCCTTTTCTCGCCGTGTACATTTAAATAGAAAACAATCCGAACACTCTTCTGTGTCCTTTCTTTTATTTAGTTTAGTTATTCTTTGACCGAACTCCCTGCTTGATCGCTTTAAGGCTTAAGCACAATTGCGACGACAGACGACAAACGACGACGATATATCGCTGTCAAACTTCTAAAAACACAGCATCTTATGCGAATGCACAATGCACCAAATTGCGACGACCGACGTTGAACGATAGACGAAATTTTCGCCGGGATTGATCAATTTCTAATTTTGCCGTCGTCGCTGCAGTCCTACCAACAAAATTAATCGAATGAAATTGTTGTGGCATTTATTTTTGTCTTTTTCAGGTGGTAGCACGCCGCGGTAATTTTAAAATAATGACCTTTGAGGAAAAATTGATCGAGGAAATGCGAAATCCATAAAATAATTTATAGTTTACAGACAAATGTACAAAAAAGACGTGGTTTGGATGGATATTTCAAAGTGTTTAATTCAGTTAATTTCCGCATTTTCAGTTTTTTTCACACGTTGGTCCATTGCATTTCTCTTAAAATAATATAAAATATTCTTGATAAAAATCTTTTAAAACGCTCGAAACATTTAACAAATGAAATTTCAATATCTTCTTCTTTCACAATCGTCGCTCACCGCCTGTCGTCCCAATTTTTCGACTGCCTGTTTCGCAACGATATTTTCGCTGTCGTCTGTCGTTCTGTCGCTCTGTCGTCGGAATTGTGTTTAAGCCTTTAATTGTGATCAAGAGCCGTTGCTCAGGGTAAAAAATGTGTAATTGCATTTTCTTACCCTGAGAAAGTTTTTGTCGTTCGTTCTGAACGTGTTTAAACTCGTCCAAAATATTTTTGCCGGATGGTGGCTTAAAAATTTTAATTTTACAAATAACAGCCACCGTCTTGGCGTTTGAAAATCCGCATATACATTCAAAGTATTTCGTTGCGCGCATTGCTTATGCTGAAAGCTTTCGCGATATGTATGTATACATACTTATGCACACACATACTGTATGTTTCCCGACGAATTGTCTTTTGATTTATTTTTCATTTTGTATGTTGCATTTACAAATTTTGTTGAAGGCAAAATTTGTCGTGGGTGTATTTTTCGAACCTTAAAATTTTTGACATTTAATACTTTTGTTTTTCTGGGAGTCTACAGGAATACCGGTTACCATACATACGTATATTTGTGTGTACCACAATTTGTATTGGCTTTGGGTATGTAACAGCTAGCATTCCTCCTTTGATCCCCTTTCCATCCAGCCCCTGAAAAATTTATCGATAATCCTGTTAAACTCACTCGGTGCGGTCTTGGTTTCGAATAAGAGGCGATTCATGATATATGGCTCTCGGTTGAAATCGTCTGAATTTTTACACTCTCCCTGGTCCATTTTTACGTGAAGATAATCCTTAAAAAGATCTAATTGGCAGAAGTACGAAGAATTCCGAAGGTTATTAAGAATTTCGTCCATTCGTCTAATTGGATAATATCCTGATTGAAGTTGCGGGTTCACACACATCTTGTAATCGACAAGAATGCATACTTTCCCACCTGGTTTTGGTATGCAGACGAGTGGTGACCCCAATCAGTGCGATCAACATTAGATGCCAACAGGCTCAAGGGCATCAAGCTCTCTATTGGCACATCACGGACAAAAACTGGTTTGGCATGCAGGCTCGAAGGGGAAAAAACATGTGACTTCAGGAATTCATCCAACTCTTTGTTCGAATATTGAAGCATATATTCTGAGGATATTATTAATTGAATTAATATGTGGCTCGATTGTCATATTAGAGTTTGAGCGATCTAATTCCTTTTGTATATCGTTACAAATTTTCTCGCTATTGCAATTGCAAACTGCAATGTTAATCGCCTGGTGTTATATACCAGATATTATAAAACCGAGAGGGAGACTTTCCATATTGCGATCAGCTTCCAGTGGGGCATACGTTTACAAGAGTAAAGAAAATCAATTGACCACAGCTCGAAAGTAGGTCAGTGGGTCAGAATGCAAGTTCACCACGATCAGCTGGCCTTCTCAGTAGATAATTTGGGTATCAGTGACTGCTGTTTGTGGCTGGCGATCTGAGGAGGATCGTTTTCAGCAACTTCCACTCACTTGAGTAAGAGCGTAGGGTGTTTTTGTTCTTCGGGTTGGAAGATGAGACGCTCGGTTGTCAGCACATAAATTGATCTGGACTGAATGGGGTCTCCAGAAACAATACTGTGCTGTTCGTATTGTGGTTGACTCGTTGTTTTTAGTTGAGCGCGCATGAAAGAACGTCAATGGTGGAGTGGACGGATACAATAGTCACGGTTTTGTCTTGTGTTTTTCTTATTTTTGATTTTACTTTCGATTCCCTTCCTTTTTCTTTATTTCTCTGCCTATTTCCCAACTATTGTAAAACAAAGGTGGCTTCCAGGAGGCATCCACCGCCCTTTCAAGGAAAAAAACTCTAAAATTTTCAACCCTTCGACTTTATTGTCCTATAAGAAAATTACTTTTAACTTACAAAACGAATCGCACGCTTTTAATTAATTAAAACAGATCACTTCAAATAATTTCCCTACTACTTTATTTTATCAAAAATAAATTCGCTTGAAACAAACTGTTTTCACGTCTTTACTCGGATACTTTAAGTAAAAACAAGAGCAAGATCTTCATTAGCAGAAACTTTTTTTAAAAGACCGTTTCTTGGGAGATGCAGGAAATTGCATTTTTTCAATGGGCTCGGTCGTTGTTTCTTATGACATATTGCTCCGAACTTCGGTGTTTTAATTATGTTAGGTTCACTTTACCATTTCAAATTAATTTTATATAAATTTAAAACTAAACATTTTAATTATCATAAAAGCATTATTCTATTCTTCTGATTTTTAATTTAAAGTTTAGGTCTAATCCGGGATTTGGCATTAGAGCTGGATACTGCGCAGTTGGTTCGCTACCGGATAGGAGGTGTTTGGAGTTGCATTCCAATATGCTCGTTCTTTTATCTATCCTTTAATAATCGCCACCATAAACCGTTTTAGGGATTTGGTAACAAGATGATCGAAACATTATATCAGTTTTTTTATGCAGCATTCCAAGGTGGAGTTCTTTAAGGCTTGAACGTGGCTAAAGAGTAAACCCAGCACTAGAATCTACATCGAACGATGTGGACGATTTTAAATATTAATAGTTACAAAATATTTTGAATGATCGTATGTAAAATGTTCTTGCTCAAAAATATCCACTACATTGAAAATACCATAATTTTCCACATTTTCTCCAATATTGCTAATGGTATGGAGTGGTTTTAAATGTAATAATTGTACTGGCCTTGAAGAAGTCAATCAACGTATGCACACCCTTTGCACATGACCTGATTTACAATAACGTTTATTTTTATCTAATTACAAGCCATCAATTCGTAATTCTCAAAAACTCGAACGTGGTTTTGAGCGCGATTGAAAGTTCTTTGAATTATTGCAAACTTCTTGAATATCCCTAACGGTGAGAAGATGAATTGTTGCTACGTAAAGCTCTTTAAATTTTATTTATTCCTGTGGCATTTGAAGTGTTTAGTTTGAAAGATTATTTTGATTCGAGGAGTAGACTATTTAATTTTGAAGCTTTGATATCTAATGTTTTTTACTAGCTCCTCAAAAGTTGAACCGTCGCACTGTAAAACTTTTTTCCTCATTGAATTGTCATGAAGTCCTCGTATAAATTGTGCTCGAAGAAATATATTGACAATGCTACTTTTACAAGCGCAGGGCGAAACAAAATCGTAGTCTCCTATATCTCCACGAAGAGTAGTTACGTAATCAGCAATTGACTGACCATCCTGTTAATTTGATATCAGGAATGTATGCTGGGCCACCAGTACACTTATTTTTAGGACATAAATGCCCCTCTATAACCGCCGTGAGCTCCCCGTAAGACAGCTCAGTTGATTTTTTTTATGAAATTCTAGAAACAACAATTAGCTGGTAATGACTCGACCCGATTGAATTTAGTAGCACCTGACTACAGTCTTGTTTGAGAACACCCCCTCATTGATAAATAATTTTCCCCTAAAGAAACAAAATTCTCGAAATTTGGAATCAAAGAAATTTTGCTGGTACCCTATAGTATTGCGAACACAGGGACTAAGATAAATTCAGGCAAAATAGTGTCACTACTAGTCTAGTCGAGTACTTCTGTACGCTGTCGACGAACCTGTAATACCTGTGTAGAGCAAAGGACCAGTTGACCCTATGTCAAACTGGTCAAGGCGGATGTACTAGTCCTACCGTTGAGGTTGACTGAACCAGTGCTATGATTTAGATGCGATGAATTGCTAACCTCACAAATATTTTTCATCATACACAAATTATTTGCGGGGTTGTTGTAATGCAACACGAGTCGGGCTGCTCCAAAAGGAAGTACCTAAAATGAAATGGAACGGGACCGCTATTTGAGCGGGCATAAACATGAGCTCCTCTGGGGATTGTTCCAGATTAAAAGCCGGTTGTGGTTGATAGTTTCAATCTTGCTTGCTTTGTTATTATTTTCTTCTCAACCAGCGTTATAATAATCCCGTAGGAAAAATCCAAGATCATCAGAAGCAATTTGGCATCAGAGATCAGACTAAATTCTAATGTTAACAATAAAATTTTCGTTGCGAAACAACGCCTACCTAGCTATAGTTTTCTAAGCTCAGCAAGGTATCAATAGCTGGGAACCATGTAAAACAAATTACCCGATGTACACGTTGGCTGGTCCCGCGTTCAGAAAGTGTGTGACCAGATACAGACGCGTCACCACAAAGTTACTGTCATGTATCCTTGTCCCAATAATCCACTTGGGACTGTAGGTACTCTTGTAGCAGGAACCCTTTCGAGTAATTGTTTCTGGCTATCGCTGAATTCTCGCAGCAATTGCGCAAACTGTTCAGCATCTATTTTGAAATTTTCTCATACAATTGAGGATGATGAAATTACTCACTATAAAGTTGAATGCAAAAGTAATTCATCTCACACTACTGTACGCGGATGTTTAATTAATCGTGTAATTAAAATCCCATCCTCGTCGTCAATTCTTTGTTGTGACCCAGAAAGGTTTTCGGAGGGAACGAATGAAAAGATGTATTTTCACGTGTTGAACTTATTTAATGAATATGCTTCTACCTGAGTCACAGCTCAGCAACTTACAACTAATTGACATGTTAGTACTTAACCTATAAGAATCCAATGACTGCTGGTTGAACTTAAGCTAAAGCCACAACAACATGGCATAGTTGGCGACAGTTGCCATTTTCTTACTTTATTTCTTATGAAACTGCAACAAAAGAATTTCCATAATTTTCCCCTTTTGATTTTGGTTTTCAGTAAGTTAAAAATAGTAAGTAGACTTTTTGACTTATGTTTTGGAGGAATAACGGATATTTTTTAATAAGCACCGGATTTCCTATATGGCTAACTGTCAAATGAGGTGTCTGTTGTTATAAGTGTCAATGACATTTTTATTCGTTAAGGTCTACCAAATTATCATGGAAAGATCTAAACCACTGTAACGATTCCAAATTATGAAAATTTATTTCTGCATCCAGTTATAAGAATTTAAGAGCACTTCGTGAAGAATATCGCAGGTTTTGAAGCCAGCGTTGTTAAAGACCACAATTTGTCGATTCAAAGACATACGCAAGAGCTTAGGTGTTGTTCGTCCTCGATTTGGAATATTTTACGGAAGGTTCTCGACGTTAAGGCTTACAAGATCTAATTGATGCAAGAATTGAAGCAGCATGACGGTCGTTTGCCAAGGATGGTTACTGATTGGGGTCAAAATCAATTACAAATTGAACCTTTAATTTTTGGCGAAATTTTGTTGAACGATGAATCTCATTTCTGGTGGAGTGGGTAATTAAATAAACATAATTGTCGTATTTGGTGTGATGAGAATCCTTAAGTAATGCAAGTGATGGCTTTGTATCCATAGAAATGCGCTGTTTGGTACAGTATATGGGCGGACCACATCACCGGTACATATTTCTTCAAAACAGAACATGGTAAAACCGTCAATTGTGATTGGAACAGAGCAGATTTCCTTTTATATTGTCTGCTACAAGATTTGGAAACATATTACTCAAATTCGGGTGTCATGGATATTAGCAAACCCAAACAGACGTAATCCGCGTAATCTAGATTATGATTGCCAATGTATGTCGGGTAAGTTATAAAGACATCCTTTACAGTGTGGCGAATAAAAAAAATTTTCGTTTGGCACTATATAGTGGATATGATAAATGCTCTTATTCTGTTAGAACTTTCAAAAACATTCGGTTCTATAAATCACTCACACCTTCAAATTAGTAACTAATGTTAGATTTTCTAGCTCGGTATCCAATCTCATTCAATCCTATTGTCGTGCCCCTTGAGCAATCGAATTAACGAATCCAATAATTAAAAACGATACTCGAATTTCTTTTAACACAGTTTCTTTATTAAACCATAAACCAAACTGACCTATCTTAATACCTTTTAAAAGCAAAACCAATCTGAACCGAACTCTAACTTGATATCGCGATGAGTGATAACTGAGCGGCTAAAAAATACTACAGGCACTCGCCAGTCCAGTCATTGGTCTTTTATGCACCAATATTCGGAAGTAGACTTTACTTAACAACGCGGATGTAAACAAACGACAACAACCTTGCCGTTTGTTCTACCGGTTGCAGCACCTGAGTCGCTCAGTAGTAAACAATCGCTTTACATAATAATTACCATGCGAAGGTTAATTATTATTGTAATCGTCGATTGCTCCACTAAGCGCTCATCGCAGCCAGCTGTTGAGCTAATCAGCAAAATAACCGACTGTTGCAGAACAGTACAATGCGACGTTACTGTTTAGCAATTGCTAATTATTTCACTAAAATGCTCCCTTGGCTGCTGGAAGAATCTTCCGTATATTGGTCCATAACATCCCTCCCACCTTGGAAAAACTAGTTTCCGTCGGGAACTAGATGTGGAGAGTGCTGGAAGAATCTTCCGTATATTGGGCCATAACACTATGTTTTTGGTCGACACCAGCAAGTCACGGAAAAAAATTTCTCTACCTTTTTACCACACACTAGTCCTAGTTCCTTACTGGCTCCACTATTATTTTCCCTTTTTATAAATTATCTGCCAAATAATATTATCAATATCCCAAAATAACCCAATAAGATTAATTTGAGTCCTATCAAATCTAATGCAATTTTAATCTATAACTAGGTATGGATACGTCCTCACTGCCTCGTGTTGTACTCAACAATATTGTCTTACCTTATCGCGAAAAAGTATCGAATCTTTGAATTATTGTCAACAGTACACTTACTTTCTTGGTCTAATTAGGTATCTGCGTAAGGATAATGACTCGATAGACTTTACTTAACACTGAAGATACTTTGGCTAAATTACTAACAGTATCTTTTTTTAGTTATGCCAGTGAGATTTGGTGCAAATCTGATTCTGTTTCCCTAGGTATTCTAAACCATGTTTCAGACTTTCCTAGGACTACCCTTGGATGTCCTCTTTTCAATCATATTTTCTGCTTAAAGATTTCTATTTCTTACTTGTATTACTTCTTTTGGAAGATCACCTTATGTATATGAAAAATTGCAATTCTCCCAAACTTCAAATGTTAGTCTATCTGCGTCTTGTACTAAAATGACTTACCTTTAATGTTGGGAACAGAAAAAGGCGGTGGTATGAAGTACAAGAATGTTTTGTTTAAAATTTTCCTTCTAAGCAAATAAAAAAAAAATCTTTATTTTTTCTTTTCTTCTTAGTTAATATATATATTTGTATGTATGTATAAATGTTGTTTTCATTTTTTTTATATTTTTTCCATAATTTCACTACTTGTTTTACACTTTTAATTGGAGAGTATATTAAGCTACTTTCGTTTAAATTATTTTTACATCCATCTCTATATATAGTTATAAGACCATTGAGCATAATAATAATAATAAAAAAAACAATTAATAAAGTAAAGTATCGAAGTTCTGAACTCACATCGAAACTGTCAAACAATATTCCACATTGGAGACCTCTTATGGATTTTATGCTATAAAAGTTCGATTTCTTATAGGATATACCATCTTATATTTTCGACAGGATTTTTGTCCTTTTAAGACATGCGAGTAAATATACTTAAATATAACAGTTTTAAAGTAATTTCTCGGATTAAAGCCTCCATACGGGCCTAACAGTCAACAGCTGAAGGATTAATGATGGGCGTAAATCAGTACTATTTAGGTACCTAGATTGTAAAAAGATGCTTCAAAGTGTCTGGGAAAAAGAATCATTACATGTGTTTCCGTTGATTCTAGAAGGGAACCAACCGGGCACTTAAAAGACTAACCATATCGAATCTCCATACGGCACCATAAATAAAACTGTTACTCTTCGATCCAAACGTCAGTTTAAGAGATTTCATGGAAAAATAAATAAATTAAGAAATATTTCTTATCCTAGTTTTCCCCCAGATGTCTTAAATTAAAAAAAAATCCATTTTCATCAATCCAAAAACGAAATACGAAATGCAGTAGTTAATCACCACATCTTATACGCCCCGACAACACCACCATAAATGTCACGTAATGTTATTTTATGTCTTAACAAACGCCCAGACCATTGTGTCCTGTACCCTCTACTAATTTGGAAAGAAATAAATCTAGGAATGTAGCTCGTTATTTGTCCATTGTATTTATGGAAACACCTCGACACTAAGTAAAGGACACACGAGCAACAACAATAACAACAACAAAAAGTATCTCAACAATCAACCATAGTTTGCCTCCACTCTCTATTAGGAAAGTCCAAAGGCTGAAGTTGAATGGCGCACCGGAGGAGAGATTCCATAAAAATCGCGTGCTGAATACTCCCTGGAAGAGAGAATTTGTCAAATGGGAAAACATTAATTAGAACTTGGGTCGTAACCCAAGAGTAGTCACTGAATTATTGTGATCTTACAGGATGTATGTGCTCCTGGGGGAAGTATTGAACTTAGGTACGAATAAGCTTGTATTTGTCTCTAGGTATACCACGAAATGGGGATTATATGGTATGGAGTCCATTACTTGTAAAGAGCTTAGACCCATTAATCTAGAGCAGGACCGTAAAACAAAAGCAATTATTTCTCCTTCTCATAATATTTATTAGCGCATTCAACGAGAACAAATGGCCTTCTTTTAATTGCTCTCCTCTCCAGGCTATTTGAAATCTGCAACTGAAGTGTAAATTTTTGAAGTGGTAACGTCTTGAACAATTCTACTTGAAAGTATTGATGATTTGCGGCGTAAGTTTTATTTCTAATAGTTTGCTCGAATAGAAATAGAAAAAAGTCAATTATGGGTGTTAAGAATTTACTAATTCGCGTCCTTAAAATGTGAATTTCTGGAAACATGAAGTTTTAAGTATTTTTGTTGAGAATTAACACTTTCATGGCCGCATTCTTCACGCAAGCTTTCTTTCGACGAGTCGGCACTTTTTGCTGCCAATCCGACCATATCCGATTTGAATGAAACTTTCAGTTTGTAGGGGATACCAAAATAGTTCACCCATCTTTTTTGGTTTTTCTCCACCACCAGAGGGGCGCTAAGGGAGTTAGAATTTTCGTGATTTTACGATGAAATGTCATTTTCAAAAAATCGTATCTCGAGAATGCAGCAACAGATTTTTCTGACTGAAACCTCAAATGAAGCATAATGCTTTATTTTTTTCCTAAAAGAATATAGCAGCACCTAACGCGGTAGTAATAGATTTTTTTTGAAAATAGTATTATTTACTATTGAGGACTTCTAGCACTTTTTTTTTGTATTTTCATTTTGAAGCTACATATCTGGCTTATTTATCTATGTTCAAGAAATGGGTTGGTGTTCGGCTTCGTTTTGGAGATATGAAGTCATGAGGATATGAAACTCACCGCATACCCAAAGTAACCTGCATAGGATACTTTTTTTTCTACTGTATTTTTCTTTGGAAGCTCGAAGCCCTATCTATCGATGTACAAAAAATTTCGATAGTATTCGTCCTCTTTTTGAGATATAAATTTTTAAACTGTCTGTATACTTAAATTGACCGCGCTGAGAGGCACGTATTTTTTTTTCTTTGGACCTCACACACATTTTTTTTTGTTTTGTTTTTTTTTTTTTGAAGCTATATGGCTTATCCTACCTACGTGCAAAATATTGGGATGGTGTGTTCGGCTTTGTTGGAACAAGGTGGAAAGTAATATAGCGATTTAGCTTTGTTAATTATTCCTAAACGACAGGGAATAATGACTTGTGATTTTTTGTTAAATGGAAGATGACAGATTATAGATAATGTTGCAAAATTTAGCAGCAGAAAGATGACGTTTAAAGTTTTGTAATGACCGATGAAACGTAATTATCGAACTAAAAAATGATTTCAAAAATTTTTTAAAAATCCGAAAACTTGGAGCTTTTATCACCACCCCCACCTTCCCTCCCAGCTACTCCCACCCGTAGCTATTTTGGGAAAAGAGAATTATATAAATCCATCCAACATTTACATAGAAATATCGATTTTGGTGTATCAAGATAATTTTAGGTTACCCGAAAAAAGCTTCATTTGGTCGTCTTCCAGTACAGAAAAAACTCAATGCAATTTTTAAATATGAACGTCAAAGCTTGTTAATAGAATGAAATCGCATCTACATTTTATCCCCAAATCACATATCTAATTAGTTTTTTAATCCGATAATTACTTTCTGAAATAACTCGAAAGGAAAAGGAACTAGCAATTTTTAGAGTGGAAAATGGGCGTTTTTTGAGTAAAAAAATTACTTTAGTTTAATATCGTGTTTACGAACAACCGTTACGTCAGCGAAATTTGCCACCCAATCAAAAAACGTTCACAAAAAACTGCTAATGCATTCGAAAGAAAGAACGTGCAAAATATATGCAAAATGAAGGAAGAAGTTGTATATGAACAAAAAACAAAAACGGTAAAAACGTCGAAGTTTACAGAATAAAAAATGTAAAAAGAAACTCTTTTTACAAGTGAAAATCTTTAAGACAAGAAATTTCTTTACAGAAAAGTGTGTTTCGAATCAGCAGGTACCGTATTACTCATCAGTACGGCTTGGCTCCTGCCTACCGTATACGCCAGTAAAGATCGCGTTTTGAGTCGATTTTGACTAAATTCGCTGTGAATTTATGTCATAGCAAAACTCTCTAAAAAAAGTATCCCACTACTTGATCACATTCTCTTGCCTCTTCAATTTGATACCCCATATGCCCCATTTTCGATAACCCCTATGAGGGTGGAACTTTTCAGTACATTAAAACCGTATAGGACTTATCGTTTTCACAGAATACGGAAATATCAAAAAAAATTATATGGCAAATTAAATTAAATTAAAACAATTGCAGTGAATAAGTTTCGGAAAAAATTTCTAGGTTGGCAGGCTATATGTACATGTGGACAAAGAAGTGCACCGTTTGTGTGAAAAGATACAATGAACACTGAAGTTTATGTGAAGGAATGCCTGCAAAAGCTACTTTTGCCAAGAAAACATACAAGGCCTTTCAACGGCCTTTCCAACGATTGTTCAATCAGCCCCCCCCCCCATCTCCCATCAAGAATTATGGTTGTCTAAACTAAAAATTTCGGATTTTCTTACCTTTTTTTAAATTAACGTCTATTAGTTTTGTAAAAAGGTCATTAACATAACTTTTTTTTTGTAAAAACTGTGAACTGTAGACTCTTTAATGTGACCTTTTACATCCAATGTTCTATCTGAAGCCCTTTAAGAGTTATTAGCTCCAAACCTATTCTCAAACCTCTTTTCAAACCCATTCTCAACGATAATTAGTTCCCTTAGCACATCATTTTAAAAAATATCGTCTAATTTCGGTGTGATCTGAATAGGTTATAAGTTAATAACTGTTTAACGGCTACAGTTAACACATAAGGTGATATAGGTCAACTTAAAGAGGAGGGTCTACAGTTTTTATAAAAAAGTTATGTTAACGACATTTTTGCTAAAATAATATAGGTTAGATTTAAAAAAAAGGTAAAAAAATTCGAAATTTTTAGTTTTGACAACCATAATTCTTGATGAAAGATGGGTATATGGCTGATTGAGCAGTCGTTAGAAATACCGTGAAGTTTTGCATACAATGAGCTCTTAACTGTGACCGTACGCCCAGTAGTTCTTAAAATACAGGGTGTTTTGTTAAAAACAAGCTTTTTTTCTTAATCACCATGTAACTCCTAAACTGATATGCTCCCCCCCCCCCCCCTGCCATACAATTTTTGGTTCGTCTAGGTGAATACTATCACCTCCTGCTCTATTGACCTCCTAGTGGGAAACACCCTGTATATGCCAGTGTGTAAAACTGAGAAAAGTTTGGTTTGAATGACTCCTGCAGTTGGTGCCCCAAGCTACTGTTCTATTAAAAAATGACTTTTTGTAAAAAAAGTATATTAAAAAACGACACATAATCCACACCGCTTAATGCGGAAACCTTCCTAGTACCTCACTATAGTACGGCGCTGGATGTTGTTTTTTTTTGCTCAATTTAATTTGAAGTAAGCGACTTACGATGCTGGCTGTTTTTTTTGTGCTCAATTTAATTTGTAAGATGACCCCCACCCCGCGCTCCATAATTTCAATGATAGATCCGCCACTGTATGTATTTAAAGTAGGGCTAAAATTTATATCGAAATTAAGTCTTTGAACTGAACGTTTTTTCTTATCTTGCTAGTTGGGAAGGATAAAGGGCTAAACCGAACTGAAATAATAGCTCTAATTAAACGTTATGATCCCGCACATTTTTTTTTTGCTTTATACGTATTGTGGGGGTACCGATATAAAACAAAATCAATTTTGACTTACTTTTTGGTATGAATCACCGGATCTGAAATAAATAACGCCCTATACCTACTCAATACATATGAATGAATGTGTGTCCCTTGCTAGCAATATACAGAAACTTCAAAGTCATCGCTATAACAAAATTGTCCTTTGGTCTGGTGGAAAAGTACGAGTGGATTTCTTCAGTAGTTAATTAAATGTCAGCAGCAAAAATCAGTAGAAGTACTCCTCCATAAATCATTGCCCTTAACACATCACTGTGTCACTACTCATCACGTTCTTCCTCCCCCACTTATTTCGGTTCACTGAACTAAAATTGCAAGTCACATACTTTCACACCCTGGCACAATGTTCGGGGACAGGAAAAACAACGAACATGGAATGGCAGCTATTTTTCAAGATAAATTCCTTCACCAAGTCTTTTTCAGACTAATTCCTTATACATAAACTACTATCTATAGCTAACTATATAGTAACTAAGTATGTATCTATGTATGTACAAAGTCAGAGGAAGTATATGTTCACATTTGGGGTATGGAGGAGCTTGTGAGTTCTTCCTGAGATCAGACAATACGCAATTTACGGACGAATAGGCAACCAATTAAATCGTGGTCTTGTGATGGTCGAAAGAACATCTTCCTTGACTTACTTACTGACAGATTTGAAAGATGCCGCAAATTGAGTTTGCGAGAAGTTGACCATTTTAAGGAACCTTCAAGTATAGTTCCTTCTGCGTAGTTCTTTATCAACACAATCAAATTGCTTTTGGTAAAAATGACACGTAGGACTTTTGTTTCAAAGTTTGCCTATGTTTTATAAGAATTGGTGATTGTTGTGGAGCCATGCACACGAGTATAATTTGGCAAATTTTGTTAACGAAGTTATGATAATAATCGGAAACATTGTTATGGTAACTGTTCTTATCAAAATATTGTCTATTTGATGTTGATGTAAGGATGCTCAGGATATTCTAGCTGTGGAAATTCCACTCTATATGATACGAGTATATAAACCTATAACCCCTAATCCTTTCCCTATATCGTTCCTGCCGTGATGTGCTTTGCATCATAAGGTATCCCCTGAGCTTGGCTTAATAATATAAAAGAAAAACAAACAAAATATAGTCTAGGTATATTATAATAAATACAGGACCATACACCATTCGGCAAAAAATGACAAAAGAGGTCAATGCGTACATAAATTTAGGCAGTGGTCGAACCACAAATTTGAACGCATAACAAATTAAACACCTGTTCATGTATCTTCGCAACTACGCAAACTGGAGCTATCATTGAAATGTTACAAAATCTCCGGTAGATTTTTGCTAAGCTAGTTATCTCCTTTAGCTCCACAAATGTGGTCCACTTTATACACCTTTAATTAACAATATTATTACAAATTTACAGAAAACTGAGATTTCCCTTCAAAAACTCAACAACCACAGAAGCAACTTTTGCTCTGACTCAGCTGAGAGTTTTTGTCCGGCACTTTCTAGTGCTTCACTTCAAGTAAAATTTTGTTCTAATTTTTGTTAAAAATTTTAAATACGTCTGACTGCCTGTGGAAGCTAAGGAACTTTGCCCAAAATTACTGGTAGACTATTTTCCAGTATGAACAGTAGCTTAGGCATTAGGCCAATTGACATTTAATTACTTCTAACTTACCCATATACTTCAGGAGCATAGTATAAAACTTAGAACTACCTTGAGGCTGCCATGTATTATTGAAACCGTCCATTCCATGGTTTGAAAATAATATCGCAAATAAAGCAAAATAGTATATTTAACGAATATGTGGGAAAAAAATTTAGGAGAGTTAATTCTCGTTAAAAATTTTTCAATTCATTTTAACTGCTAATATGCATTTTTCGTCTTAAATTGTATAATTTTGTCGCATGTTGGGTTTCTGTCCTTTACGCTAGATATCTCTTATGTGGTATGTGGTCTATGTCAAGGCTAATTTTATATAAATTTTCTCACTTTTAAGACACAAACCGACGTATGAGTAAATTTTATTGCCTACAGGCCCGCTGTTATTTAAGTTGAAACTTTTTCTGAGTACTGACTCCTCCTAAGAGAGTTTGGTTATCAACCAATTGCAGTGGAAGGCGTTTTAGAAATTAAAATTTTCTATCTTTTATAAATTTTTGACTTCGCACCAATTTTTTTGTAAAGAAAAATGCCGCGGGTATACTTTTTCAACTATAACGTGATGCTTATGACAGACATTGGGTATCGATATCTATATATTCAAATCGGTATATTTCGAATATGTAGATATTGAAGTATCTCTTTTGCACAACAAGAACAAATACAAAGGATTGGGACTATAAATAATAATGCCGATGAACATTCAAAATTAGTGGTTTATCTCACAATGCGTCTAATTTAATACACTATTCCAAATTCAAGCGGAAATATATTCCGGAGATTTCAGAATTCACTAATATAACTTAAGATGATTACAATTTCAACTATGCCGCTTAATAAATAAATAAAATTTCACGTATGTATCAACTTAACTAAAACAAATTATACTGATTTCGGCTAATATTTAAAAAGTTCACCTTTTAGGAATGGCACCAATATATGTATATATGTGTATAAATATAATTAATAAATGTGATATGTAAAATGAGATATGATATAAATTATTAATCAAAACGTACTTACCTGTTTCAAATATGAAATCGACATTATGGCGTTGGTAAGTAGATAGTTAATTATCTTGTTCTAGTCGTGTCCCGAAGCAAGATACTTTACTTCAGTCGGGACCCAAAGCAAAGTTGTATTTTGTATGTAGAATTCTTATTCTCCTTGTTCCCCGGAATAAGATACTTCACTTCAGTCGAGACCCAACGCAAAGTTGTATTAGTAGAAATTATTCTAGTCGGTACCCAGAATAAATATCTATATCTCAGTCGAGACCCAAGATGAATTTTGATATTAGTAGTGTTATTCTAGTCGCTACCCAGAATAAGTATATTTATCTCAGTCGAGACCCAAGGTAAAGTGATTAGGCTAACCAAATTTATACCAGTCGAAACCCAGAATAAATATCTTTATCTCAGTCGGTACCCAAGATAAAGTAAATGTGTTAGTACGATTTATTCCAGTCGAGACACAAAGTAAAGTTGTATTAGTAGTAATTATTCTAGTCGGTACCCAGAATAAATATCTTTATCTCAGTCGAGACCCAAGATAACGGTTGGGGATTAGTAAGTGTTATTTAAGTCACTACCCAGAATAATTATCTTTATCTCTGTCGGTACCCAAGATAAAGTTGTTAAGTTAGTAAATTTTATACCATTCGAGACCCAGAATAATTCTTAGTCAATACCCAAAATGAAGTGAATTGGTTTGTAAGATTTATACAGTCAAGACCCGGAATAAATGTCTTTGTCTCAACCCAAGATACAGTAAATTTGTTAGTACGATTGATTCCAGTCGATACCCAAGAGAACGTTATTGAGATAGAAGAATTTATTCCAGTCGAGATCCAGAATAAATATTTTTATCTTAAGCAATACCCAAATTAAAGTGAATTGATTAGTAAAATTTATTCCAGTCGAGACCCGGAATAATTATCCTTATCTCGACTAAGATAAAGTTATTATGTTAGTCTCTTTATTCTAGTCGTTACCCAGAATAAAGTGAATTTGATAATTATTTTCAGTTATTACCACTACCAAGTTATTACCACACCAAGTCGATTCCGATGTATGCTAGATGCAAAAAGAGAAAGATTCAAGTTGGCCTGCGACTTATATTGCTTGTGATATCGCACGGAACCAATAAATTGGCAACAGAAAAGTCTGTTGATATTAGCAGCTGTGCGCGGGTCAGAAGAGTACATTGACCCTAGCAGATGTGTGTAGCAAGTACAAAGTATGGTCACATAACGACGAAAAAAAGTCTTTATATATGTGGCCATTCCTAAATTGTTTACGAGTACCTACTAATAGATTTTAATGTTTTTTTGCTAATTTATCATTTGCTGACAATAATAATAAAAATATGTGGATGTCGATGTGGAATTCATTAGATTGTGTGGAACGAGTTTCCAGTTGGTAAAGTGTGCATCCTTTGCACAATACTGTTGGCTGCCCTGCAAGTATACTGCATTTCCGACTCCTCAACTTTAAAAAGACATGACATCTGACGTTCATTGTATATTTGTGCTTTTGTCCCTAATGACCTGATGATAGCCTGTTCGGGGATAAATTTTCTTTATTAGGTAAGTGTCAAGACTTATATAAATTTAAATAATCATTCTTTGTGGTTCTTTTGACCTTTTTCTTTTCAGCATACGTCTGAAAAGAATCAAGTGGCAGAAATTTGATACGCCTCGTCGCGTTGTGGAAGTTCGACCTCGATCCGTGAGAGACATAAAAGCGGATATTGACATGACAAACCGTACTTAGATATTTCAATTCAATTGCAAATGGCAAAAATCAATTGTAAATATATGACAAATTCGAGATTTGGATCGAAAAAAGAAAAAAATGCGCTATCGTGCAATGTTGAAGTGTAAAATGTATGGTCGGATGTGACCTCTTAATTCACAAATTTGTGTGAAACGAAGAATAGTGCGGCCGAAGTTTTATTTAAAAATTTCAAAATTGTAATCGAATAAATTATTAACTGAATTTTGTTTTTAAGTGGTGAATTTACAATTAGTTGACAACCAAATGCTCATAAATTTAAAATAACACCGTCAAAGTAATAAGTTATCAAAAGAAAATTTTGAAACAGTTTTCTTGAAAGTCCAAAACAGCCAAAAAAAATCACTATTTTCGATTTGAGCGGACTCTAAACATTAATAAATTTCACTGAAGTTTTGCATAGAAGTTTAAATCATATTAGCTAACAAATTCTTAATGAGCATGCAGACAATTTTCTAAATCCATACACTTTTCGGCCACCCTAAATATACTCAAAATTTTCCTCTTATACATTAATCAGGATACTACTTTTATGCCTTAGACACACAGCACTCTTAATCAAGAAATAACAAACGACTCATTAGTCTATAATGATTCATTATAACTGTGGACACACAGCCATTTCTTTAATTAAGTTGTGCTGTCAAACTGGTTTTGATGAACTTATCACCTTGAAGAAGCAATATGGATCGAATTAACGCGATAAACTTTGTTTTCATTTATTTTATTTTCAATTTAACAATTTCCAAATGAGAAAAACATTATATTTAAAAAAATATTAATAATATAATTTGTGATTTGAATTTCTTTGCATTTCTTCTTCTTATTTTTCAAATCGGCAGATGCACAGCGGAGCTCCAGATTTACATTATATGCAAATCTAACACATTTTTCCTCATTATAGCTATAATGAAGGAGGAAAACACTTCATTAGTGTACTTCATTATCATCTGATTTTCGAGCTATAATGACGTACTATATACTATGTAACACACGGCATTTTAATGAATGGTTAGTACAAATGATTCATTAGTTCCTGCTGTGTGTCTAGGGTATAATACTTTGGGAACAATAATTACACAAATAAAGGAATTGTGAATACAAAAAAAATACAAAATCGAAGGATTCTTGTTTCAGAATATTCAAGGATCAAAAACTCAACTCTTATTCTTGAAAAATTTTGTTGGGTGAAATTTTTTCGGTTCTGCAAAACTTTAGTTCATCCCCTTTAAAATGATACCAAATTCATTAAATTTGGCTAAGTACTTCCGGAGCTATAGATCTTTACAACGACATTTCACGAAAGTTTGAATTGTCTATCTTGCGAAGTACGAGGAAAGAGATACTGAAAAATCTGGATATTACATAAGCCATTTAAACAAGCTAAATTTAAAAAAAATCCGTTATGGTCGAACAGAAAGTGCTGGACGATTTTGTGTGGAATGACCCTATATGTACAATGTACGTATACTATGTATGTAGTGTTACGAAACTGACTAGCTATAGGCCTACCAAAGGAAGTAGTGATGGGGAAGAGGAAGAGCCGCGAATCTCAAAACTTATTTAATTTAGCATAAAAATCATCATCATAGGTTAGCTAGGATATTTTAATTGTTTTCTTAAAAACTCTATGTCTTCAATAATGGAACTTAAGAAATAAAAAACTTAAGAAATAAAACTCGAAAATAGCAACGATCCCCTGAGCTTGGCGTAATAATATAAAAAAAAAGAACAAAAATATATATAAGCTATAATTACCTTAAATTTAATGAACATATTAAATTTTTTACGCTTTATGTTATCCTGCATCTGTTTAATTAGTTTGTTCATTTTATCTTGTCCCATAATAATTACGTATGTATATAACACCGCCATCAAGGCTAAGTTTCAATTGCCTTAGATTCTCTTGCACTTTATTCACTTTTCAAACACGTGATCTGAGTAAAGGAGGTACACTGAAATCAATATATGATTAAGGATTAGACAACACGACAATGAAGCATAAGTATTCGGGAAAGTCCCCAAGTGATGGACGTATCTCATTAAGAGTAGACATACAGATGTCTCATGACGGATAATAAGTAGTGTAGTCCTTTCATATTGCAGGGGAAGTATATATATTACTTATATATGTACCTACACATCCTCATATAACCGTACACATCTTATAGAGGCAATTAACAACATGAACCGAAGCACGGACACAAATCTTTTGGCCCTTGCTTAAGATGGGATATTCCCTTGTCCTTGTAATGAATGCTAGGATAACGTGTCTGAGATAGAAGTAAATTATTGCTCATTTCGAAGGACAATTAATTGGAAATAGCTCGTGAGAAACACCTACTGCATTCTAATGGTGTTTGTAGTTTAAGTATCGAAAGATAAAGAGAGATTCTGCTTTAATGTCGTGAAATGAGGCAGTTAGGATTTAAAGGGGACAGTTCTTCTTGGTACAGCTGCTTTCGGAGGTGTACTTTATCAATTCGAGCTTGCGTTTTGTCTTTATACATATTTATTACATGATAAAAATGGTGTCGGTCATAGCCCAATTGGTAAAAACGTATCTCAAAAAATTATTATTATCATTATCGCGACAATCCGAATTCAAGAGTGTGCCAGAGGAGTGAAATTTTCTATGAAAATGAATATACATATTTCTCAAGGTGCCAAGTTTTGTTGGGTAGCTGTGTACACAATTGTTGAGTATTCTGTGGTAGATAACTAACCTGCGAAATTGCTTGAGATAGGACGCTGCGGTGGCTTGAAGGTCTGCTTGAAGCAGGGAACTGGGTACCGGCATAGATAAGTAATACCCAGATTTGGAAACCAATGTTAAAAATCGGCTTCTTATGAGCTAGCCATTATGTATATATCAGCCACCTTAGCTTTTAGCAAAGGCAAAATCTCTGAACATTAACCAGCGTATAGGCCAGCCGAATAAAATTGCTTTCATGCTGCGCTTGAAAAGTAAGAAAAAATTGTGAAAACTATAGAAGTTTTGTCAAGATATTCAAAAACCTAAGCAAATACTTTAACCAAAAAAACGTACAAAAAACCTTGAAAATGTCCCTACATACGGATAGACATTCTTTTACAATACATTCAGGAAATTGGAAAAGCCTCGCACATTACATTTTCTGTTATTGTGCTTAATAAATTACTCAAGTGGAGTTGCTATCAATTTTTAGAGATGTCGAACATTTTTCATCGTAAATTTCACCTTTACTACAAGTGATAGAAACATCTATTATATGTCATATGATAGGAATTCAGAGCTTTAGTGCCTCACGTCGAGATATACTTTTGAAAAAGTTTTCTGGTCCCAAAAAAGGGTTATAAGGTTTCCAGAAGTAGCAAAAACCGAAATTTTTACTGACTTTTCTCAGAACCCTTATATATGTCTTAAGGAATTATTTCAGTTTTAGAAAGGCTAAAAATGCATCTAGTGCCTAGCGTCGGCTTATTTTAATTATTGTACTCCTTTTTCTTGTTTTCTGTGTTTCAACGTATACAGTATTGTTCTATATGTTAAAATACTAAGGAGTTAAGATTTTAATCTTTTCAATTTTTAAACAAACAAAGAAATGAAGGGCATATTTCGGTCTAAGAACTCCTTTAAATTTTAATTATTTTTAATTAATTTGAGGCCAAAAATATATATTTTCTTCCCCTTCTTTCATTTAGTTTGCTTATTTAATCAACAGATGTCTCTAAAAAAAAATTTGTGACTTCACTCAGAAGCGTTAAATGTATTTCATTTCTAACAAATTTGTGGTAATTTATTTTGACTTGCTAAACATTTTTGTGTTTTTAATTTAGTTGAGAGATTCACTTTTTGAACCATTTTAGAAGCGGTAGCAATTTTTCGTAGTTTCACACCGATTTCTATATTTACCATTTTTCCCAATTCAATCAGCTACAAAAAAAAATGTTTTCTCTACTGTCATGATCTGTCATATGTGCATTATAAATTTATACCCAAATAGAGCATGACCAAAGTAGTATATCGTTTCACAATGTTTCTAGCTCCTAATAATACATTTGGGGTAAACAAGGAACGACTTCGTAGAGTCTTAAATTTTATATAGTGATTTGCTCTATTGACAAAAATCAATATTAGCAAGTTTAAAAGTTAGAATTGCTGTAAGACCAATTCTTATAATACCCTTAGATGAATGCACGTATGAAATTTCGAATGGCCACCCATTTGAGCATATTTGATTTTTGTAATGGTTTTCACATAATTATATTTTTAGAACGCTTCGTCGGAAAGAAAAAATGATATTACCAATTTTATACAATTTCATATATTCTGAAGAAGTTTTTAGTAAAATAAAATTGTCTGAGACTGATAGTTTTCACACTATCCTTTAAAAACATAAATTTTTATATGGAAACACAAGAACGGGGTTGCACGAATAAAAAAAATAATTTTATTTGCTATTACTATGAAAACACCATGTAGAATATTTTCAGCTGTCTATGTCAACGCTTTCTCAGGCAGTGTCCAAAATATGCAGTGGAAAACGAAGTTTTTGTATGGCAACCCCACGAAGGCTTTGCCCGATTTGCCTAATTTTCGAAGTTATATTTACTTTTTTTTTTTAAGCTCGCGTAGAAAATTTCAGCTCTCTAAGTACACGCGTTCTCGAGTTTTCGTGCACTCGGGCGGACGGAGGAACAGACAGACGGACATGTCAAAATCAAAATAACTTGTAATATTATGAGTGGGTGTCCAGTCCAATTTGCTCTATCTTCATTATTTCTGTGCGTTACAAACGGAATGACAAACACAGTATACGCTATAGATTACATCTAGGGTACGAAAATCAAGGACATACTATATAGAACAAAGTTAATAAGTACGCAGTATTTCAGAAACTAGAGTACATAAAAGAAATCCGACTCCAGTGACAGATAGATCGCACTGAAATCCCTTGGTAGCATAGTTTAATTGAAAATGTAAATAAAATGTATTAGAAAAACTTTTAAAATAAATAGCTTTTGTAAATAAAATGCACTAAAAAGTAAAAAAAAAAACATTTTCTCAGTGATGTACACAAGAAAAGTTTAATTGCAAAATAAGACATGCTAGAACTCAGATTATATCTCAAAAGTTTGGGCATCCATAATTATAATCACAATTGTCTAACTGCAACTCATGCCCAATCTCTTAAGATTTAATCTTAGTTCTAGAATTTCTTATTTTGCAATTAAACTTTTCTTGCGTACATCACTGAGAAAATTATTTTTTTACTTTTAGTGCATTTTATTTACAAAAGCTATTTTATTTTAAAAGTTTTATAATATATTTTATTTTCTACTTTTTAGTCATAAATACTATACACTCTCTCGACTCTCGAAACACTACTCTCGAATCCCGACCCTCGACTCTCGACTCTCAAATCTTGACTCTCGATGCTCGTTTCACAAATCTGGACTCTCGAATCTCGACTCTCGTTTCATACCACACACGGCTCAAATTGCACAACCCCAAGGGTGGATGTTACCACCCCACCCTAAAACCCCCAACAGGTAAGAAAATGTTACCCCATCGGAAAGCTCCCCATTCACTCACTCTAAATCAGAAACCCCATGTAAATCCATCCATTTCTACTACCCTAAAACTTTTTCGTCACGAACGTCACTCTCAGGCGCTCAGGCACAAAGATTCTGCGTCTTTACTTTGGCGAACAGAGGAAATAAAAACTCAGCAGCTGAATTATGAAATTAATCAAACTCTTGAAATTTTTCATTTTTAAGCCAGTTGAACAATGAATTAAATAATTTTGATTTACTTGAAGTAATAATATTTCTTGAAGAAAAGTTAATACTGTCGCCTGATGATTACATTTTACCCAAGATTAGTCCATGTAGCCGTGATTAATGATTGATGGGTAATTATGATTGCTTTAAGATGGATTATACCCAACCTCATCAGTACATCAAAAGTAGGTGCTTTCTAAAATTCAATTCTTGCATTGCCATGCATAATCTAGCTTAATCATTTGAATTGCGGAGTCGCGCAGAGCCCTGCAGAAACTGAAACTGAAAATTTACTCTGTAAACTATTATAAATACGCTTAGGGAATGTCATAAAGCATCAGAAATTAAATATACGCTTCCCACGGCGCGTGTTGGCTCGAGCTGATTTGGGGCAAGGTGCCTACCTTTTACTAAATATCCATTCCACCACGAGCCATCTCGCGCGAGCCTCGGCGCGTAGATTCACGAGCTAAGCCATTTAGTTGGCACACATTGTTCACAGACCGTGGGAAGCCAGCTTTAGAAATTTACAGAAAACGTTTCCGAAGAACTTTTATTTGCTTTGGAGTTATTTTCAGATACAATACTTTCATGTGTGTCGTTGTCGGTCTCCAAAAATTTATAATATTTCTAAAGAAAACATTTCCAGTTAATTTCTAAGAAAAAATTGAGGGATGCCCTACATCAGGTCGAGGCTAGAACTGAAAATATCCATATAATTTGCTATCCGGATTATCCGGAATAATTAGGATGAGATTCCTCAAATACGGGTATACGGATAATCCGAATCATAGTATCCTGATCCGAACTATACGGATCCAGACTAAGCAAGGAAGGTTCAAAATATCCTCCACATTGCATTGTTTCATTAAGAAAAAGGAAATTTATATTTTACCAATAAAGCAATGCAATTTGAATGATATTTTGAATTTCTTTTGCTTAGTCTGGATCCTCAGATGCGGATAACTCGGATCCAGATCCGGATAGTTCGGATCTAGTTCCAGATAGTTCGGATCCAGATCCGGATAGTTCGGATGCGGATTTCAGGAATCGGATAGTTTGCAGATCCGGGTATCCAGATATCCGGATATTAGAAAATCCGAAGCCACTTTTCAACTCTATTCGAGGCATTGTTGATTTTACATTTGAGCGAGGCATTGTTGGCTTAACACTTTGGTTACGTCAGCAAATCGGGGCATCATCGAGGCACCGTCGAGGGATCGTCGGAGTATTGTCCAAGCATCGTCGATTTTATATGCGAGGCGTTACAGATTTTTGTTCTATTTGCCCAGTCTTTTAATGTTATTAGTTTGTCTATGCTAAGAGATTATGGCATGAGAACAGAGGAAAGTACGAGGGTAATGATGCAATTAACTGTAGATAGCTTCAAATTGTTTTTGCCGCACATGACTAGGTACCTACCATGACTGTGAGCTAAACTTTTTTCATTAGAACAGATCTCGCCAACCCACACAGTCGGGAATGAAATTTTTCTTAAGCCCTGGATACAATGAGCGCCACGCGTTTTATACGCGCCACAAAATGACTTTGAATCAATAGTTTTCATATATAGATTGATCCAATGATAGCCACGCCACTTTGTGGTGCCACAAAGGATGATTAAACTTTAGGCTTTGTGGCGCGTTGTTTCTTTCTATGTTTGTTCCCTGTTTCATTGTAAGAGAACAAATGATATTATCGAAAATATTTTAAATAAAAAAATTTCACATTTTTGGTAATACCTTTTTCATAAATCTTTAGGGCAAGAATATTTGCTTTAGTTATCATACTTCTTTTTTTTTACTCACTTTTAAACACTTTTCACAATTTTACAGAAATAATCAACACAACTCAGTTACTAAGTTGGAATTGTCTAGTGTAAAAAACGCGACAACAAAATGCATCAAAAAGGCTCCTCTTATATAGCCTCAGTGATTAAAAATCATTCAATATTAGGTGCTTGCAATTCAGAAGTTTTAGTGAGTTGATTTCAGTAATAAAAACTATTTTTCAAGATATAAAAAAATGGGTTGTGGAAGTACCTGCTATTAAAGTATACGAAGACTGTGCAATCTCTAATCGTGCTATTGCTTTAATTGAAATTAAAATACAGCAAAAGATCAGAATCACCCTCCTTGCTGCGGATTCACTAACACGGAGAGTTGGAGATGAGAGTTCTTTGGACACTTAACTTTCCACTCGGAATTCTGTAACTCGGGGAATTTGTGTTGAGAATTACCAAACTCTCTATTCCACTCGAAAAAACTCTCGGCTGGGGTAGTTGTGGAGAAGTAAGAAGAATATTTCTCAACAGACAGTACTGTCTGTTTTTATTGTGTTTTGTGAAGGTACCTAAATACCTCGGATTTTCAAATTAAATTATGGACTCACCGCATAGCCTGGCCATATTTACAAACGAAAGCAAATTATGGAAATCCTTGCAATACTTACAGAAACACATGGATTTTGGTATCTTAAGGTATTACAAATTTTAAATCACACGAAAGTGGTCAATTTGGTCGTCTTCCAGTACAGAAGAGATGCTATAAAAATTTTAGATATACACGTTAAAGCTTGTATGTAGGATTAAATTGCATCCACATTTTATCCTCTAGTTAGATGTGTAATTAGTTTTTGAGTCTGATAAATACCTTTGTCACCTATATTTTTGAACCCTAGACCCTAAGTCAGTAAGAAGAAACCCCAATGCTCTACGACCCTCCCACACAGAGTTAGCCGTACTCCAATAATGCGACACCTCTCACGTTTTCTTTAACTCCCCAAGAATGTTAGAGAATCGTGAATGGACAGTTAGGGAGTTTTAATCGGGGAAAACGAAAATTCTCATCTCCCAAGCTCCCAAATTGAGAATTGAGAAATGAAATTGAAATGAGAAAAGAGAAATTGGAATTCCGAGTGATTAGAACGGTTTTCAGTAATTCAAATTCAAATTGTTTATTCACTATTTTATTACATATAAAGATCAGATCTCATTTACATGTACAAGAAACAGATAATGTATTTAGAAAAAAAAAAGAAAAAAAGGGAAAGAGAATAGCAAGTCTGATCTTAATTATAAGCAAGTGTTAAATTAAATGTATGAGAGCATATAAATATTAACTCAATGAAATATTTTATTTACGTGCTGTACAATTACTTATAAGATGCTAACAATTGGTACCTCAGAGAATAGTTGTAAAATATATATAATACAAGGAAATACAAATCGCTCGAACTTCTTCGAATTATATGCAGATAACAAGAGGAGCAGTAATTTACATATTTTTATAGTGCTCGAAAAGTTCACCCTTGATGGCGGCCAGATTGTTTATTCTTTTGATTCCAAGAGGCAATGAGTTCCAGAGAATAATCACGTGAACATAGAATGATTAGCGATCTTGACCTGAACGATGTGGCAAAATTAAGTTTTTCAAAAAGATACCGAGGCTGCTTGTTGTACATGAAGCAGAAAAGAAAGTGTACTGTGCGGAACTTAAGATATTCATTCAAACTGCAGCCCAAGATATGGTTGGTAAAGGGGGATACATGATCGTATCTACGAAGATTGAAAACGTACCGAACACACGAGTTAAATGCAACATTAAGTTTGCACGAGCATACTGCATTCATACAGCCATACACTACCACTGCATACATAATTAAGGGTACCAGCAAGGTTTTAACAAGCAGATGGCCACAGGCTACGTAAGCCGCCATAGGTTTTACCCACCACAGAGCTGGTAATACTTAAGTAAAAACAAGACTTAAGTACTACTTAAAGTACATTTTCGTTACTTAAGACTTATTACTCAATACTTTTGAAATGCCCTACTTAGTACTTGAACATAAGTACTAGCGTCTATTGTACGTCTTGTGCGTCTTATACTTAAGACTTAGTTTTGTACTTAAGTACCAAGATTTTACTTAAGTATTTCTGAGCCTATTAAGTATCTACAAATATCTAACTCTTCGCAAAAAGAAAACATAATCTCTAGCGCAACTGCTTTTTTGTTGAGTTTTAAAGCACGCAAAGAACTGTCAAACCATGTGCTGCATTCACGCATTAAGGCAGCACCTTAGACAAACTAATAACATACAAATAAGACTGGGCAAGTAAAACAAAAACCAGTAACGTCTCGCTCGAATATAAAATCGACGATGCCTCGTCTTGATGATATAACCACTGACATGTATAATATGGACTGACTGTGTTCATAGAAATACACTGCAGAAAGTGGGCTCGTTTCTATATTGTTGACTTTCGGTCTAAGCACCAAGTACCAACTGAGAGAGAACTAAAAACAACAAATAAATTAATGGATTCGTCGAAATACATGATTTTAAATTAATCATTTTGGGATATTACTGCCATAAAAGCTTTTTTACAAAAGCCAATATATTCATTAGATACGCCGAAGAAATTCTAAATGTTTTATTAAAATCACTTTTCGAGCTGCGTGCTCACTTTTCAACTTCCCGCCAATGATTTTTTTAATGTTGGCACCGACGACGTAAGAACTCTTTTTGACACAAGCAATTGTGCCCACGTGAAATGGAAAAGTAAGCAGTCCATATTATATTCGTAACCAAGGGTAAGCAAGCAATGCCTCGCTCTAATATAAAATCAACGATGCCTCGACCTGATGTAGGCAAGGCCGCAATTTTTTCTTAGAAATTTACTAGAAATTTTTTCCTTAGAATTGTTATCCATGATTGGAGGATAATAGGTGCTTGGGCGGACCTCTAATAGTATTTATGAGTGTGGTAATGAAAGGTGAAAATTTTACTCTACCTTCAGCACCGAAAACTATAAAAAACTATAATTGGTAGCCACTGGTTACTATACATATTATAGTTTTCAAAAGGTATTTATTTATTAATATATGTTAACTGAACTCGATAAACTTTATTATATTACTGCCAACGTACAAAGATTCTAAAAAAATACTTAAAAAGTACTTCAAAAAGTACTCAGTACATTTTATAGACTTAGTACTTAGTTACAAGTACTTTTCATACATGCGGTACTTGTATTTACGCTGAAGTACTGAGCCCTTCGGTACTTGTACTTGTACTTAAGTACTTTTTCTTTGGTACTTGCCCAGCTCTGATCCCAAGTGAGTGCTTTGTTCATAGATAATCCCAAATTCAGACATCAGAGTAGGGAGAATCATATTATTAAGAATAATAGGCGAGAAATCGCGAGTGTCCAATCTAGATTTGTAAATAATAATAGACTGAGATTCCATTGGATTAAGAACCAGGCCATTCAAAAGTGCCCAAGATGAGACGGCTTCCAGATCTTCATTGACTCTGCAAATACCATCCTCTAGTAGCCCAACGAATCGCGACAGGTATAACTGCACATCATCTGCGTACAGGAGTATGTTTGAATACTGGAGTACTGATGCAATATCATTCCAAAATTTTCCATATTTTACTGGTGACAGTTCGAAATTTAATTATTATTTTTTAATTTAATGTTATTAAAAGTGCTGTGCGTAATAAAAATACGTAAACAAAATTGGTTATCCTTTTAACTTTTATAATTAGTTGATTTTAATTACTTCTTTTGGTGAAGTTAATTTGAAAACTCCTAGGTAACAAGAAAACAAAAGACAACAAAAACAGACTATTCACTCAATTGAGAAATCTTCTTCTTCTTTATCCACAAACATCGAAGAATTTGAGAAGTTGAGTGGATAATTCAGCAATTCTCAAATCAAATTCAGAATTCAAAGTGGACAATTAAATGTCAACACATTTCTCATTTCTCCGGCCCCAGGAAGTGATTCTGATCTTTTGTCGTAGCATAGGCATATGTTTTAGTCACATATGTTGACATTTCACCACAAATTGTTCGTACTTTTATATTCACCATATTCATTTTGATTTATCCTTTTCATCAACCACAAGATAAAGTAAAATGAATTTACAATTTACTTCAGAATATACGCCTAAAAGTACGACAAATTTGACAACTGCTTCCAAGGTTGTGACAAAAATTACAAACTATGGTAAATGGATATTCTACCCCAACATAGAGCAATACAAGTGCTTAAATTCGAAATAATATTTCAGTTTTTGTAATGCGAAGTACTAGTTTCAGTTCATTCTAAGTAATTCTAGGCTTGCTGAACTGAATAAAAACAAAAAAAGCAGTAGAAAAGTTCATTTAATTTTGTCGTATATTTTGAGAATAAAGCATAAAAAAATGAAATTAACTTTTCTATCGCTTTTTTTTCCTCAACTTCAGCCAAGCAAACCTTGAATTACGTTGAATTAACTGACGAAAATGGAACTTCACTCACAAAACAAATTCAAAGCTATGCTCTGGGAGTAAAGCACTTGTAATGCTCTAAGTAGGTGTAGAATATCCATTTATTATAGTTTAATAATTTTGTCACAACCTCGGAAGCAGTTGACTAATTTATCGTACTTTTAGGCATATATTCTAACGTTTATTTATAGTGCAAATTCATTTTAGTTCACTTTGTGTGGGATGAAAAGTTTAAATCAAAATGAACTATGGTGAAAATAAAAGAACGTCAAAATTTTGGTGAAATGTTAAAAGTGATGAAAATATACACCTAAGAGTACGACAAAAGATCACAATGAGCACCCTGGACTACAAATGAAACTCGCCGCCCGACGTAACTTCATCTATCTTTTGCACTGATATGTCTTAATATATTACTCCAGTAATGAACCTCTGGTAGGTGGCAATCAACGGACAATTTATTTGAGTTTTTTTTTATACACCTTAAATGTGTACATTTATTTAACACAGGAAATTCCTAAACTCCAAAAATTGTTGCCAAACTTACCAAGCTTTGCGAATTGCCTTAACTAAAATATGTGGACATTCTTAACGCACCTAATCAAGACTGTCAATATGTCAGAAAGGATTCACCCTGTCCCTGTCCAGTATCCTATATACATAAGTATATACAACTTCTTAACGCTTTCAGAATGGATAAAGGCTGATTAAACTGTATACGAAGCCTATACGAAGAGGGTTAATGCCTTGAGAGCAAAGACAAGTTTACCGCTTTACGTCTGAATGGAATCGTAATTAAAACTTCCATCACGAAATCAATTACTCCACTTGTAAGGATAGTGTGCACAGGGTACATATATCCATCCAATCTCTACAATATCGTCTATCGATTAGCAATCAGCCTGGTACTGATGCTTCCGCTGCCGGATTTGTTCGTGTTCCCATTCAAGATGAACAGTAAAGTTCCTGACTATATTAAAAGCGCACGGAGAATCATCCGCCAGGGATTACACTTACTCTCCTTTTCCATTTAGTAGAAGTGAACATTTGACGTGGGACATTTGGTTGTTATTGCCTTTATGAGCCTATCCCCACATTTGGTCGGATATTCATACCCAAAACACTTGGCATTTTCTAATGTTAGCTTTTTACATTTTTATGCCATTAGGAATTGGGGAAACGACTTTAAGATGACATTTCACGAAATATGCCTATGGTGTGAACAGTGTCGTTAGTCGTAATAAACTTTTATGGTTATTACATCGCGCCTCATATTGCGGTTACGCCGAATTTTGTATAATTTCAAGTGCGTGTTCCTCAACTGTTTATTAGCATCATAAAAAGTGTAAACATGCCGGAAGCATGCGGATATATGAGTAAGTTATACAAATAGGCAGTTGCTCTGTTACATAACCATGAAATGTTACGAACAATAGCTGATGCAAAATTAATTGGTAGCCAATCAGGGTGGCGCTAAATGTTGACTCTGACGACTTAATCTTGAATGAATTTTTCACTGGCATGAATTTTAAATTTAAGGAATTTTTCATATTTAATAGTTTTATATTTTAGTGTAATCACCGCATTGATTGCAATCATCTTCCTTTACTTCATATATTGTGGCATATGGAGAAATACCGATGCGGGCGTCTCTTTTGCAAATTAATTTGACCTGAGCCTTTCTGTCTACTTTTATTTTTAAGAAACAATAAAAACTGCAATTTTATAGTAATTCCCCAAACGAAATATTCTTTACAGAAAAAAAAAACATTATTTAAAATTTTACTATAAAATACTTATTTAGGTGTTGGCGTGGGGGCCGGAGATCCGACTTCTAAGCACTGCGACCTATACGATCTTTTGTGCTATTCCCCTACCGTATTAAGTCCAGTCTATATTCGGTTTTTAATAAAGATTGTTTGCAAAAATTTTAGTTTTAGATTTAGATGATATCTGTTTTATGCGAAGCATAACTTCCTATGAACTTTGCAGGCCTTTTTGTTTAGATCTGACTCAGTAGTTTGTATTACTTCTGAAAAGCTCTTTCTTCCTCCCAGATTGTTATAATGCGACCACCACAGTATTTTATTTCATTCACTGGATTTATTAATACGTTTTTAATATTTTTTTTAATTCTTTAATTGGGGGGTTCTATTTTTAGTCGCACGAAAATCTAAGGAGAGAAATATTGACCATGGCAATGGTCCGCATTTCAATGGTAAGGCTTATTACTAGACATCGGATTATATAAATTTGCATATATTGAATATGCAATTGCATTTTTGTAACGTCTTGCATATTATAGTACTTTCTCGTTTATACTCGTTTATAGTAGGAGAAATTGGGGAGTTGTGAGTCACACTTTTTCCAAGCTCGATAATGGCCAGAAAAATCAAAATTTTTTAAAGTTTCATAATGATTTATGTTTCTAGGAAGGAAACCCTAACTTTTAGCTTTAGCAGTTTCTCGAAATTATTATCTGCTGAAAAAATCTAAGAGTTGGCAAAAAGCATACGTTTTTGAGAATTTTAAAAATGTTGGGGAATTGTGAGTCTGAATTAAGTCAAAAATCAAAAGTATCGTTGTAAAATTTTTATTGTATGATTGAAAATTATATAAGAA
Source organism: Dioctria linearis (assembly GCA_963930735.1). Lineage (NCBI taxonomy): Eukaryota > Metazoa > Arthropoda > Insecta > Diptera > Asilidae > Dioctria > Dioctria linearis. Next base: position 230,272,356 of record OZ005742.1, on the reverse strand, counting down.
TCATCATGCAGTGGTGTATAAAATGTCTTAAGTGGGCCAACTACAGCGACATCCAATAGTTACATACGATGCGTACAATGTGGAGAGAAAGATGGTATTGTAATTCCGTGCTCGGCTGACTTATCAACTGCTTCAATGGATAAATGAGATGTGTGCTTATCAAGCAACAAGAGTGTTGGTGAACCGGCATTAGCACCTGTGTGCTGAATGAAAAAAATCTATATACTTGGTGAATTTTAAGTAGTCTCTCCTTGCCGGAACCAGCTATCAGGTAGTAGTTTGATCACTATTGTTGTGTACAGCGCGTTTTTTACCTGGGCCTGGAGGACTGTTCAATTGTTGTCTGTGGGCGGAATCTTGAAACGGGCATTGATACTTTTACTAGAGCTGATGTTGTCTTCAGTTGAAGAGCTGCTGAGTCCACGTGTAATATCAACAGTACTGGGCAATTGATGTGACTGGTCTTGAATATTGCACGTATGACAGTCAGCATTGCAAAATTAAAGATGTCCGATACCGTCACGGCCTTAATTTAATGGAATTGTTATTCTATAATTTTTAAGCTGTTTAATGACTTTGGTTTGTGAAACATTTTTATAAAACGCAAACTGAGTTTGAGCAGCTTGTTTAAGTAGCTTGTTAGAATCCTCTGAAGATGGTCGAAAAGGCCGAAACATTTGTTAGAATTTTAGACAAACAATTTTTTTTGTGAAACTTAAAAGTAAATAAATTAGTTGCTCAAACTCAGTCTGCGTTTTAAGTATAATTGTTATACTGCTGCCGCCAAAAATTCAGCGGATGTATTTTTTTTTTTTTTTTTTTTAGACTATCAGAACCAGCTTAACACAAGCTCGCTGCATGGACACGTTTAATAAATAAACAGTCAACAATACATGCGTTTCATCACGTATGTTACAATAAACATAGACCAAACACCAGATGAAATGTCATGCATTAAATCATGTCATAAATTAAATCTAACAAAAGATTAAATATTATATAGACGTTTTTTTAAGACATGCTTAGAGTCGTCAACAACAAAATACACAGCCAAATTATTAACAGTAATGCACATGCGATTAATAGGTTCAATACATGCCAAAGTTAGACCTTGAGGAGAGTTGATATGGAACAGAGGTAGCCTTCTCAAATTGTGCCTATTATCAGGGAAAGAGATTTTGTCAAGTAGTAACGGGGAATCGACATTCGCGTTTAAGAGTTGGTGAACAAAAGTTACATCGGCAACCATGTGACGTTTCTCAAACGAGTTCATATTCAAGAGCTGCAACCAATCCTCATAGGGTGGAAGAATCAATGAATTACCCCAGGGTAGGTACCTAAGAACAAAGCGCAGGAAGTTTCGCTGAAGAGACTCGATACGGACGATCAGTGTACCGTAAAAAGGAGACCATACCTGGCTAGTGTCTTCAAGAAGTAGTCTCACAAAGCAAGTATATAAACGTAATATTATAAAGGGATTCGAGAGCTCTCGGGACCATGTGGGAGTTAAATCATTCAATCTACGGTCACATTTGACATCTAAGTGACAGACGGAACTAACGCGGCTAATCGAGGAAGCCGAAAACCCATGGATATAAGAGATAGGATTCAGATTCCTGTGGAAAGTCATCACCTCACATAAAAATCATACAGTTGACAATCATTAAACGATTTAATCTGAGCGAAAAGTTTAATGTCATCAGCATAAATTAAGACTTTGCAGTGCTTCACTACGGAGACAATGTAGTCGATAGATAGAATAAATAGCAACGGACCCAAATGACTCCCTTGAGGTACGCCAGAATCTTCAAGGCTCTATTATCTAGATATGACTCCGTCCAATTTAGGAACGTTGTGGGATACCCATACTTTTCCATTTTGAACAGTATCACGGAGTGAGATAGCTTGTCGAAAGCTTTACTAAAGTCTGTATAAAAACAATCTGTCTGGTAGTGGTTGTAGATCTACCCGAAATAAATCCATGTTGGTTTGAAGAGATCAAATTCTTGCAGGAAATTGATAACGGAGAGTAGATGATAGATTCGAATAACTTGGGCATGCAAGATAATTTTGCGATAGGCCTATAGTTAGAGATATCTTTTTTACTGCCTTTTTTGTACACAGGTATGATAAAAGTATTTCTACATAGCTGAGGAAAACAACCACTATCGAGCGATTTTTGGAAAGTAATTCTCAGCGGGGTTGCCAGGGAGAGGCAACATGACTTAAAAAAGGGTGGAGGTATCCCATCAGGACCCGTTGTAAAGTCATTTGGAAGCCCATTAATATGATCAAATATATTCTCTTCTTAAATTGGAGGGATAGTGAATGAAGCGTTATGAGAGTCGTTCATATGACTGAAGTGCTACTTTGAAGTTGAAAATTTGGCGAGACAAAGGCATTGTCAAAAAAGAAGGAAACATATCGCAAATCTTAGATGAATCATCACTAGCAGAATCCTTGTACCTCATGGTATTGGGGTAGTCGTCCGGTTTTTTCTTCATGTTAATAAAGTTAAAAAAGTTACGTGGGTCACTAAATAATTTCGCACGCATACTTTGAATATACTCGTCATAGAGTAAAGAGGAAAGATCTTTGAAATCATTATATGATATGAGGAAGTTGTTGTGACTTATAATGTCCTTGTCCCTCATATAACTTTTCCTCAATTTATTCTTTTTATTTTTAAGACGCTTCAGTTCTTTATTGAACCATGGTGGAGACGTTTTATAGAGCCGCTGACGTTCGCGGGGAACGTGAGAGGAAAACAAATCGAAAAGAATTATGTAAAATTCAGAAACATCTTCGTCAACATTATTGCTAGCCAGTAATGTGTTAAAGTCAATAGATGTAAGTCTACTGGAAAGTTCCGAAAAGTTAGCCTTTCTAAAATTGAAAAAGTATTCTGTTTCGTCACAATTTGTAAAGTTTTCGGTTTCATAGCAATATGTAATTAGTAGTGGGGGGTGATATTTGTCAAGAGTAGACATTATAACTGGGCTAGGTTCAACTAATAAGTTACCCGTGTCAGTAGAAAATACCAGGTCTAACTGCCTACCGATTTCATTCTTAACATTACTGATTTGGCTGAGACCAAGAGATGAAATAGTGTCCACAAAAAGTGATTCTCTTATTGTGAAGTTATTAAGTGGGAGATAGTCATCGTTATCATCGTTTAATACCCATTGTATATTGGGTAAGTTAAATAATAAGTAGTAATTCGTCAAGAGGCTCCATCTTACCATGGTTGAAATAAGAAGTTGAAATGAGCAGGTCGTATGAATTTTGACCTTTGTCATCAACAATATTTATAGAATCTGGAGGAATATAACAACAAAGTATGTATATGTCGTGTCTTAAGAAAGACAGCTATAAGTTCGGTATCAAGAGAGTTGAAAAAACTGGGAACCACAATTTGGGTGCAATTGAGATGGTTTTTACATGAAGGCAGAACCATTTGCGATACCAATTGTTTTCTACCTTTTTGCGCAAGGACTTTTTCAGCTTTAGTTGGAACAGTCAACAATGAACACTCATCCATATTCCTTATGCGATGAGGTTCAAAGAGAGTTTCAATGAGCACAGAATGAATATTGTTGAAAAACGCACAGACAGCCTAATTGTTAAAGGACCTTGCACGGTTTTGGCTGACTTGCTCCGGCATTCGTAACGACAACTTCGGATGGCGGTTCATAAATCGTAATACCAGTTATTATAGGCAATACTTAGTCCATAATGAATGTTACTCGTCTTGAGAAGGTATTGCATCAATGCCTTTTCTTGCTGTACATTGAGGACTGGATTTGCACCCGGTGTAGTGTTGGCTTTAAAGAAATCAATCAATCAATCGTTGGTGGCAGATTAAACATCAATGTTCGCTTCATTGTTTTCTTCACATGACGCGTCAAAGTGGCACGTGGAATATTCATAGATTTAGCGACAGATCGAATAGAGTTTCCATGGATTTTTATCTACTTGATCGCTTCCAAAATAGCGGAAAAGTCAATCCATAGCATATGTTTTGCATAATAGCGTGGCATTTTGACAAAAAAAAAATAAAAACACAAAAACGGAAAAAAAATAAAAAAAATCCACTCAATAAATTCAATAATATTCTGATATTGACTTGAAAAATGCCAAAATTGTTGTGGGTCATAATTCCCCAAAAAAAAGTGACTCGCAATTCCCCAAACGTTTTGCGAAATTCCATTTAAAAGTTGAAATGTCGATGCCATACGATAATTATGAATATATTTACCTGAATCGATTCCCCGAAAATCGCTGTCAGATCAATGCAATCACAAAAGCTTGGTATAAATGTTTTGAGAGGTTGTCACACAGAATTAACGGGTTTGTGCACACATATCGATTGCTAATGGAAAATGAGTTTGGTCAAATACAAGACATTAACAGTTCTAAATCACTTCATCAAAATTACGTGATTTCGATGTAGTGAAAACGCCCTATTACATTAATAGCACAGGTCAAAGCTTGCCTGCGGATATGGCGCCAAATTTTAAATTTTGCCCTCGTACGGCAGTAGGTATGTGTAGAATGTCCGTTTTCGGTGTACAAATTATTGTTAAGTGACAAACGTCATAAATTTTAAATTGAAAATTTAGAAAAATATATTGTAATATACTGTCATCAAAACTATAATTAATTTTTAATTCTTGTATGTTTTGTTGATTTTTAAATATTAGGTACTACTACTGTTGGCTTAAATTGTTTTCTAGATTTAACTCCTATGTTGTTTTAAATAGTAAACAAATGATCACTAGCAAAATTGTTTCTTTTTTGATGCATATTTTGTGCATATTGTGGCTTTTCTCTTGCATATTTGCATGCATATTTTACCATTTTCATAGTGCATATAATCCGATGTCTACTTATTACTATCGGAGAAAACCTGATGACGATTATTAATATTATTCACTAGCTAAAGTTACCTGTTTTAGAACGGAGGTCTGTCTTAAATTTTTAAATTTTTTACATTTTTTATTATTTATTTTAATATTTTTAAACTTTTTTTTTTTTAATATATGTATTTTTATTTTATAAATGTATTTTTCATAAAAACAAAGCATGCTGGGATTCGAACTCGTTACAGACAGAGTCTGGTCTTTCCTATATATTTATTATGGCGTAATAAAAGCTCGGGAATATATTGACGACTTAATTGAGCACTCCTTCCTAAGTCTAAAATACACGACTACGGAAGATATTAAAAAAATTACACTTTCAAATCAGAAAGCTTTTCCAAACAGCTCTGTGAACCCTATCAATAAAAAAAAAATTGGACGATATTGTTGTAGTCGCAAGATGTATTCCAAATAATAAAGCAGAATTTTATTCTTCCATTCTCCGTCGGACTACTACTGACAGAGAAGATATTAATGATAATTATTAATTATTTTTAAAACATATTATGGTGTATAACCCTGTGAAATTTTGAGTAGGATTGTCATTTGGAATTAAAACAGCACATGTCCATTACATATATGATTTTTTTTGTCCAGCCAGTTTCGATTTTTTTCGTGCTTTATTTTACTTTTTCATTTTGATTCCATGCAATCTTTAATAAAACAGTAAAATTGCAAACTTTCTTTTGGAAGGAACATAAAGCAAACTGTTTTTTTTTTTGTCTACTGTAAATTACGGTTTTTTGGACATATGCCATTTTAATTCTAAACGATACAATTATAGTTCGATTTATTTTCTCCGATATAGTAATTCCGCAAGTTCAAGAATAAAGCCTTGTCTGTCACGACGCACAGCATCTAGGATCCAACTTGCAACAGGAGAGAAAATAATTCACAAAAATTCTATGAGCAATATTGTCTTTACCTTTATTTATAATCGAGAAACTCATATATGTATAAGTTTTATTTTTAACTCAATAAATAAAACTTAGATTTTATAATTATTTATTATTGATTTTAAAAGTCAAACTCAATTATTGCATGCAAATTTGTCTTTTGCTTTAGAGGAATAGTTTTGCAATTACTTCATGGAATAGACGTAAACATTTTTCTCTCATAACTAAATCCCGAGTCATTTTTACATCTTATTACAAAATAATCCTTATTTTCGGTTCTTGTATTAATAAAAATTTTGCAGCCAACAGAAATGTTATAGTAATCCGAAATTGCTATAACATTTCTGTAAATCGATTTTAAATTGTAAAAGTCAACAGTCACCACTCAAAAAATTAAGTATATTCCTTAATCTATGATTATCACTTTAATATTTTCTACAAAAACGAAAAATATCTAGTTATAATTACTTCCCTATAGGAATATTTTGTATATGTGTGCAAATGAATATCACTATAAATATGTCACGTATATAAGGAAATTATAAAACCTATATTAACACTCCTGTCCTGGTCTTGAATCCCGAATTCACGATGTTTAGTATAAGTTTAGTAGTAGTAGTAGTAAAATTCCTGTAGGGAAAACACAAACATCTTTAAATCTATAAATGGAAGAGATTCCATTCAAGAGAGCTTTTTGGATTAAAAGAGAAAGCTTGCTGCTATGTAAAATGAAAATGCCAAGTTTAGGAGCATTCCAGGATTTTCTTTTATCGATTTCTAAAGAACTGGTGACACCTCCCTGTGCGCAAAAACATTTCAGGACACTTTGACAAACCAATTGTGTCCCTTTGCCCAGGTCATTGTCAGCAGATTTCTAGCCAATAAAATTCTAGATCTTTTATTGTATGTTTTTCTTTTTTATTTATTCCACTATAAAAATGGACGATTTTAAGTAAGTCATTCTGCTTAGTAGACTATAGCTATAGATATTTTTCCCAGACGACATACACATATATATATACATAGAATACGTAATATAAGTATTGATTCAAACTGGAAATGAAATCGAGGAAAATTTAATAAGAAGTCGTTCTCGACATCTTTAAACCAAAGTCTGGACGATAATGAAAGGAATGTTCAGAGAAATGAAGAAAAATTCTGCTATCCATTTTGTGTGCAGTGATGAAGGCATGCTGTTTTCAAAAGTTTTCTATAATTTAATTCTAATTTCCATTTAAACTCGTTCCGGCAGTTTTCATTGCAGTGTAGCAGTGATGGTAACTAAGGCAGAGTTTCGTACTATCTTGCGGACTATAAGACCACGAAATTTTACTTCGTTCAAGTTGAGTTTTCTGTACAAAAGTATAGCGCAACTATAGTCCGTAGAAGTGTTGCCGGTCGTCCTCATTTGAGGAAAATCTCTATAAGTTAACAAAATACTTTAATCATTGTACAGTGGATCGTAATAAAAGAATTATTTATTTTCAGTCCATGCGGTATTAATGAAATAAAAACATTAATCATTATTGAATCGTTTAAAAATTAGAGTCACACAAATTTAGAAAAGGAATGGGTAAGTAACAACAAGGCCATATTTTGAATGCAATTTGAACCGTAGTCCTGTATATAGTGAAACAACTTTTTAATTATATTCAAATAAGACGTTTACGTTTGATCTTTTACTAGAACAGGGCCCTATTGCAGAAACCACATATCACTTACTACTTAGCAAATTTATCAAAAAACAAATTTTTATGAGCGTAAGTAATAAGAGTTGCACGAAAAACATTTAAAATTTACTCACTTATCAATCGAGAAAACTTATCAATTTTTTAAGTAAAGATGATAACTGTTGCACCAAAATTTGATTACTTATCACAAAGTTAAGATTAGTTGTATTTTTCTTTTTCTTTTTTTTAGGACGATAAAATACATGACATAATTATAGCTAATATCACTATTGTTTACTTAAACTCACGCTCACCAAGGCTTATGAGTGAGCGTTGTAACAGCTTGATCATTCTACATCTGTCTAAAATTACACATCAAGTTAAGGTACAACAATTTAAAAAGACTAACTTACAAATTACGCTTAACTAAAGTACTTATCTGTTATAATTATTAATTACTATTATTATTTTTTCAAGATGGGTACTCTTTGGGATTTTCCAGTACAACAGGAAAAATGATTTTTTTTTTTCGTTTTTCATCACACAACTTATTGACTTAGGGCAGTAATTTTCAAGTCTTGTTTTGACTCATCAACAAGTCCTAAATAGCGAAATTATTAATTAAGTGACTCGAAAAAGCAAACGAAAATAGAAAAATGGAAAGATATGCAAAATTGAAAAGAAGAAAAAAAAATTTTTTAGAAAGAGTTGAAAAAACAGATTAATTCGAGTGAATTGAGATTGTGTAAGCCCGTAGTGGACTAAAAAAATAAGAAAAACAAAACGTTTCGTATAGCAGAAACCTTATACTCATCAGTACAGCTTAATTTCTGCTGCCGTAGACGCTTTAATAAAGATCAAACTGATCTCATCTTACATAAACTCAAAATAAATTCTGAGTATGAATTATATGAGGCAAACTATCCCTATTACACCCAAAGAGGAAAATCAAGATAATTATGATGTATTACCGAGTACACTCGACATTTGTTCAAGATGGTTACTTTTGGAATTCTCCGGTAGGTACAATAGAAAAAGTGACTTTTTTCTTTTTTTATATTAATCTCATATTTTAAGATTGAAAACTGTGTGCAAATTCTTTTTCCTCGTTGAATTTCCATGTTACTACTCCTTTCTCAACTACCTATCTGACCTACGAAGTAGAAGTTATACCGACAAAAGGCCAACTATAATCGTATCAAAACCCAGTTAATCTGTTAACCCTGATGATTTGCCAAGCACGATGTGAAGAACAACTCTGTTAGATCAGGACTTCGACGAGAGCCACCATCACCTTTGTTGAAATCTACAAGGCATTCAAGGCGGGGGAGAATGTTCGAGATCTTACAAACGTCTTCCTGAAGCTGTGGCCAATAGAAGCGAAATACACCCATCTACAAAGATCTAATTTTTTTTATAAAGTCGGGACCAGAGATCTCGTCACTTCGATATCAGTGATCAAACAGTCAGTCATTATACTACCATTAAGCTGAACTTTGAAACTTCATTTGTGACCTGGTATTCATCCTCTGATATTGATAGAAAAGTCATCCCATGAAATATAAAAAAAATCACTTTTGCTGTTGTACCAGTGAATTCCAAAAAGTAGCCATCTTGAACAAATATTAAGTTTACCCGGTAATAAATCATAGTTATCTTGAATCTTTATTATTTTTATTATTATTTTAAGATTTATGATTACTATAAATTCATAATATAAAAATGTAGACATCAAAAAGCTTTCACATTTTTAAAAATTATTGAAAAGAACTATGCCAAACAGAAAGTAAAAAGATTTAATTTTAATATTTCCCTTAAAATATTAGGCGTAAAAAAATTGCACCTTGAAAGGCTCTTATAATTTTCTTCATTAAGCTATTTAAGTTATTTCATATCCTGGGGAATTGCATTATACAATTTGGAACCAAGGATACTTTTAGATACAACTTGTTTTGGTTCAAAACTCGATATTAAGAGATCGAGTAATTTCCCGCCAGGGAACCTGTCAAGATCTCTGAAGATGAATTTAAGCAATGAGAATACATAGATCTGACGTATAGTCATCACTTTAAATTCGTTAAACACTAATGTGGTTGAAGAAAGCTTATATTTTTTTAAGACAGTTTTAGTGTATTTCTAATTATTAGAATTTTGTAAATGGTTTTCCGTATTCTTTTTGGTGACATTAGTTATGTGTTCAAATCCATAAAGTTATGTGTTTATCCCACTTTAATTTGTCGTCAATAATTAGCCCTAAGTACTTTACCTTGTTAACACCTTTTTACCTTTTAAGGTTGTTAACTTTTACCTCTTTGCAGTATTTTTCCCCATACTTCGAATTTAAATTAATCAACATTTTGTTCTTGTTGGCCGAGGCCAAATTCATATAATTGGTTTAGTTTATGTTTAACTCAAGCTTTTATTGAGCTATCTAATTAGACACCTGTCCGAAGCTACTTTAGTTCTAAGGAGAATAGGATATTTATGTTTTCATGTTTAAACAAGAGAACTGTAGCATCAGCAAAAACCACAGCATGCCCCTCCAATTCATTGATTTCTAATCATTCATTAGGAAAAAGTGTGGCACCAAGAGCTGTACCTTGGGGTATTCCACATTTAAATATTAGCAGGTCACTTACAACATTTTCTATTTTCACGGCTTGGACTCCATCGCATAAGTAAGAACGGAATAAAGATAGTTCTGTATCCGTATGATGATAGTTTATCCAGAAACTTACCAAACGTATCAAAGGCCTTTTTTTGGATCTAACAATATTATCAAAGCTTTCCCAGTTTTGTTAATCGTAGAGTTAGTAAATTCGGTAAATCCATATTGGGCATCGTTAGTGCTAGACTTATCTTTAAATATATTGATTGTCAACTATAATATTTTAGCTATTATGGTAAAACATGAGTCTGGTTTAATGCATTTTTTTAGTAACTTTGCTATGTTTGAGGTAAGTGAATTAAGTCTGTAGTAGCTGAGAATAAGTCTGTCGTCCGTTTTATATATAGTTATAATACTGCGATTTTTTTGCTTTACAGTGGAAAGTACCTTGCTTCAAATACAGATTGAAATCGTGGCATAAGGGGGGAGTTATATAATATACCATTATTTTTAAGAGTTTAGGAGTGTAACTATCTAATCTGGGAGCTTTAATTAATTTCAACTCCATTATGTGATAAAATATTTCATCATTACTACGGGATGATTGAAAGAAGAAATCAATATCTGCTTCACTCGCTATTATTTGGTTGATTACACTTACAACATCACAACTCACCGAGTTGGAGATACATACACCCACCGAATTAAAATGTACATTAAAATCTTATATCTAGGGGATCTTAGACCAAATCTAATGTTTTCACTTGTTTCAATTTAATTTTACAGAGAAGAGGAAGAAAATAGCTACTCCGCTAAGCACACAGTAAAACATTTCTTGAATTTTATAAATCTATATTAAAACTTAGACGTTTGTGTGAAATACATAAAATGCTTAATTTTACTAATTCTAATTAGTAAAATATTTGAAATTACGTAACTTGTTTGTAACTTTTATATTACTTCTTGAAATTACTTTCATGTGTACTAAATTTAATTCTGGTGCTTAAAATTACGATGATCTCACAGAAACTTCTACTACTATGGCATAGTATTTTTCAGCCGAGTTGAGACACGCTGATAGTGTCACCACAGATTGATTTAATTCTTCATTCGTTCATGCGTTCGCCAAATTGATTGCTCGATTAACCAGAGGGTTACATTAGAAAAGTAACCAAATATAATTTTCATCTGAATTTTACACATTTTATTGCTAGTTTTTATATGAGATTATGAATTTTTAGGTGTAATCTAGATCTGAGAGCTAGATAAAAAAAAATCGTAAAATCTTAGGAATGAAGAAAAATCATCCTTACTACTTCCAAGTACAAGGTCAGTTAAACGTCACAATAAGAAATTACTGTTTATTTGCTATATGGACTTCAAACAACCTTCCTCTAAAGGTCGAAAAAGTGTATCGGGATGAAAATATCTAGGACAATATGGTTTACAAAGTTACACGAATTTTATTTTAATCATCTTTTATCGGAAAATATTGTCTATTATTATAAATATCTATATAATATTAGGGGAACCCGTCGTGCGGTGTTGCGCAGCGATAATGTAGATACCTAGAGGGGTGGGGGTGGGGTGGTTAGAGATGCAGAATATCTAAGCATTATCTGACTCGATCGCGCGATTCCGTACTCTTCTGTTTGACTCTGGGCTGGTGTGTGTGTGTGTGTGTGCGTGTGTATATGTGTGTGTGTATGTATATATATATATATATATATATATATATATATATATATATATATATATATATATATATATATATATATATATTATATGTGTGTGTGTGTGTGTGTGTGTGTGTGTGTGTGTGTGTGTGGTGTGTGTGTGTGTGTGTGCGTGTGTGTTTGTGTGTGTGTGTGGGTGTGAGTGTGTGGGTGTGTGTGTGTGTGTGTTGGGTGTGTGTGTGTGTGTGTGTGTGTGTGTGCGTGTGTGTGTGTGTGCGTGTGTGTGTGCGTGTGTGTGGGTGTGTGTGTGGGTGTGTGTGTGGGTGTGTGTGTGTGTGTGTGTTCGAGTGTGCGTGCATAATTTGCCCAAATATATAGTAACACACGAAAGTTTTTAAAAACCAACCCTACGAAGGAGTTACCAGATTGGTCCCATTTTCGAACTGTATTTGAAATTTTTATGAAAACGTACAAAATATGAGCTCTCCATCTCGACGCCTTCTCAGGCAGCTACCAACCAATACATAGTGACATACAAAAGTTTTGTATGGCAACACAAGAAGGAGTAACCCGATTTAGTTTTTTGTTTTAATTTTATTTACAATTGCTATGAAAACGTCACGTACCAATTTTTTGTGTATGGCAACCATACGAAGGAGTTGCCCGATTGATTCTATTTTTGAAATTAATTTACATTTCTTTTTTTAAAAGGCCCGTCTACAAAATTTCAGCTCTCTACGTCGACGCATAAGGCAGTGTCTAAATATATAGTGAAAACCAAAAGTTTTGTATGTCAACGCCAAAAAAGGGTCGCCCGATTTCGTCCATTTCTGAACTGGAATTTGCAATTCTCATGAAAACGCCATGTACAGAATTTGAGCTCTCCAGCTTGACGCATTCTCAGGCAGTATCCAAATATTTAGTGAAAAACCAAGGTTTTGTATGGGAATATCAAGAATGGGTTGCCCTATTTAGTCCATTTTTTTAAATTTTATGTGTTTTTACTATGAAAATACCATGTACCAAATTTCAGCTCTCCATGTCGGCGCGTTCTCAGGCAGTGCCCAAATATATGCTGAAAAGCCAAAATTTTGAATGGCAACATCAAGAAAGGGATGCCCGATTCAAACCATTTAGTAATTTTATTTACTATTGCTATGAAAACACCATGTACCAAATTTTAATGATCCACGTCGACGCATTCTCAGGCAATCTCCAAATATATAGTTAAAAACGAAATTGTTGTTTTGCACCCCTAAGAGGGAGTTGCCCGATTTAGTCCATTTGTGTACCCTAGATGAAATCTATAGGGTATACTAAGTTTGTCATTCCGTTTGTAACGCACAGAAATAATCATGGTACAGAAAAATGGATTGGACACCCCCGCATAAAATTAAAAGTTGTTTTGATTTTTGCATGTCCGTCTGTCCGTCCGTCCGTCCGTGCGCACGATGACTCGTGAACGCGTTCACTTAGGAAGCTGAAATTTTGTACACGGACATTAAAAAAAAAGTAAAATTAAGTTCGAAAATGAGAGAAATCGGGCAACTCCTTCGTGGGGTTGCCATACAAAAATTTCGTTTTCCACGATATATTTGGACACTACCTGTGAACGCGTCGACATAGAAAGCTGAAATTTGGTACATTGTGTTCTCATGGTAAAAGCAAATAATATATCAAAAATGGACTAAATCGGGCAACCCCTTCTTGGTGTTTCCATACAAAAATTTAGGTTCTTTACATATACTTTGAAAACAATCAGTCCTAGACATTTTTATTGTAGGTACTAAAAACTTCGTCAGAATAAGAAATCCTATAAAATTGGTTATAATCATTTTTTCTGTCCGACGAGCCGTTCTAGAAATATATGCGAGAAACCAATGCAAAAAATCAAAATTGCTGAAATGGGTGACCATACGAAATTTCATATGTGCATTCATCTAGGGTATCATAAGAATTGGTCTTAGACCAATTCTAGCTTTTTCACTTGTTGAACTTGTATTTGCAATTTTTATGAAAACGCCGTGCACAAAATTTCAGCTTTCCACGTTGACGCGTTCTCAGGCAGTTTATTAGATCTGCACAACAATGCCATCTATCGTGTCCAAAGCAATCCTATCTCTCAAGCTGGAATCAACCAAAGCCATTCACAACATTTCATTGAAATCTGCTTCGCGGTTTCGGAGATTAGCGTGTACAAAACAGGCACCGGGAAATAACGACCCCGACGAAATAATGCCCAAAAGTAATAAGTGAAATAAGACCCAAAAAGTTTGGGTCTTATTTCCAAATGAAATAAGTCCCGAAAGCAAATGTGAAATAAAACCCAAAGTCGGTGAAAAGAGCCCAACAAAAAAGTGAACCAAAGCCCATTAGTGTGGTGGTGTTGGCAAAGGGTGCAGGGAGCATTGATATTCAATGCGGCCTGCACCCCTTGCTGCCGACCCTCCCGCCCGTAACGCGCGACGCGTTCTTACTTTACACACACCGTTAAGAAATATTTCCTTCATTTTTTGAAATGATTTTTGGGCATTATTTCATCAGGATCAATTTTGCTTTTTGGGCTTTATTTCATTTACGAATTTTGGATTTTATATCATAATGAAATAACGCCCCAAACCGATAAGTGAAATAAAACCCAAAAGTGTGAAATAAAAATTTGGACATTATTTCAAATTTGACACATTAAAATTTATATGGA